>CM035804.1:41274557-41699557 GCA_020466265.1 Siphamia tubifer
ATGATTTTGGAATAAACCCATTCATTGGACCTCCTTTCCCTTTCCGCCCTTCAAACTGTGGCATCAACACACGAAGGCGTCTCGTCTACTAAAACAGAGTAAGTCCCATCAGCCTGGACCTGATTGTGGACCTGGGACAGTCCCATCAACCTGGACCTGAACATGTACCTGGGACAGTCCCATCAACCTGGACCTAAATGTGGATCTGGGACAGTCCCATTAACCTGGACATGGGAAAGCTACGGTTCTGCTGGTGTTCTTTTGTGTTAGATCCAGTGGTACCTTCATTCATGTCTATCCAACCATTCATCTGCTCATAGACTTATGGGAAAAACCCCAAACAACCAATCAGAGCCTGGCCCACAATGTCAACATCCCTTCTGTGTGCGATTATCGCCAGGAAAGAACGGTAGAATCAGCACCTCAGTAGAACTAGCATTAGACTGGACCAGTCATGGTCTAACCCATGTCACCATACACTTCAGAGGCATCAGGAGGAACTGGGTTGGGGTCTGGCTTTGGTTTATGTGGACTCATACTGAGGCTGGTTGTGGTTCATGTGGCCTGCTACTGCCTTTTAGTTCAGACCCACAACATACACCTGGGCTCTAGGTCCAATTGTAGGTGTCATTTGTAAAAGACAAGCTAGACATTCCATGAGGGCACGTGTTTGCTGATGTCTGTAGAACAGTGGTACCGACAGGATATCCATATGATGGAGGAACCTCCAGACCTGGGACGGTGACACTATGACTGCAGGAAACAATCTGTACTAGTTCCACATCCTTAAACATGAGAAAAGAATACCACACATGCAATAAACTTCTCAATATCAGAGTTCTACTGGGTCCAGCTGGGTTCTACTGGCTTCAACAGGATTCTACCAAGTCCCGCTGGGGTCCAAAGGGGTACTAGTGGGTTCTGAAGGTGTTATATTTGGTCCAGCTGGATTCTGATGAGATTCTACTAGATCCAGCTGGGATCTGGGGAGGTTCTACTGGCTTAAGCTAGGTTCTGAAGGGCAGTTACTGGCTTCAGCTGAGTTCTGAAGGGGTTCTACTGGCTTCACCTAGGTTCTGAAGGAATTCTACTGGTTCAAGGTGGGTTCTGAAGGGCTTCTACTGGCTTCAGCTGAGTTCTCCAGGGTCAAACTGGGTTCTGAAGGGGTTCTACTTGCTTCAACTGGGTTCTGAAGGGATTCTGCTGGGTCAAGCTGGGTTATGAAGACATTCTACTGGCTTCAGATGGGTTGTTAAGGGGTTGTACTGAGTCGAGTTGGGTTCTACTGGCTTCAGCTGGGTTGTACTGGGTCCAGCTAGGTTCTACTGGCTTCAACTGTGTTCTGACGGGTCAAGCTCGGTTGTGAAGGGGTTGTACTAAATCCAGCTAGGTTCCTAAGGGATTCTACTGAGTCAAGCTCAGTTGTGAATGGGTTTTACTGGGTCCAACTAGGTTCTACTGGCTTCAGCTGTGTTCTGCCAGGTCAAGCTTGGTTGTGAAGGGGTTGTAGTAGATCCAGCTAGGTTCCAAAGGGGTTCTACTAGCTTCAGTTGGGTTCTGCAAGGGTTCTACGAGGTTTTGAATGTGTTTAACTGGCTTCAGTTGGTTTCTGAATGGGTTCTAAAGGAGAACTGCAGGTTGGGACACTCACCTTCATCTCTGCGGTTATTCAAGGGAGTCCAGCGCGAAAAGATTGTGGATCACTGTAAGAGAGATGACAAGGGTTAGACTGACCAATGGACACAAAGGACAGAGTGGGCAGTGTGGGCAATACCAGCATTAACAATATATGGTCATCTCTAGGGTGGAGTTAAGGATATATTGCTGCATCTTTGAAGCAGTTTATCTCTCTTATGTACTTGTGTCATTTTTCTTTTTTTGGCTTTTGCTTTCATGTAATTTTCATCTTGTTCTGTTTGACATTGGTCTTGTCCTGTATTGATAGCATTTGTCTTGCTGTCTTGGACATAATGTTGGTGTCTTAATGTCAGTTTGCTCTTGGTCTGTCTGTGGTATTTCCTGGTGGATTCATCTCCTCTGTTATTGTTGTTGTTGAATGTGCCCAATGGTCCAACGCATTCAAACTAAAGCCTGTCTGTTTGGATCCGGGTTCTGCCCAGTCCACACACATCCGGGTCAGATGGGGGGTCAAGTAGTCATAGGCACAGTGTGCTGTGACCGGGCTGTGTGTGGATTTAACGGAGGACACTGTGTCAAACTGTCTAGTACAATAATGCTAAGCTAACCCGTTAGCCTCGGTGTTGGCAGAGGCATTCTTCTGTCGGTACCCCCCCTCCCCCTCCTCCTCCCAGCTCCGACCAGCTCACGTATGAGGCACAAACAAGACCCACAACTCGGGTCAGCGAGCCACCCATGGGCTGACGGAACCGCGACCGTGGAGCCTCGTCCACAGCTTGTTGGTACTGCCGATGCTGCTGCGGAGGCTCCACCGCGGTGGCGGAGCGGGAAGGCGGAGCGCTCCTCCGAGTCACGTCGCCATCACAGCTCGCCATGTCAGCTCGGTTAGGTCGGCTAACTTTACCTCCACCTCCGGACCCGACATCTGCTGGACCCGGGAGCCCCCGAGAGACCCAAAAGAACGGGAAAGGACCAGAAAGAGCGTCTGTTTTCTGCTTCGGATGGAGCGGGTTGACTCTCCAGTGCGTCCGAGCGAAATGTAGCCAAGTGGCTAACTACCGTCAGCTAGTCCAGGACGGAGGCGATTTAAACCCACCGTCCTCAACCTTCGAGCTCAACCGGATTCATTTCTGACGCGGTACCAACCAGGTGCCAGGCGGACGGACTCGGGCGAACCACATTTATTTATTTAATAAGAGCCACAAAAGGCTCTGGTGGCCGGAGCTGCTTCACATTTGTACTCGGCAAAAACAAGCAGCTGCCATTCAATCCGCTACTACCCCCCAGAACCGGAGCCCGGCCCGCCGCCCCGTACACATCCGGCCTGCTTGATGGGTCCCCTGGCCGCTCACTCCGGAGTCGGGGGGAGTTAAGCTGACAATTGTGCGGAATTGGGACATTTTTACTCACATTCACCGACTGAAGCTGCGGCTTCTTCTTCCCTCTTCTCCTCAGGTCGGAAAGCGATACACGAACAACAAGCTGTTGAGCCCGAGCTCTGTTTCCCGATACCCGATTGGCTGTGGTGACAGCAGTGGTCACAGACCCGAAATGCCATTGGTCGAGCCGTTTCTGCATTTTAATAGGACATACCTCTGTCAAGAGACTTATTGGTCGATGCGAACGCGGCGCCACGAGGGAAATGACGCCATCTGATGTATGTTCGTCCAATCAGACACAAGATCAGAAATAAAACCAGGAAATAAAAAATAAAGATACACTCAAATATATTTACAAAACCAAACAATGAAATGTATAATAAGTCACTTAAAATAAAAACATAGACAAATGGAAACTTCAATATAATTACATGTCATTAGATTAATAAATCAATAGGATAATCATTTCAAATTCAGGGACCGTGCAGTGGTTAGCACCCGTGCCTCACAGCAAGAAGGTCCTGGGTTCAATTGCAAAGCCAGTCGGTAATATCTTTCTGTGTGGAGTTTGCATATTCTCCCTTTGTCTGCATGGCTTTCTCCCACCATCCAAAGACATGCACTGATTAATTTTGGTTAATCTATATTGCCCATAGGTGTCAATGTGACAGTGATTGTCTCGATGTCAGCCCTGCAATAAACTGAGACTTGTCCAGCCTTTATTGTGTAGCTGGGATAGGCCCTCAGCGACTCTATTAAAGATAAAGCCGGTTCAAAAAATAAGATGAGATATTAAATTAAATCACTGAGTCCAATTATATTCTATAGCACCACATCATAATTAAAGTTGTTTGGTGAACCTTTACATTTACAGCCTAGTTTAAACCAAACTTTTATATCAGTTCACAGGCATCTATAATGGTATCTATAGGCATAATATGTAATAAATAAAACTGATATAAATCAAATAAATAATATACAGAATATTAAATAAATAACTGCATAGGGGATATTATTCTTTAATAATTTTGAGTGGGACCTTAATATGATTGGATGGTGTTTTTTCTGTCCTATCCATCCCACAGATGACTACTTTTGTATGTGTTAAAGTATTTAATTAAGTGGTTGTAATCAGGGTGTGAATGGGATTTTAAGCAATATAATACAAATGCTCCAGGAAAACCATCTTGCACCCCACTTTTAAATTAATCTAAACGTCTGTCAGATCAACAGGATTATGGTTTTAAAGTTTATCGTATGTTTTTAATTTTATTAGTTTAGGTTTTTATCTCTATATTCAGTTATTTTTTCAGAATTACTATATTATTATGTAATTTGTTTATATTTTATTACATTTTAATAATTTAATACTTTTTAGTAGGTGTCTATTTTCTCTTTTAAGTAGATTTTTTATTGTTATTATTTTACTTCTGTTGAGTTTCACGCGGAAAAAACGTGACGTCAGAGGAAAAGCCCGCCACTTGAGGTTGCAATTGGCCTCCCGCGTTTTGTTCTCTCCTCCACGCGTCTCCATTTGCTGAACGAGCTTCCTGGTGCGTGTCGTCACAGCCGTAATCCCCGCCCCTGTACGTACAGCTGCTCATAATCCTCCATTTTAACAGTTACTGTTTATCTGTAACACGCAGTTCGTTTGCGGATAGAGCCGGAAAACGGCACCGAATACGGAACATGAGGGTTTAAATTGTTCGAACTGTACTTCTCTAGACTGACCGTTAATAAATCTGATCATACCGAAATGTAAACCGGTAAAATAGATTCCAGACACATTTAACTCGGTTTTTGGATGCAGTCAGTCTGTCGTGGGCTTAGCGTCTCACGTGGTCAGTGGACGTCAGGTGCTAATGTATGGACAGAGGTCAAGCTCCGGGATGTGCACTCAACCGTGACATCTGAACCCTACCGGGACGGACGTCACTGCTCTCGGTGGTCTGTGAGGAGCCGGAGTGGGAGGGGCCTCTGTCCGTTCATCGCAGGAAGACAGCGGCAGGTTTCCTTATTTGGTTCGTCAGGATCTAAATGTGGAGTGTGTGCAAAGACGATGAACAGGATGTTCAGATGTGAACATGAACGTCCCAGGTCTAATAACCAAACCACCCACAGAACTGACATAATCCACGTGACGCCGTTTATAAATAAAACCTGGATTAGGACAATAAAGCATGCTTTCCGTCTAGAACAACATTTATCAGTATGTGGGCATTCACGCACATGCATTCTGTATTCATTATTATTCTTCAGTTCAACTCCGTGTTCCAACTTTATGGTATATTTATTTGATCAGAAAACATCTGCACAATCTGTAATTTAAATCTGTCATTGAGCACAAAAAGGCCCCGTTCAACTCTTGAGGTTGGTTTCAGATGCTCACTGTCCCTTGCTCTCAGACCTGCTGACCTTTGACCCTACGATCAGCCAACTTTTGAACTCGTATCAGCTGACCTTTGACCACACTTGCATCCTGAATTTAGCCGGTTTGTTATGACTGGGCTTGTGCTGTTTTGGCTCCACTTGTAGGACGTTCCAGGGTTCCATCTTCTTATCTTCAAACCAACCTAAATTTGTCCTTCAGGCCTTTGGTTCTGCTCTTCTTCAGTAATTTCACACATTGACAGAATAAATATGAACCAATTCTGGGATCATGAAGCGAAAACTCAAGTATATAGAGAAAACCCAGCGTACTCTTGACATTTAATTCCATTTCTGAAGATTTGTTCATATTTGCAACAGTTCCCCAAATTGATCTTTTTCTATAAATCATGCTTCATTTGGACCTTTTTCTGGGAAAATATTAACTGCGTGAACTGTGGATAACTGGTACGTGTTGTTGTCCATCAGATGTTTCTTCTTTAGGTTTCACTTCCTATTACAGATTAGCTGATCTATTCAGGGATGTTGTCTCTTCAATCACAATGCATTTTTTCCAGCTTTTTTTCTAAATTTATTTTTTTAAGCATAAAACAACAGAAACATGAACTCAAGTGGAAAATGTACAAAAGAATGTGAAGGCGACAGTAACACGTGTTGCATGTGTATTACATGTTATCTTCATCCGAGTCATCCTCCTCCTCCAGAGAGTCCTGAAACACACAAATGCACCACGGTCAGCTGATTCATACCTTGTGCCACATTCATGTCAGTAGCTCTCGCCTCTCACCTTGGCGTATTTCTCCGCCTCTTCCCTGATGTCTCGAGGAACCAGTTCATGACGACCATTGGTGACTGAAACGAGAGGACAAAGTGTTATGGCAGGAACCATAGACAGGCAGGCGTCACTGCGGCAACAGGAGACAGGCAGGCATCACTGCAGCAACCGTGGACAGGCAGCACATTCATGTTTTTGGTTCAAATGTTCCTTTCCTTTGGGTGATGTAGTTTTCAAACTGAAACAAGACATGACTAAATATACCATTGGCAGTAAATAAAACAAACATTGGGAAAAAATTGAAACTCCATCTATGAATGGAGGGACCACATATATGAAAAATGTCCTGGTTTGTAACATCTGGAAAACGAAGATAACTGAAAGTTGAACCTTGTTCATATGGAGACAACTGTATCTGACATATTATTATCTGATGAAACAGCTGGTCAAAGTTTTTCCTGAATAGGGTGGCAAAAAAAAAATCATTAAATGATCACAATCTCGATTCACACATATACGCCATTCACTTTATGATCTCAGATTATTCTTAGGTATTCTATGGGCTGCATTACAAATTGACTTGACATTCCTGTAGAACATTTCCATTACAAGATAGGGATTACAGGATTGTTACTTCTGTGTCGTCTGCTCAGGGAATTGTAAATAAATTCACTCGTTTTGTGTCATTTCATTTGAATTTTTATGTAGGCCCCCAAAGACTGAATCTCCTGGAATGACCATGGTGTTAATGTCACATCAGTCATCTTCTTTGTCGTCTCGATCCAAGTGTCTTTTCACTTTCACTTTTGATTTCTGCGCCTCTCTTCTTTTTATTTTTGATAGTAGGAATAACTCAGCTTTTAACCAAGAATCAAAAGACTTCTTCTCAAAAAATTCCATATTTCCATTTTGCCGACTAGGAAGTTTCTTTGCTCTGCAAATTCACACAAATCAACAGATGTCGTTTAGCAGCAAGGTTTTGCTGTGGCGCTGCTACCACACCTAATATTTTTCTTAGGAAACAATTATAACTGTTGCATTTGACTTATTATATGTATCCATGATATTACAACAGGCCAGGACAAACATCCTGGCATCTCAAATGAAGGTTTGCGAGGCTTCAGGGAGTAGAGAAGAAATAAGTAACCATCAAGCTTTACTGTCACTTCTATGGGAGGGGGCTGGCACGGAGTGTAGTGCCCTGTTACCCAATAGTATTATAAATTTGATGGAAACAGACCGATTGAAACACACCCACTGTCACATTAATATAAACTCTACTGTCCTGTTAATATAAACTCTGTCCTTCTCTTAAATGTACAATGATGTAGAACTATAAAAGTTCTTTGTGTGGTGAATGTGTCAGAACCAAATTAAACTAAACCAAACTGAAGCTGAGCTAGAGTCAAAGTGAAAGCTGTGGCTTTGGGGGTCAGTCAGTGTCAGCAGGAGGATCTGTGCTGTGTTCGGCTCTTACCATCTCCGACCCAGCTCAGTTCCAGTTCAAAGGCCTTGTCCTTCACCTCATCGTGGACGATGTAGATGCTAAAAAAAAACAAAAAAACCCCAGAAGTGTCACATCCACGAAACCACAGCCTCCAGTATATATTTCACCAAGCTATGTCCACTCACATTTTAGCCACTTCTTTGACTAGCTCTCTGCACGTCATCTCCTTCATCTGGAAAACAGGAAGTCTGATCAGTTTCAGGAATGAGTGAAAACATACATGAAAATTAAATTCACAGCATTTACATGTGCCAAGGAACTCATCACATGACGGAAGACTTAATGACTGATACACATTAGGCACTTTCCCACAGAGTAGTTTATGAACTATATAGTTCACACATTCTTAGAACTATATAGTTCACACATTCTTAGAACTATATAGTTCGTAGGGAATCTTTCGGTTTGCATTCCGACAGGGCAGTTGGAACCATGGGAGGGGTCACATCCACGACAGTGACATATTGTTTAAATGCCAAATTCAACAATCACACAAGTAGAAGACAGCACGACTATAAACTAGAACAGAGAATGAGGAGGCCACAGCGCTTATGTTCTGTATCGCAGGAATGTTAATCGTGGTCAAATACAGCATCTAATGTCAAGAATACAGAGAGTTAAGAGAAAGAATCCAGCAGCAGGTGATACTACCGTGTTTCTTGGAGGAAGAAAGGAGAGGGGAGTGACAAAGAAGACAACGAGTAAGTGTATAAGTTACTAAACATGCACCAAGTTACTGTAAATGCATGTGGGACAAGTGTGTATTTCAGATAGAATTGTATTGTTTGCCTTAAGCTGATAATAAATAAAGCATTATCACAGGAGGAGTGCATTATAGTGAAAATAGCACAACTGCGATTTGGTGCCTCATGCATAAGTTATTGCTTTTCTACTACAGTATACATGTTTTTATAGAACAGTTCTACTACAGTATACATGTGTTTATAGAACAGTTCTATTACAGTATACACATGTTTATAGAACAGTTCTATTACAGTATACACATGTTTATAGAACAGTTCTATTACAGTATACACATGGTTATAGAATGGTTCTACAATAGCAATGGCTGTACTTTTACAGCTGTAACATTTTGCAACATTATAAAAAGTAACTGGTCTGGTGAATTGTGTGCATAATGAAGTTGCTCTGTAGTACACATTTTATTTTTGAAATAAAGGATTCTTCTTAAGTGCCTTTAAACATTGTGTACACCTCAGTATTTGGGTTTGAATCATGGATTAAAGGGGTTATTTGTGACTTAGTTATGGTTTAAAATACTTTTAATTCTGAGCAGATTTTGTCAAACAATATGTCATATTTTGTGGATGTATACTTTCAGAGGTGGAAATAGGTTTGATAAACATGCCAACCCCAACAATAGTTGGAACTGAACACATGAGGATATGGAGTCTAATGATCTAGCATCCAATGTTGATCCAGACAAGATGTTCTTTTCACATGTGACTATTATCTGTAAATACTACATGGATAATGACTTAACTCTATCAACTCTAAAAAGACATTGTCAATTATACACTTTATTCGTAGACGTATGTACACCAAATATCACCAAACAATATCTTAGACATTTTGGATATCCATTAAGAATTATAGCCATGTCTGAAACGTGGTTCAACCAGAATAAACCCTTTGAATTAGGTCGTTACGATCTCCAGTACATTAACAGAGTAAATGAAGTAGGAGGTGGTGTGAGCATAGATGTCCACAGGTAAATAAGAGCCAAAATAGTAGAGTAATGTAACTAGCAGTTAATGACTGAATTTTTATTTGTGTTATTTTATGTGACATTTCCTCTTCTTATGAGGGTGATTTAAGTTTAAACAAAAATGGAATAAACCAGTAACAATATAGCAAGAATTATGAGAATAAAGCCCAATACATAAATAATTAAATCATATCTGTGTACACACATATGAAATGAATGTGAACAGTTTTTAACATTTTAAAATGCATGTGTACTTACAACTGTACATGGAGTGCACAAGCGCCAAATAAAGTAAACTAAGCTATGATGTATTTCAAACAGTTTTTAACCTGTAGTTTGATACAAACTGGATGAAAAGAAAAGCTTACAATGTAGTGAGTAAAGATATATGTTAATTTCATAGCTCTAACCAACATTCTTATTAACCCACAAACAGAACTGCGTCAGTCTGCTTATCACACGCTTTCTCCATATTGTTTTCGAACAGACAGCTGACACTACACAGATGGTTTTAAAGACAGCGGTAGTGCAAGATGCGGAAATAAGCATGGTCTCAGCTCTACCAATCACCTACATCATATAGTTCCTAAACAACTAAAAAAAGACCCTGCCTGCTAGTAGGGGCGAAAAAGGTTCTAGGAACTATGTAGTTCGTATGCTGTGGGAAGACAGGGGAAAAAAAGGTTCTAGGAACTACAAAAGGTTCCTACAGTGGGAAAGCATCTAATGGCATTTCAGTCAATTGACGGCATGAGATGTGCATTGAGTCAATCCAAGGAAAACAAATATAGTCAGAATAAAATCAACTGGATTAAACTCCTATGATGCATTCCATGTCTGCAGGAAATTTCACTTACCTGAAGTTTTTCAATTTCTGTCTTTGCTGCTTGTTTGGCTTTTCCAATGGCACAGCCCCAGTAACCCTAGAAACGGATCAACACATAAACACATGAATACATTACATTACTGCTGCACCAATGCCTCCATTAAATAGATCCGAATGGGTTTTGATTTGATTTTCTCAAACGGTTTTGAAAGTGTTGGCAGTAAATGGGTCAGTCAGTTGTTTTGATCCTGTTCATACTTAAGCGTGTGCTCATACGCTGTGGACCAGAGGAAATCCTTGCAAGTTCGTGAGAGTACCCCTTGCACTGTGGCGGTGAATAACTGCATTGCAAAATTTGGCATAAATTACAAATATCTGTGACAAGCGAACTATGACATTTTGCCATGAGAGTAAGCAGAGCTCTTCAGCCTATGTGTTGCGATTACTTTAGCCTGTTAGCTTCTTAGACACAGTGGTCACAATTCTAGTGTTTTTATCGAGCTCCTATTCCTCAGACCTGAACACCAACAATATTTATTGGAGCTGGTTGAAGATTGGATCTAGTCCCTAATCATAACCAGCCTAAGTAGCAGGCTTGTGCTCGCATTACTGCTTTGGTTAAATACTGATCTATGACAACTTAGTCTTTTGTGTATTCCCAATGACCCTATTAGTTAGAATAATTTACAGAATTGATTAATACCATTGTCATTAGTAGCAGGCCTATAGCACATAAAGGCATTAACAGTGGGTGTCACAGATCCAGTCCAGTCCACAGATCAGGGACACAGTAGTACATAAATGTACATAGTACATTTTCAAGTCAGTAATGTTGGGTCTATCCATTAAAAGACCAAAACCTAATGACCACACTCATGAGATTGTTTTTTCCAATAACGCTCTTGTGTTAAATGTGACTCACGTATGAGATTCCAGATGGGTCGACCATGTAGAGCTGAGCACCATCGTCTTTGTCATAAGAACCCAGAATAAAACTGAGACAAAAACACGCATTTAATAAAACTGAGCGAATAGACTGGTCAGAGTTCAGAGGTTTCCATGGTGACAGTGGGACACTGACCTGCAGCCAAACGGCCTCACAGCACTGTACAGCGTGTAGGCATGGACATACATGGCCACACGGTCAGACAGATGCTGAAAGAACAGGACATAGTCAATAACTAGACAGACTGGACAACAGGAGGGCTGTGATTGAAGTGACTGGAGTTCTGACTGGTGGAGAGTACCTTCAGTGGGATGTCATGTCCATAGTTCGATCTGAAATTTGATGCCTCTTCTCTGGCGACTTCAGCAAGAGAACGAGCATCAGCCAAAAGACCTGCAACTGCCTACAGAGACACAGGAAAGACAGGAAGGATGTTCATCAACAAAGACAACAGAGAACAAACCAGAAAAAAAAACAAAGCCAACAAGTGAAAACCATGCCAACACAAAAACCTGTCCAGCATGTGCCCCACAGGTTGGATGCCAGTTCTGATAAATTAGATGACATAATCTCTGGGGGATGACTCCACCAAACTGAAAGTGTGTCTTAGTTTGTAGTTACCATGCCAACATGTCTGTCGATGTTAAATATGCGTTTGTTGGATCCATCTTCATATAGTTTGGATAGAACCAATTTCTCTACCCCGAACACAACGCCGTCTTTACAACGAATCCCGATGGCGGTGCTGAGACAAACAAACACAAACAAAGCAGGATGAGTGTGGTGTGTTCAGGTGCATGTGGCAAAGCTGAGCAGACACTGACCTGCTGTTCTCTACCGCCTTCATGGCGTACTCCACCTGGAACACTCGGCCATCAGGGGAGAAGGTGGAGGCCGACAGGTCGTACTGAAAAAACAATACATTTATAATATTCATAACTCTATTAAATAACCCATATATCAACTGTTGTGTCCTAAAGGTCCTCTTTAGTTTAATAATTTCAAATTGATATGATTTCCCTGGGACACGACTGAGAAACCACACAAAAACCTGAACAAAATTACAAATACTGTCAGACTTATTTACTTCAATACTGTATGCCAACACTTTTTTGGTTTATCGAAGTTGGTCATTTCATCCCGTTTGCGTCTACAGAGTTACCAGCCAGGTTAACATCTACCGGGTTAGCATGGACGCCCCTAACCCTCCTTTAATATTCCATGTGGATGTAAAACTTTTATTCAGTTTGAATACATTTACATCCCAATCAGTCATAATATACACAATAAAATAAAAACTGTAGTACAACTTTTAACTTTCGCTTTCCCTTAGCCTGTGTTGGTCTATGATCCGGCTCCTGTGACTCAGCAAGCTAACATGCTAACGGTGAGCTCCGTGGACCAAACGGTATCGTTGGAAATGGTCGGCAAAAGTCTGTGAGTTGAATATGTTTCGGTGTGTCCGACTCCGTTCGATCTGTGGGACCTCTAAAATCTATCTGAGAGGAGCCCGAGTTTTACAAACTCACCCCAGTTCCGATGGAGCTCATCTTCACTCTGTAGAGTCACTGTGGATAAAAGCACTTCCTGTAACAGAGTTAAAGCCGGAAAGAAGCAGCGGCTTGGGCTCCCTCTGGAGGACAGGGGGAGGAGGACAATCCCTAAGGAGGACAGGGGAAGGAGGACTGCCCTCTGGAGGACAGGAGGAGGAGGACAGCCCCTGGGAGGAAAACCCCCTGGAGAACAAGAGGGGAAAAGATGATTGCCCTGTAGTTGACAGGACAGCCTCCTGGAGGACAGGAGAAAATCCCCCGGGAAAAAATAAAACTGAGTCTGTTCAGTTCTATGACAACAGAACTAGACTGTGCTCAACATCAACCTGTTCAAACCCAAAGGTCGACCTGGAAACATCATCAAGTATTAGCTCAAAGGTTCCAAAATGTTCCAGAAGGTTCTACAACATTCCAGAATGATTATTTATGCACAAATTCACATGTGGTCATGATTGGACGACAAGTATTAAAAACAACACAAACCTCTGAACATGTCCAAACATTTGATAAAAGTGGCGTAAAGGTTTATTCAAGTTCATACACAGACGAACACCAGCATCTGTTTCCTGCTTCTGTTTATTTATTATTCATGTGTTTTCTGATTCGTCATCTCCACGTTAACGCTAATGTTAATGGAGCTTTGGTCACAGAAGAGTGAAAAACATTCATTTTACAGTGAAAAAGAACCAACAAAAACAGCTTCATTCAGAAGATTTGAACTGTTTACAACAAATCAACAGGAGCGTCGCTAAGGCAACAGAGAAATCAACCAATCAGAGACAGTTAGTGACGAAGATGACGAGGATGAGGATTAGCGTTCATTAGTTAACTCATACAAACATGTACAAGGCTGTTCATTTAGTGACAGTAATAAGAACACAACCGAGAGCTGGACCCTGAATGTACCACGCACACTGCCAAAATAAAAGGACAGGAGACAGAATGGACAAATGACACTGCCAAAGTAAAATGACAGGGGACAGAGAAGGGACAGCCACCACCAAAATAAAAGGAGAGGAGACAGAATGGACCAAGACACTGCCAAAATAAAAGGACAGAAGGCAGGGAATGGACAAAGACATTGCCAAAATAATAGGATAGGAGACAGAAAACAGAAAAAGACACTACCAAAATAAAAGGACAGGAGACAAAGCAAAACCAAAGGAAAGGGGACAGATGACAGATTCCTCGCTGTAAAAAATCCTGTTGCTTTTAAAACGTGTGTGACCAAATCAAAGGTGAGTTTTGATTTCGTTTTGATTTTATCATTTTATAATTACAACAAAAGACAGAGCATCAGACTCTGACCTAGATCTGATGAACAACGAAACCAGGACCTGAAGCAGAACTAGGAGGGATCCAAGTCCAACAGATCTACAGGAGGCCTGTGTAATGGTCCAGGATTTGGCAAATCTGAGACATTTTTTACAGCGTGGAAACCCAACTGGGACCAGTTCACATGTTTTGATTCAACTGGATCCAGGTCAGCACCCAAATCCACCAAGCTAGAAAGACCTGACCCAGAATTGGAACCACAGTCTGGTCTAGTCCAGAAGAACTAGAGTTCTGACTGGTGGATCCGATGGATCCAGGTGCATCCAGGTGGACCCGGTGGATCCAGGCGAGTGGGATGAGGGTGATGAAGACGTCCTGTCATTTTAAGCCTTCATGTGTTCTCTCTGGTCCAGAGTTCTCGGTGTCGTTCATCCGTTTGTCGGTACCCAGCCGTTCTGGGCGTGTCCAGCTGGAAATGAGCGGGACTGTGTGGCGGGGGCGTGTCCAGCTGGAGGAGGATGGGGTTTACAGTTAGGTGTTGCCTTTCAGGACGCCCAGACAGCTCTGCAGCAGCTGAAGATTCCCCTGCAGGTCCAAAACATGGAGAACCACATTAACATGGAACAGCACTGACCCACAGTCTGACCTGGGTCAGTTCATGGTCAGATGTGGGTCAGACCCACTCCTAAGCCTGATGTAATGAGTTCTGAGGCAGTACCTTGGCGTGTTTCAGCTCCAGCTCTGCCAGTTCCACCAGGTTCTTCCTGAACGCTGCCACTCGTCTCGTTTTGAAGTCAATGAGTTCTGTGATCAGAAGATAAAGGATCCAAAGTTAGTAGTAGTCTAGTCAATTTGGGATTTAATCTATCACTAATTGCAACAGATTTTTTCCTTCAAATTCCAGGCCAGAGAAGTCAATGGAGCAACATAGTAAAAATGCACTCAAATGTACCTTGGGCAAAAGTGTGAAATTTGCAAAAACCCAATATGGCCATCAAATTATCAGAAAAAGCATGTTTTTGGTCATATACTCATCCTTCCTAAGCAAATTATTTTAGTGACTTTAAACACTAAATGTCTTTATTGGGCATGAGGAGTGTTTTTTCAAATATGAATTTCCAAAAGCTTCCTTCCTAATCTGCAGGGGGTTGACCTCTGACCTTGTAACCCAAGGTTTGACCAGGTTTGACCTCTGACTTTGAATTAAGGGAGTTGATATTTGACCTTGAATTCAGGGGTTTGACCTCTGACCTTGGGTTAGCGGGGTTGACCTCTGATTTTGGGCAAGAGGGGTTGACCTCTGACCTTTGGTTAGGGGGGTTGACCTCTGACCTTGCTTGGCGGACTCGGAGATCTTCTCGAACTTGTGGCAGCAAAGCTGCTGTCCGGTCTCCGCCTGGAGGACATCTCTGTTTTTGGCCCGAGCCTTGTCCAGAGCCTTGTTGGCATTTTCGTAGTCCACCAGAGCCCGGCTCCTTCGGTACAACAGGTCCTACAAGAAGTGATGTCAGGAGGTTACCACACCTACAGAAACATAAACATGGGAGGAAATGTGACATGTAAGTGTATGGATGGTCCCACCTTGGCAGCCTGGGATTCCCTTAGGTAGTACTTCAACAGATCTGCCAGTTTCAGGTCTTCATCTGCTGCAACACGAGCTTCGATTTTCTGAAAACAAATGCAATGTCCCGAGTCAGGACCAAACACCTGCTGACACTGATCAGTAACAGATGATGATTGATAATGTAAACAGTCTAATCTGATCTGTTTGACCGGAATACAGCAGTAATCTCATTATAATCGGTCATATGGGTTCATCAGTTTACAGGTTATGTGCAAAAACTACTACAACAACATACACAAGCGACAAAGAATACAAGAACAGGATGATGGATTCTACATCACTACATATACACAAACTGTGAAATAAATCCAATAATGGAGAGTAACTACTGAACCTAATTATGTAGAGACAGTAAACGTATCATGATCCCTTACCCTGGTTTTCTCAAAAAGCTCCGACACCTTCAGGAAAAATCTGAAACCACAGAAAACATGAGGTCAGTAAGTTCATATCCTGAGAAACACCCGATGGTGGTGTGTGGTGCATTCAGGCATTGGGATGCATTCAAGTGGAACTAGAGAGAATTTTACAATTGGTTCCTCTTCGCTAGTTTTGTACCATTTTTGTCAGTGGACCTCCCCCTATAGTTTTGGAGTACATATTTAGTCTTGTAAAATCTTAACGCCAATATTATCCACATAACTTTGGAGCTAAATGATGGCCTGGGGCTCCATTTGGATCTGCTTGCAACATGCAGCTAGCATTAGTTAGTTCATGAGCAAATGGTGATGCCCAGTGTAGAGGTCTGTGCGGTACTGAACTTTCAGTCCCTCTCCCATCCACATCCACAAAAAAATGTTTTTGTCCCACTCCTGCCCCCACCTATACCATTATGTCCCACTCCGACCCACAAAAATCCTGCAAGAACAGTACTTTTTTATTATAGGCTGTAGGTTAGGATCCATTGGCATTTGTCACATGCAGCGTATGACAACTGATTTCCCTTGTCATCATATACCATAGAGAAATATGTACTAGTTTTTTAGTAAGAAATGTGCCGTTTTTCAGGACGTCCTTAATGTCAGAAATTGAGCTACTCTCGTCCATGGTACTTTTGATTTCTGAAACCATCATGCGCATGCAGCTGGTGATGTCAACATCTCATGAATTTGGATGGATTCCCCCACCCCACAGTTTCTTTTTTGGTTTTATAATTGAGTCCTGACCACAAACATAAATATATACAAGAACTGATTTAACATAATTTGTATTTTATTCAAAATTTGCGGGAGTGTCGCAGACGAGCTGGTTGTCCTGGTCCCTAAAAATTATCGCTTCACTTCTGCCAGCAACTGCAGTGAGAGTTGATAGCTTCTCCCATGTTGCATACATTTATGCCGCGCCTGCAGGTCTTGAGGGATTCCCACGGGAGTGCAGACCTCTACCCCGGCGTTCTACTTGACATCTGAGGAACTCTTGTTTCTGATTTGTGCATTTTCATGAAAACTTTGTTGAAAATGCTACAGCCCCAGTAGCATGCTATCACATCAGTGCTAACATTTACTGTACAACAGAAATGTGTCAGTGTACATCAAGGCTAATTATGATGACAGTTGCTATTCAGATTAAACCAATTAGATATGGGTCGTATAATGAACTACAAACATCTGACAAAAACTAGAGTCAACGGATAAAACTGTGTCTAGTAATAAAAACGGATTGCTGAGGCAAAGCGCCATCTACTAAAACAAATGTACATGACACAAACAACTGGGATTACTAGTGAGTGTGCTAACATCTGCGCTACCCAACAAATCCCAGTATGATTCATAAAAGAACTTAATGATTGAATAAACACTGCAACAATCAATAGCATCAAGAGCACAAATCCATTGAAACACAGAGTTCAGAGGATTTATCTGAGTCTGCTCTGCTATTAGACGCACCTGTGAAATGAATGCATAGCTTGTATTTCCAGTTACCAATGGTACCTGGCTGCAGGTGTATTTGTGTGGTAGTGCTGCAAACTGTGACATTTCTTGTGACAGAAGATCATAATCATGGATGAGATATAGTCCCCGAAATGGTACAAAGTTACAAGGGGCATATTCAGCCCTAGTGTCACTCGTGGGAAGGAGGAGGCACTTCCCTTTAACCAATAATAAGACATTTAACTAACCAGCAAAATGACTCTGAAATTGTTAAATTAAGGTAAAAAGGTTGTCTAGTTCTGTTTTAAGGTGTTACATTATTCATTTGTGTTGTGGATCAGGAGCTGGTTTCAGGTGTTTTGTCACACATCAAGGTGTTGATTTTGGATGTTGTGTTCCATGTCCAGCCGTACTTGCAGAGGTCCGTGGAGTCTTGCGTTCCTAACGTATACAGGGATGAGGCGATTCTGTTGATGTCGTCAGCTGCATCTGAATACACCATCAGAGGTTAGTGTCTTATGTGTGACTCCTACATATCCCATGATGCATCAGGACAGAGTGCCTTACTTTTGTGTGAGCGGATCATTCTGTCAGATTTGGCCGAAGCGTCTTTCACTCTGTTGTGATACTCCAACAGAAACGTCTTCTCATGTTCAAAGAAGTCATCCACGTCCTGAAGCAAATGAGCAAACAAACATTTAGACTATAAACAACAAACCACAGGACTGCTGTCCATCATCAACAGTGTGGGCGTCACCTTGACCCCGGCCACCAGGACGCCATCTGCTGACTTCACCACGTTCTTGAAGAAATCCTCCAACTTCTCCTTCTTATTCTTCCCTCGTACACTCAGCTGCAGGTCAAAGTTCAGAAGTCAATGCAGGACAACGGCCATCTTGTTTACATTTATTGTTGTTACACACTTGAAATCCACATAAGATCTGTTCAGTGTGAACACAGACGCAGTAGCAGAGGAATAACCTGGAATAACCTGAAATAAGATTGGAGTCATCTGGAACAGCTGCAACAAGTATGGAATAACAGTTGAAGAACTGTCCTGACATGTCGTAGTAGTGCCCCAACCGTATCCAAATTGGTGTCCTAGTAGTGTCCTAATGGTGTCATACCAGTCTCCTAAGGGTGCCCGAGCAGTGTCCTGAAATGTCCTAGCAGCATCCTAACGTGTCCCAACGATGTCCTAATTGTGTGTTAGCAGTATCCTCATGCTGTTCTAGCAGTGTCCTCACAGTGTCCTGACGTGCCCTAGCAGTGTCCTAATGGTGTACAAGTAGCGCCCTAGCAGTGTCCTAACATGCCGTAACTCCATGTCCTGTGCATAGACAGTGACACTCACGTCCTGGTTGTACTCCAGGAACACATGGAAGTTCAGGTCTTTTCTAAGGACGGGATGCGCCGCCACACGACACAGGAAGACCTCGTGCATGGCCACAGTCTTCTTAAAGATGGCCAGGTACTCCCTGAGCAGACAGGCAGAGGGGTTACCATGGTAACAGGCCAGTCAGCACCACATCGGTATGATACTGGTGGATGGGTGTGCGTGTGTGTGTGTTGTGACTCACGCCTCCAGCTCCTGCTTCATCTTAGTGAACTCCTCCTTAGTCATTGAACCCTCCCCCTCCCCCAACTTCTGTAACTTCTCCCTGGATGCATCAAAGTCTGGTCTGGGGGGGGCAGGAGGGATCTGAGCAGGGCAGGACACATGTAAACAAACAAATACAAACATCAGTAAACAAACACAAACATGAGTAAACAAACACAAACATGACACAAACCAAAAATTGAGAAAAAAAACATTTTCTCTCATATTAGTTGAAATAAAAGATTACAATGTATCCTGAGTACAGTTTGTGTGTATATTTGTCACATGGTTGCGAGTTTCTTACAATGTATCCTGCATACTCTTCATTTTCCACAAATGAGTCATGTAACCAGATGAACTCTTCATGCTGTCGAACTACTGAGAACTCATTCTGCTTGAAGTTGGGGAGTGTGCTCTATGAACACAGAAGCGTGAGGTCAGGTGACCAGCAGCAAGTTGCCATGGAGACATGCATGTTGTCCAGGCGTGTGGATTCTCACCTTGGTGTGGACGGTGAATTTGACCTTGTCCCTCTCACTCAGAGCGTCGGAGATGTCAACCTGCAGCGTGGCATCCGTCTGCAGATCCACGTTCACCGCCCGTGGCTGCAGACCACATACACCACAAATCCCATCATGTACTGGGCTCTGGGACACAGCTCATAATATGGATGATCAGGTTGATCCAATACATCCTTCAGCCGATTAGAGCTGTGTTGGCTGATTGATCATATTGATAGGTATATTCATTCAGTAAGTGAGGAAAACTAGCACTAACACTAACTCAGGCACGATTGCATGTTTATAGTGAAATGGTATTTAGGAATGTGTTGATTCATGTGCACTGTCCCACCAAAATATATGTAAACAATAATATAATAAAGGATCCAATCTGTCAGAACTACATGTACTCACAATAATGGTTATCCATTAATCATTGTATTTGTCATGTCATGTGACCTGTTATGGGTTCTGCTTGGTTCTGGTTGGAGCTGACATCAGTTTAATTGGAATAATCAAATCAACAGGCGTGTCAGTAGAAACAGTTGATGGACAAGGAGCAGAGTCCACCAGATCACATGTCCACATCTTCATCTGATTAATTAAAGCATTTAACACTACGGTGGTGAAACTGAATCCAAGACAGTTGAAGGAGAATCAGGACCTTCAACCTGCACCCGACAATGACCAGAACCATCATTTATGCTTAGAGTCCACAATGGTTCAATCTACTTACATCTGATCGTCAACAACATCCCACAGTTGAACTTCACCAACACTACACCACAGTTCCACTTCAGCAACACCCCTACGGTTCAGCTTCAACAACACTCCCACAGTTCAACTGCAGCTCTTTCCATATAATTTCTCATGGCAGTTGTCATATTTCCCCATGTGCTTGCATGTAATGCAAGTCACAGGGGTATATTGTTTGTCGTGTTTATTATTTTGACTTCTGACTTCTTCTGACTTATACAAAAAACTTTGGGAAAAGTTTTTGCCTAAACTTTTTTCACACTGTTGTAAATAGACCAAAAATGTTGACGCTAACATGTGCAGACTGGTCTCGAAAGCTATGGTATCTATCGGGAATGCCATTCAGATGTCCGGATTTCATATAAAATGCAAAAAAAGCCAAAAATGTTCATCCGAAGTGTATTGGGCCATGTTTACGTGGCTATAACTCCCAAACAATAGACCGTAGCATTTTACAGTAAATGGCAAAAATTCTTTGACATGGCACAGAGATTACACATGTGTCATAATTCCGATATTTCATACAGTTTTGTTTTGTTTCAATGATGCTCAAACAGCAATTGCATAACATCTACATTTACAAACCCATCCAGAACCCAAGCAGGTTCTCCAGGTTCCATGGATGTTGGACTCCTACCTGCACAGTGGGTTTTACCCTCATAGACCTGACTCATAACTACAGGTGGATCTGACACGCTCTGACCTGTTGGATGATGACCACATAGTAAAACTGTCTAGTCTGTGTCTGGTTGAAGCCGACCAATCAGAACCAAGAATTCACAGACGCTCTCACTCTTATACTGATATGTTTGTGTGTTTGTGTGTGTGTGTGTGTGTGTGTGTGTGTGTGTGTGTGTGTGTGTAAATAAGAGTGAGTGAGAAAGAGAGCGCGTGCACATGATGTAGGTCATGTGACAGGCTGATTTTAACAACAGGTCTAACTAAAAAACAAATCTTGCTGTCAATTTTTGAAACTGTCAATCGGATCCATAAACAAAAATCAGCTAATGTGGACTAGGTGTCCACGCGGGTCTAGGCTGAGTTGAACCGGTTTAACGGGACGGTAAAGGCGAACTGCCCTTTAGCACCAAGCTACCGTTAGCATCACAGAGACGGATAGCTTTAACAGAGAGGAGCCAATACAAACGGGTTGACGGAACTCCTTGCAGGTCAACAGATCAACAGATCATCAGGTAAACAAGTAAACAGGTAAATAAAGGTAAACAGTAAACACTCACCCCCCGGTCCTCCTCGGAGAGGAAGTCGGGTCCGTCGTCCAGCCCTTCCTGCTGTGGACACACAGACACACAAAGCCCTTAGTTTAACAACGCAAAGTCCGGTACCGGATTGGGGCAGATCAATAACACCACCAGCGGACCCCGGGGGTCCAGGACAACCGGTACATAACCGGAAACTCGAAAAAACACATAAAAAGAGCAGAGAAAAGAGCAGAACTCACCATCATGGCTGCCAACGGGTGGAGACAGGAAGAGGAGTGACGTCACATCAGTCCTCCAAAATAAAAGCATCTCTAATAAAAACAAAACAGCAGAATAAATAAAAACAAATAAACAAAACACAATGTAAAACAAATAGCTGAACGCATAATGAAAAGAATGGCAAATAACTGTCACATAAAGTAATTTAAGGTAATAAAAAATAAAGCTGTTTTTTTGTTTGTTTTTTAATTTTAATTTGTTAATGGACATTGATCATAAGACGCTATTCTTACTATGCACGCGCACAGACAATCAATGAAATCCACAGTATATGAAAGAAACAGATAATGTCCCAGGCACCCCATGTCCTTGGACCCTCCTTGGCAAGGAAAAACTCCAAAAAGTGGAAAAGGAGAAACCTCCGGGAGAACTACATTGTAGGAGAGGTCCACTCCCATGGACAGACAGATAAGGGACGGGGAGCAAGTCCATCCATCAGACAAGTGAGGGTGGGGAAGGAGGTCCGGGGTCACAGGTCAGGACAGGACACAGGTGAGTCACTGCAGATCCTGTTATCTATGGTTCCTTAGGCGGATATTGAGAGATTTGGGGGGTGGGGGTGGGGAAAGGGGACACATGGTGAATAGTCTTGGACAGACTTGATATATATATAAAGTAGATTTAAGAAATTATAAATACAGATGAGAGAGAGAGAGAGATGTGATAGGGCTTATTGCCTGTACTTCCTCCAGCATTATTGCTCCAAGGGCAGCTTAGACTGAACTATGGGTTCAGTCTCTTTTTAACCAACCTGACCATAGCCTTTCTCAAACAGGAATGTTTTCAACCTGATCTTAAATGTAGGGACTGTGTTGGCCTCTTTAATATTAAATGAAAGCTGATTCCATAAGACATGTACCTGGTAACTATAGGCTCTAGCTCCAACTGTACTTTTACAGACCCTGGGAACTACTAATAGACCTGCATTCTGAGGTTGAAGGATTCCATTGGGCTCGTATGGTATCAGACCATCTTTAAGATAAGAGGGGCCCATACTATTAATGGTCTTATATGTAAGGAGGAGTATTTTAAATGTAATTCTAAACTTGACTGGAAGCCAGTGAAGGGCTTGGAGAACAGGGGTGATGTGATCTCTTCTATTTGTTCCCAGTAATAATGTTGCTGCTGCATTCTGAACCAATTGAAAGTTTTTTAAACAATTTTTAGGACACACTACAAGTAAGGAGTTACAGTAATCAAATCTCATCTCATAATATCAACCCACTTTATCCTCACTAGGGTTGTGGGGGTCTAATCCAGCTACAATGGACAAAGGCGGGGTACACCCTGTATGAGTCGCCAGTTAATCTAAGGGCTGAACATACATAGACAAACAATCACTGTCACATTCACACCTATGGGCAGTTTAGATTTACCAATTAACCTATAAGTATATGTCTTTGAATGGTGGGAGGAAATCTACGCAGTCACAGGGAAAACATGCAAACTCCACACTGAAAGGTCTGGTGTGGGAATCGAACCAGGCTCTAGAAATAATAAATACATAACTTGAGTTGTTCAGAGAGTGGAAGAATTTAGTTTGGTATTTAGTTTGGCCATGCAGTTTTGTGGCTACTGCTGTCTATGTATGCTATTGGAACTATAACTATTGTAATTCATTAAGGATGTGACTTTAATTATTAAAAAAATAGATGTGATATCTACATCATACTAAGAATTTATACTATCTTAAATTCTCAAATAAAACTAGGCTTAACACCATTAAAAAAAAATTCTGACAAAGTTGACGACTATAGCAATCTACGGTAACAATTTGAATGATGTGATCAATGTCATGGTGTCCACGGTTCACCATATCAATGATATGGTGATTTTTTTTTTTTTTTAATGGGCCAACATATTTTATTATTTCTCTTATTTCTCATTCCTACCATGACAACAAGATTAACAACAAGATTAAAGTGGATTGTCAAAGAGAGGTATCAGGAATAGTCACAAAAAACGTTTAAAGCTTCAATTCCTTAAACTTTCTGATCTGTGGCATTTAAGAAGTATCACCATTTTTGTGATTTTTGCATTTTCAGCTCAATTTAGAGCCATATTGTGGAGCAACCAAGGTAAATACACCTAATCTGACCATAGATTCTCATTCTCCAGTAAAAGTTAGTCAGGGAGCCCAAAAATCAAATGATACAGGAGCAGTGGAAGCTCAAAGTTGGACAAAACCCAATTTCATCAAAATAAAAATAAACAATTGTGGAAAGCCTTTACTTTTTAAAACAGTTTGGTATATTATAATGTATGTAATAAAGGCTTCAAGACCCCTAAGATGGTGTTCTGAGGTTTTATTACTACTTCTGTATATACTCACTCTACAGGTTCAACTGAGGTCACACCAGCCCTTGAGCTGTTCCACTAATTTTGTATGTTAAAAGGTTCAACAGACTCCTGCCTCAGGTCATAGTTTTCCTAAAACTGATCCACTGGGTCACAGTTGGAGGTCATTCTAACCTGGTCTGAAGAACAGAGGCAGCAAATACTGTGGAAACACCTGACCTGTGTTCTAGCATCAGTTACTATATTTTTGGATGGGTTCCAGAGACAGTACCTGCATTTGTGGATGGATTCTACAGTGGGTTTGTCTACTTATGAATGGATTCTAGTCCATTCTTATCCTTATTGCCGGGTTCTAGTGTCAGTTCCTCCATCTGTGGGTGGATTCTACTGTTGATTTGTCTACTTATGGATTCTAATCAGTTCCTCTACTTACAGATGGGTTCTACAATTTGAGCCTATATTTACAGACGGGGTCTAGTCAGTAGAATGATGATCTGCATTCTGATTGGTTTAGACCCATGTGCATCCATTGTGGGCAGGGCTGGGTGTGAGCAGATAAGTGGCCTGAATGTAAAAGTGCTGTGTGATTGGTGCAGACAGAGAGGAGGCGGAGCCATCAGATGTGCCACAGGCTTTTATTGCAAAGTGGCTCCTGTGATCTCAGAAACAACGTTCACTTAAGGCTCCGGATGTGGCGCTGCTGTCGCTGTGGTGGTGTTGTTGTCGTCATGGGGTTGTCTCTCATTGTGGGGGTCCGTCTACTTCCTGTCATACTGTTGTTGCATTGTTGTCTCACTGCGGGGTTCTATCTACTTCCTGTTGTGTTGTGGTTCTAAATCAGTGCACTCTAACTAGGTGGCGAGACGTTACATTCAACTGAAGGTAAGGCGACCAAACAGCCAGAGTGACGCGAGTCTGTGGACATGGACAGGAATGACGACTGAGGTAATTAAACACACACACACACACATACATACACACACACACACACACACACTCTGACAGTGTTGAATTCATTTGGGTGTGGAGCTGTAGTGTACAAACAAACACAAAGTGCTGGGTTCCTTCGTCCTCCTGTTGTGTTCATGCATAGTCAAACCATGAGTCTGCCTGATGAGCAACACCACCACAAATAAATAAAGTCTGATGAAAAAGCAGAAGGCGGAGCTCGGACACACGTGGCTGCTTCCTTCACATCGACTTTTTGGCAAAACTCTGGCTGTGGGAGAGAGACAACCATGTGGGGTTTGTAGTGTGGGTTCTGGGCGGGGATGGCGGTTGGGGGTCATGGGACCGGTGTGGGTTCATGGGACCGAGAGGCATTGCATCGATACGTTGATGAGATCTCCATGTCAAAAAAAAAGAGCAGAACGAACAGAAACAAATTGAACAGAGCCTAATGACGCTACTCCTTCAGGACGTGGATACAGACAGAGCAAGCGGCAGGGGAGGGGCAGGGCATGTAGGGAAGGGGCAGGGCTTCGGTCCGGATGGCACGGCGGTTGGCTTGACTCCGCTCGGCTCGCCGCGGATCATCACAGCGGTTTCCCCTCCAGAGACACCACCACATTCCCACCCAGCTTTTCTGCCAGCGTAGCACGGTCCTGGATGTCGTCCAGACCATTCACCTGCCACTCATGTTTTATACCTGAAGAGACACACAGAGGTCAAAGGTTAGTAGGGTTACAACATCCAACACATGACACTCAACTCCTGAACTCTCATTGCGTTCTAGAACCTGAACCTGTGTTTAGTTTTCAAATCACATCTGTTTCTTCCTGGATAAAGGTCATGAAGTTGTCATTATTACATGGGACTTCTGGGGCCAACGGCAATATATTTGGCTAAAAAAGTGCACACGCAGCCCTGGAAAAAGTTTTTGGACACCCTTAAAATAATTACAGAACCTCAAATATAATCCTCAAATATTTGCAAAAAATATTTTTGGGAGGGTTTAAAAGATGTGGCTGCATTAGACCAACAGTCACAAATCATTTTTTAGTTTTTGTTTATATGAAAAAACTAAAAATTACTGACACCCAACCACCATATCCAGTTCCAGCACCTCCTTTTTCAATCTACAGACACAGTACCAATGCCAGCTTCATATCAGTGATTTGTTATAATCTGCCCCCTTAAGAGTCAGCCTCTAATGTGACTCTCCTTGGTGACCCCTGTGGACTGCGATGTCCCAGGACTGACCTGTAAACTTCTTTTTGATGGCGTCTTTAGAGCTGGCGTAGATCATCTTACTCTTCAGTGGAGCAGCTTCTGGGGCCCTGAAACAACAGGACATGGTCACATGACTGATTAGTGTTTACATTTACAGTAACCACAGTGATACAATCCACACAACTGAACACAACCCAAAAACCATCAAACCATATAACAACACTGGTATTGTTGATCACAAACCACGCCCCCATCATGAGAGTCACCACACACCCAACCAAGACCACCATGTCCAGTTCCAGCAGTTCCAGTTCCACCCCTACAGTCGACAGAAGCCCCCAACATCAACCAGACTACACCTGAGGTAGACCTGATGCTGATTTGATTAAATAAAAGTTCAATAAAAACAAACTAACAAAAAACACCCAACCAGATAATGGTCATGTGACCACAGTCTGGAAACGTAATTGCATTTAAGGGGTGTCCCATTTCTAAGTTACAAATAGCCCATAACACTTAGTTTTGAGGGATACTGATTGAGGGTTAAGGGAGGAATTGGAATTGTCCCTAAATCAGAGTGTATATTACCTACGAAATGTCCTGAGTTTCTGCATGGTTGTCATCCATATCCTTGCTTGGTATTCTCCTACTATGTCTGCTTCAAATCTGCTGTGTTTGTTTACTGATTGTTCTTCTATGGTGCCAACCAGAAGAATGCCAAAGCAAAATAGTGTGTAGTGCCACCTAGATTCTTGGAGTGCAATGTACTTCACTCAATTAGATTTTATTGCTTTGCATGTAAACTCAGACTTCTGGAAAACTCCAGTGAAGTCCTCGATTATTGTCAATAGCTCAACTTAGATGTGCATGTAAACATACTGACTGATACTGTGTAGTTCAAACGTACTCAAGTGGAACAACCTACAGGAATGTAAAGAAACCTACACATAAAACTGGATGGACGTCAACACATGCATGAATAAATTGATTCAGGAACAGGATGCTGTTCTCAGTCCAGGCCTAGAGCAGAAGTTAATGCTCAGACTTGATGGATTAGGGTTAGCAAACCCAAAGCACACCAACCCTTACCTGTTAAACCTAACCCAAAATCAAACCCAGTAATCCTAACCAAAACCCACTAACCCTAACCTTACTGACCAACCAAACCCATATGACTCAAAGCCTCGGGTCTGATCACATGAACTGATTCTAATGATGTCATACCAGAAGATGAAGACCAGGTCCTCCTTCTTGGACTCCTTGGTCTCGTAGGTAGCGTCATACAGGCCATATCTGCAGTCGTTGGGGGGGAGCAGCTTAACGAAACAGGCGTAAGGATCATCGACAGTGTCTCCGATGTCACCAACCAGGATTTGCTTCCCCTCCTCCACAATGATCTTCTTCTTATCGTCGCTCAGACAGAACAGAACCGCCTTTTTCCTCTTCTTCACCTCATCCTGGGTCGAAGACTTCCTTACCTTCATGTCGTTGAACACCCTGATCACCTCATCATTCACAGTCACGCCTGACGCCTGTAACACAGGATGCACATGGTTAGACCAGCCGCAACTTCCAACCCCAGGACACACGTGGTTAGACCAGCCCTGACTTTGACCCCAGAGGATGCACAGAGTTAGATCAGCCCGACCTCCAACCCCAGAGAATGTACACGGTTAGACCAGCCCCGACCTCTGACCCCAGGGTACGCACAAGGTTAGACCAGCTCCGACCTCCAATCCCAGGGTACGCACAAGGTTAGACCAGCCCCAACATTTGACCCCAAGGTACGCACAAGGTTAGACCAGCCCCAACCTCTGACCCAAAGATGTGAAAATAGAAGAACCTCAAACCAGAGAAACAGCACAAGGACAGCCTAGAAAGACTAGAAGACCCAGAGCAGAAATTAAGTATTCAAACAAATTCAACTAACAAACAATTACTGACCTTTAAAACTTTTGGATCCAAATGACCAGAGATGAATGGATGAAAGAAGGAATACATAAATGAAAGAAAAAATAAATGAATAAATAAATGGATAAACAAAGGATGCTTGAATGAGTGAACCAATGAAGTTGGTTCACTCCAACTCTGTTCAGGTCACAGATCTGGACTGGGTTCAGGTTCTCCAGACCCGAAGGAGGATTCTACATTCTGATTGGCGGAGGGAGGGGGATCCTGGTCTCAAATTGGCTGTGAGCCTATGAGGCAGAGACAGTGTTGATGCAGTGACTCTGCATGGCTTTTATAGTCTGTGACTCACAGCTGAAGTTTGACTTCGAGTCAGCGAATGCAGCTTCAGGGACCAGGTCTAAAATCAAACCACACTCACCTGGCTCAGTTCACCCATCTAACCAACCAGATGCCAGCACTCCTGGTGCCTTGAGGTTGAGTTCGGACTTTTCATATAAAAGCGCAGATCAACTGTGCTTTAATATTTCTAGTGCAATGCTTCGATTCCGAGACAAACAGGTTTAATATCTGGATCTGAGTTTATTTCTGCAGCTTCAAGTTCAAGAACAGTTTGACCAAGTACACACTTCATAAGAAACCGGACAAAGAGGAGCACTGTCCCCAGACAGATTCTTAAAGACGCACCCGAGTCAGACTGTGTGCTGGGGTACCCTTAATAACCCACCTGAGACCGACTGTCCACTGAAACACACTTAAAAGCCCACCTGAGACAGACTCTCCACCAACCCACCTGAGCCTGAATGCCCACTTTTGTTATTGATCAATGAATCAATAGTTCATAAATTGGAATCTTTACTTTATGTCTGAACGAACAGATAAATATAAGAAAACCAGGACCGATCAGTCTGGATCTGTAACAGACCCAGAACCATCTGATTGGATCAGTGTATACATTTTGTAGAAAATTAGATGTTCACTGACCTCCAGTGATATTGGTAGGTCCTGTGTCCTGTCCTGTATTGTGTATCCTGTGTCCTCAATGCATTAAAATCTGAAAGGATGCACTAAACTCACTATTGATGCATGGGGAACACATGAATAGGTAAACAACTCATGTTTGAAATTGTAGTAACTAGCAAAAGGAAACACCATTTTCACTAAACCACCTGAGCACATCTACAGATGTGCAGATGAGATCTCGACAAAGACAGAGGTAGGCAGAATTGACTATGTGTACTCCGACAAGACTCAATACAAACCCAAATCAGATGTGACAGTGACAGCACGGATAATAAAAAGAGGGATGAATGAAAATGCCTGTGAACCATAATCAAGAAAATCTGACACTGGGATCTCTACATGTTCAGCTTCACTGACAATGGAGATGATAGAGCTAATGAGTAGAACTAAACAATGGTGTAGATGGCACAGGCAGGTGTCTAGGGTGTCATTTGCTGGAGGGGGCAAGAAATTATGGACAAAAAATAAAATGGATAAATAAAAATATCTGTATAATAAACTTGAAACGTGCCCTTTACACTTTTTCTGACATGTTTTTACTCAAAGCATGACTTTTTGAGATTTACTTGCCAATTACTTGATTAAGATTCACGACCCGAAACAGTACCAGAGAAGCGCAGCACCTCCATGCCACAATCTCAGTGCCCCCTCAAGTGTGATGCTAGCCAACTTTCATGAGTGCCGTCAACCAAAATAAAGTGTTGTCATTGGTGAAAATAGGGTTGGTCCAGTGCCTATCTTTCTCAGAATTTCTGGAGAGAGTCCTGGGATTTAACTTAAGTAAAACAATTGATATTCAAACAGTGGTTCAAATAGTATTTAAGAGTGTGCCTTTTTGTTATACTCTAAAGTTGGTCTAAATATTGCCAATAAATTCTAACAAAAACACAATCATAATTTCATATTTCCTGTCAACAGAAACACAGTGGGCCACCACTACGCTTCCCTTATGACTCTACCACGAGGCTTAGACAGATTTCTGGGGGAAACCCTGTGGAAATAATCATGATATATGCTCTAAACTTCAGAGTAGCCACAAACATATCTGCAACATTTCATTTTTCTCTGCAGACTTCGTGTTAATTATATTTTATTTTTGTGCTAAAAGTGTTAATGTGATTGACTCAGTTAATTTGATTAAGTCAATGCTCAGAAAAGAATATTTTGGTGTTATTTTGGAGACTAATTTAATTGGTTGTCATGGTGATGAGAATGTGTTATGTTTTAAAATCCACACTTTTATTGAAACTTTTTTTGAAATTTTGTTTTCATGTGAATTTTAGTAATTTGTTGTCCCACTTATGGTTGCACAATAGTGCTATTTTATTTTAATTCTGTATATCATGCCACTTGCACAGTTTTATAATAAACATTTCACATTTTGTTTAATTTCATAAGTATTATTATGCCTTCCATAAATATTACTATGTCATAATTATAACCATGTTATACCGCACAACTAGTTTCATACTGCAATTCAGGAAATAGAATGATCTCACAACTGGGGGGGGGACGTTTTTTTTATATATAAATAAAGGAACCAATGAATTTTCCAGAGACCCACTCACCTGTGGATCCAAGGAAGTCACTACATTGAAAACTGATAAACATCACTGATCCTCAGGAATATCCAGTTGGTTTGATTGTGAACTGATCCAGCAAAAAAAAAAAAAAAAAAAAAAACATCAGGTGTCAGCTTCACGAATTTTGGATCTATTTGCATCCATATCAACCCACCAGAATGAACGCCAAAACCAAACCACATAAAAGATGAAGTCAGACCCAGTTGAGTCTGGTCCAGGTTTGACCTGGACTCACTGGAACCATATTAAATAATTTTAATGAAACTCAAGTCACCTGTTGTATATGAACTGCTCCAATGTTATCTAGTTCTATCAGAAACAACAGAACCTGCTCTTTTCCCCGGTCCATTTCAATGGGTTCTATTGAACAGAGAAAGGAGTCTCATCCTCCAATTCTGAACCAGACCAACACCCACCTGCAGGAATCAGTCCTCATCCAGACCACTCAACCCTCAGAGACCCAGAAACCCTTGGTCCAGTGATTTGGTCCTGGCTTACCTAACCTCTCTAAGTGAATCTGGGATAAAGTTAGACCCACGCACCAGACTCAAAATCCAACAGAACCAGTCACTGGGGCCCAGAAACCAGCTAGACCTGGGTCAGGAGGTCCGGGTTATTTTAATCCACCCTGACGTCACCTCTGGATAGTCAGCAGTGACGTCACTAGTCAGTTGTTCCCTGGATCGATGTTGGTTCTGGTTCGGATCGGTCCTCCTGTGGTAGACTTGCTCCAGGGCTGAAGGCCTTCCGTGACTCGGCAGTCTGTCGGTCCGTCTGATCCGGACCGGACCAGACCGGCTTACTCGAGTCTGATATATCCGGTTCAGTTGTCCTGGTCTTGAGGCCCGGGTCAGTCGGGTCCTTGTACGGGTCCGGAGTTCCTGTGCCCGGGCGGAGCAGGGTGGGGGGCCGGTCCGGAGTAAGATGGCCGCCTCGGGCCACACGGCCTGGTGGCATAGGCCCGGTCCGGTCCGACACGGCTCCGTCCCGCTCCGCCCCGGCTCAGACCCACGGTTATTATGAAGTTAAATCAGGTCGCGGTCCGACCGGGACCCGAATCCTGTTCTCATCGGAAAAAGACACACCGAATATAAGTACAGAAGGAGGCGGCCCGGAGCTAACGGAGCTAACAGCTAACCGAGCCGCCATGCTACATCACAGAGCGCACAGAACGACCCGCATGAGACTCACAGCCGGGGCCGCTACGCCCCCCCTCCTTTTCCGTTCACCGGGACCCATCGCAGGCGGGGGGTCCTCGGGCCCCGGGTCTTACCATTATGTCCCGGGGTTTGTTCGCGCTGCTTCGCCGTCAGATAAGGGCTTCTCTCGGGTGAAAGGTAGCAGGGAATGTGGCCTGGTCGACGCAGAAGGAGGAGCAGGGGAGGTGGGGGGCACTGGGGGAGGAGGTAGAGGAGTAGGGGGAGGGGCCCGCGGGCCAGAATCATCAGCGATTTCACTCACAAAAACTAAGGAAGTTATTATTAATTACTTCGTTCATTCATTTGTGAAAACAGGATTTAATTGAACACAGATCAGGAACCAAAACGTTACGCGCACGTGACCAACCCTAAAGACGCTGTTCGTCGACCACTGAACGCCTCATTCACGTATAATACGGGCCCGAGTCAGTTCAAGTCCCACATGCTCATCTCTTTGAGACCTTTGACCCATGGTCGCTGAGGCTCCGCCCTCTTGTTTCCATATATATATATATATATATATATATATATATGTGTGTGTGTGTGTATATGTGTGTGTGTATGTTCAAACCTGTGACCATAAAAATATTAGCGTACCTTGGTGTACTTCAGGGATCTAGTTTGGGTTGGAATGGTTTTAGTTTATTTATAAATGATATATGCCAAACTGAAGGGCATTCATTCTATTTGTGATGACAATTTTTTCTTCCGATGTGAATTTGGGTCTAATCTGGTACGAGTTTGAACCCTAACCCCCACCACAAAAACCTGAAAAACTAAAGATCTGAGCTACTAATCTACCCAAGTTAATGTTGTGGGACATCCATCCAACCCGACTCCATTTAAAGTCTTTGGATTGACAGACATTTGACTCATTTTCAAAGTTCTTTATAAGTTGAACAAAATTTTACATCCTTTTGTCTTGTTTCGTTGGAATCATTTTCTCTTTTCCATTTCTCTTCTTCATTGGTTCTTTGATAAACAGATGAGGCATTGGTTGTTCATAAAAGTCAATTTATTTTTTACATCAGAAATATAAACAACAAAACAAACACTGGGTGAATGAGAGGCAAGGGAGTCATCTGTCATGAATACGATGATTCTGCTAATAAATACTGAGCAGAGGAACATCTGCTCAGACACCACAGAACAAACACCGGCTAAAGCTGAAAAACAAAGGAACTGCAGACCATCCAAACTGGCTCAGACTGTCCACGCAGGCTTGGACTATCCTGATGCTAAGCTATGCTAACCACATGTCCATGCTATCAGACAAAACCACCAAATGCTCCTGTATGGGTCCAGAACCACCCAACCAGGTCAACTAAAGGTTGTGATGGATCCATCAGATGCCAGCAAAACTCAAACCCTGTGATCAATAGAAACCAAATCAACTGATCTGCTTGTTCTTGAATGAACTCCTGGTTCATTCAAGTTTGGATTGATTCCTTCACTGATCCAAAGAGTCACACAAACACCTGCTTCCATAGGTTTAATCCAATGACCGGATTTCATGTGATGAGTGGTGAGTATGACGTTAAACTTGGACTGGATTCTGTTGATTTCATGGATTTGTGAGAGTTTTGGCAAAAGATGGTTAAAAACTGAACAAAAAACAGCTGCATCATATGAACATGTTCATTCACCTGCTGTGTCTGCATGTGAGTGTCAAGTGTGATCCCTGAGTGGAAACCAACAGCCTGATGGGAGTCATAGTCATCAGTGCAAAGCTGAACCAAGGATCGAACTGTTTCTGTCACTGGGAATGTCACCAACAGACTCCAAGTTTTAAAGGTTAAAGGTCAGCTGAGGGGCGGGGCTCAGTCAAAACATTTAATTTACAGGTTTGTAAATGTTCACAGGTCAAAGGTCATCCATTTTTCACTCCTCCACCCTATGAACTCACAGCACATAGATCTCAGTGTCGGGAACGTTTGGGGGGCGGGGCTTCAGTGTTGCGTTCCAATAGGCCGAGCCTGCTGAGCTCTGAGTGGAAGAAGAGTTGAAGGCGAAGCCCAGCCTTTGCCTCGTTAGTGTGACGAGGATTGTACTGAAGACAGTTGGAGAACATGAGCTCCACATCAGCGATAAAGTCACCTGTCAAAACCACAATCACCAGAACAGTGAGAACAATTAGGACCATCAAAACCAGATCAATGAGTAGCTGTTGGGCCAAAAGAACCAGGGTTCTGTTCTAGAAAAAGGTTAACAAATTCATTAAGAGTGAATGAAACTGAGACCGGGCTGTGACCTGCTGGTCCTGAACAGGAACCAGCTGGGGTGATTCTATGGTCTGGTCCACAAGGGCCTATATGATCTTGACGTTCTAGGTTAGAATCCCCAGTGGGGGTGTTTTCTCACCTGCTGTCTGGTATTCATAGTTATTGACCCGTTCCCTGATGGTGCTCAGAGCGATTGGCTGTTTGATGATGTCATAGTAGTCAGGAACCTGTGGACAGCCGTACAAAAGTGAGAGGGACACAGATTAGATGGCCAGACAAAAGACAGATGGACAGACATACATGTGAAAAGTGCAGTCTCAGACCTGGGTTCTGGACACCAACTTCATGAAGGGCCAACTGTCATCATGTCGGACCAGCTCCACTGTCAGCTGTTCACAGGCTGACAGCTCATGGACGCCGTGGTTCCTCCCAGAGGACCGCCTGGTGGACGAGGATGTAGACAGGACGGGCAACACTGGTCGGGATGGTCTAGGGGGTGGAGCTGAGCCTGGAGGACAGATAACCAGGTCTGTGTCACATGTTGCTGAAGCAGGACATGCCATCACATCTGTGTGTGTGTGTGTGTGTGTGTGTATATATATATATATATATATATATATATATATATATATATATCCATCCATCCATCCATATCCATGTCCATGTGTCATATCCTTCACAACATACTGCACTGTAAAGGTCTAAATGTTACCACATGTATTGTTCTCATTTTATATATATATATATATATATATATATATATATATATATATATATATATATATATATATATGCCCTGCTCCATTAGGGGCAGTGACCCCCAAGCTGGGAGAATGGCTCCAGCAGATACCAGGAACAACATCAGAGATCTCTGTACAAAAGAGCACATTGCTAGGAACAGCTAAGATCCTGCGCAGAACCCTCAGGCTCCCAGGCCTCTGGTAGAGGACCCGAGCCTGAAGGAGACACCGCCCACGTGGGGCGAGAGGAACATTATATATATATATATATATATATATATTTTTTTTTTTTAATATTAGGGCATTAACAGAAACATCGACTAGTCAACACATCGACTCCCATAGCAGGAGGAATCGACAAGTCGCATGTTATTCTTTCTCTCCCTCCCTCTCAATGTGGTTATGTATTAAGTGCGGACTCTGCCTCTGATTGACTTAAACAGACTTGTGACCCTTGATTTAGCCAATAGTCTTAGCCGCTTTATAAAAACGGCGGTAACCTTACTTAGTGCATAAACACAAGACCAGTCAGACATAAACAAGAGACATAGTTGCTGCAGGAAAAACAGGGGGTGGTGGGCCTGACAAAACAAAAGAAAGTGACAGACACTGAAATGTTATTTTTTTTAATCTTATTTTCACTTTTTGTAATTTACTTTCACTTTATTCTAATTCCTGTAGAACTGGCATTTTATTCACATAGTTGCACTGACTGGAATAGAGCTATCAATAAAGAGGATATTGTATTTTATCTTGTTCAGTTCTTTTCTATCAATGTGCTATTCTCTTCACTTCCATCCCACTCTTGCCGTTTGTTGTCATTTACCGTTGTTAATTGTTGTGGTTTACCATTGTTTACATCTTATTATTTACAGTTTCCTGATTAACATTTGTCACTTACTGTTTGTTGTTTATTGTTGTTGATAGTTTACTGTTGTTTACCTCCAGTGGGTCTTTTTCTGGACTCGCTCTGAGGTGAGGTCTTGGCATTACCATTTGATGCCAAGATCTCGTGGCTCAGTCTGGTGCGATTTCCTGAACGGGGCAGAGCTGTGTTGGCCTTGGCTGTCGGGGGCGTGGTCTTCTTCCCTGAGGACCTGTGAGTTGATGAACCAGAACATCAGTGACCCATGTCCATCCTCAGGTAAACCATAAGAACCAGACACCAACCTGGAAGCTGAAGAGGATTTCCCCGCTGAGCCTGAACTGGTTTTGGGCGTGGCCTGTTGGCTCTTGGGCATGGCCTGTTGGTTCTTCCCCCTAGGGGGTGGACCCTGGTTCTTCTTATTGCTGTGGATACCATACAGCAGATGAGGAGCTGATGTCACAACAGAAGAATTAATTTCATGTTTCCACACTCACCTCACTACTTCCTCCTCCTGCTCCTCCTCTGACTCCTCCTCTTCCTCAGACTCCTCCTCCTCCTCCTCTTCATCTTCTTCATCTTCAGTCTCCTCTTCATCATCTTCCCCTTCTTCCTGTTCTTCATCTTCATCAATGGACGACCGCTGACGGGACGGGAGGCGACTTGACCTCTGTTTGGGTCGACAGTCTGGACAGAACCAGTCACCTTCTGGAACAGACTGATACCGAAAAACAGAAGCGGGTGTTAAACAACGACCACAACAGCAGAAGCAATGCTTGTATTTACAGCCACATGCATCATCCCACCCCCAACAGACCAACACAGAGACAACTGTAGGCAAGGCCTCAGACTGTGCATATACCTTAAGGCGAGGCCTCAGACAGTGGGTGTGGTGTCCACGGTCACACCCATCACACAACAACATGTTGTCAGCATCTCCTTTGCGTCTGCAGATTCGACATCGTGCATTGAGGACGGATCGTGACCACAGGATGCTCCGCTCCAAAGTGGACAGGTGAAGAAACACCTAAACATACAACGTCAACACTTTGAAAAACAGAAGTGACGGCAACGGGTGAGATTGTGTGTGTATGATTGACCTCTGACCTGAGACAGACTGGAACAAGACTGCAGAGACTCCCTCCAGCGCTCCAACACTGTCTTACTGATGCGACCACCATCACTGCCATCTGACAAATAATAGACCATTAAAGCAGACACCATTTAATAGAAGGTGGAAAATTAACCAATCACCTGGATGGCCAACCATTCAAACCAATCACAACCCCAAGTTCTGATTCTCATACCATCACTAGCCTGATCTTCATCTTTCTTTTTGTTCTTCTTCGTCCTCTGGTCCTTCTTTGAGTCATCATCACCTGTGGGGGCAGAGCCGACAGGATTATGACATTTGATGAAACCACATTCACTTTTAGGTTCATTTGGGAGCAGAGACTCACCGAGCGGAGCTTTGAGGAAGCGTCTCTCAATGCCTTGTTCGATGTGGGTCAGAGCCAGAGCCAGGCTTCGGACTGAGCCACTGATGACCTGAGGTGTGCCACTGCCACTACATGCTCCGTCAACCTTCAGCTCCTGAACCCTGGACCACAAACCAAGGGACAGACATCAAACACCTCCAGGCTCACTATCAGAACTTTACTACTAGAGGATTCTGTTGGGTTTAGTCTCAAGCTGCACGATATATAATTTGAGCATCTTCATTCTGATATACGTGTGCGCAAGTCATCTAACTTCAAAGGTACCCAAGACACACTGCATACAGCCATCCACCAGTCACAGTCATTCTTTCTGAGTTTGTTGAAGCAAACCATGCCCTTGCACCCGCCCTTCCCCTAAGTTGCCGGGAACAACACACCGTTTCCACTTTTAAGGTTCTGCCATGACACAGTACCACATCCTGTCCCCTCAAATGGCAATTTATGAAGCTTTAGGAGGAAGGGAAAAGATAAATGAGTGTTTAGTTTTGCTTTCACTTCTGCTGGCAGAACTGACCGGGCTGTGCCATCCATACCTCCATGGTACTATAAGTCAGACAGAAACCAGTTGAGCTCAAACTACTGACCAAAATGCATGTGTGTACACCCCTAGGCTGAATCACACATGCTAAAAAGAAAAGCAACATCAGTTTATCTAGAATTATTTTGGCTTCAGGATAAAACTGAAACACATATTCTGTACCTGTGCCTTCCACCTATCAACACAATGAGGAAAGGCAACTAATTAGTTTCACCATTTACGTCAGCACCACTGCTTATATCCTCCCGTATAGTTTTTTTAAGATTATATAATCTGATATATATATATATATATATATATATATATATATATATATATATATCTTTTTCCACTTCAAACTGCCATGTCACCTCCTCATTATGCTCCAAACCTCATCAAATTTGGCATGTCTTGCACACAGTTTGATACAATATTAAGATGAAACCCTTAGATGCCAAACTGGCCTCTGTAGTGCCACCTACATAGACAAAAATGCCTCTATTGGCCAGTAGGACTGACATGAAACAAACACCAAAATATTGGTTTCTATGAGCCCAACAAATGATACGGTGACTATCAAACAGAAAGAGGGAAATTTGCCTTTAAAAACACAGGTATGCATGCGACAATGGGATCAGTGTCATGTGACCTGTGTCCTCCTGTTCTACCTGTCTTTAGTCCTCACGTGGGTGGAGTTCACCTCCATGGCCTCAAATCCATTCTCTCTGCTGTCACTCAGCTGGTCATAGTTTCCAGCCTCCAAGGCGGAACGCCACATCTGTCTGTCCATCACCTGCAGAGAGACAGACACACATGGACAGACAGGTGAGCTCTACAGACGAGTCTCCCATCTAACCAGCTGTTCAAAACCTCAGCAGGTGTGTTTACCCTCAGAGTTCCAAGAGTTCCCTGGTGGATCCGGTCCTCAATGTCCAGCAGTAGGTCTCTCAGTCTGACTTCCATCACCATCTCTGCAGCAGCAGTGCATTCTGGGACAGATTGGATTGCCTCAGGGTCACCTGGCAGGATGGCAGAGATGGACACATCTGTGCAGCACTTCTGTAGTCCTTGTTTACCGTTTGTTTACTCGTGTACCAGTCTTGGTTACTAGTTGTTTGTTTACCTGTGTACCAGTACTTGTTCTTGTCACCATTCTGCAGGACATGGTGAAGACGTTCTCGTTCCTGCAGTAATGCCTCCTTCAGGCCACTCTCTCGATGACCTCTGGGGTTCAGAGCGTTGATCAGCTGATCCACCTCGTCCAATGAGCTGTAGAAGGACCATTTGTTGGGGCGGTTGACTGGTGGGCTGCAGGTATGAAGGGGGGCAGGGCCTGAGTTGACACTGGACATGAACAGGGTTCAGTATTGTTAGAAGATCTGACGTTAGTTCAGTAAAAAACAGTTTTATTACCAATCTGACCTCTGACCCTACCTGTCCCCTGCAGGCTCCACCTCATTCTGGATCTCTTCATTGTTGTGGGCTGGGTTTGGACGGGGCTGTAGCATGTCCTCTGTTAGACCGAAGCAGTCCTCCTCTACAAACAGTGCAGAGGCAGAGGGGAAGAACCAGTATCGGCGGTAAAGACGGTCTCGGCCCAGAGGATGGAGGCATGTACAGGCCGCGGCCTTCTGGATCCGGTCCTGAAGCTCCCGGACCTATATCCAGGAAAAAAACAAACCCACAGCACATCCATCAGAACAAGGCCCATATCCACATGAGTCACTGAGCCACCCCTCAATCTCCACTTGAGGTAAACCCTGCCCACCCTTAGTAGATGCTCCACCAATTATGCCGTTGGTTTTATTTCAAACAAACCTCAGAATATTTAAGTCTTATCAAAGTCTAAAGTGCACCAGATGGGTTATGTTCAGTTCAGATTCAGACCTTTTCCTGTTCCTTCTCCTGCTCCTCGGGCGTCAGACCTGAGGGGGGGTTGGATATCAGTTTGGGGTCAGAAGTCGTCTGCTGTTCGTCTTTAGCTGCCAGAGAAAACACAAACCTTTGAGTCAGTGTTTATAAAAGGAGGCAGAACTTTGATCACATGACCTGTTCATACATAGCCACCTTCACCTTTCATTTTCCTCTTGGTAGTCAACGCCAAGTTCTGGTCCTGATTGTCTTCAATTATCGAACCGTTCACACTGAAACACAATAAACTCAGCTGTGACCACACTCCTGGCTGTTGGTGAGTTTTAAGCTGAACCTCCTTGGTCCTTTACCTGCTTGTGTCTGGCCCTGCCTTCGCCTCCTGCTCCTTCAGCTTCTCCTCCTTCTTCTTCAGTTTCTGCTCTTGCTCCTTCAGCTTCTCCTCCTTCCGGAGTCGAACCCTGCACAGAGTGCAAGGAGGGAGGAGCTTACATCAACACGGCACTCTGTTGGTTTGTGTGGTTTTTGTTTACTTGTCCACAAACTCCTCATGGTGGTGTTGGTTTGTGGGGTGTTTGTTTGCTTGTTTATTTACCTATGTGCTGCCTCCTCACGGTCACGGCGGTGTTGTTCTGCTCTGATCTCTCTCAGCTCCTGTCTTGCCACCTTCTGTTCATCCACACAGTCTTCAATCAGGTCTCGACTCGACGCCAGTGTCAACAGTTTCCCCAGTAGAGCGTTGAGTATCTTCAGCTTTTCCCCTGAACACATCAATCAAGTCAGTACACATCCATCGACAGAACTTAAAACCTCCATAAAAGGCCCAGTCCTATTATTATTTCATCAGCTCCCTCTTATCCATGCCCGGGTGGGGTAGGGGAGCAGCAGGAGCCAAGAGAGCTCCGCCAGTTCTTCCAGGGGAATACAAAGGTGTTCCCAGACCACAGATATAAGCACTCCACCCTGTCCTCGGCTGGCCCTAAGGTCTCCTCCCCAACGGACATGCCCCTAAATTCTCCTCAGGGAAGCATCCCCACGAGATGAACAACCTCCACTAGCTCCTCTGGACCTGCAGATCGGTTTTTCTCTGCCCACCCTGCAGAAAATCTTTTTGGCTGCTTGTACTTGTGACCTGGTGTTTTTGGGTCTTGACCCAGAGCTCAGGATCACAGGTAAGGGTCAAACACAGATGGACTGGTAAATAGTCAGCCACTCCTAGTTTGGTTCTGTCTCCTGGGATTGCTCTGAGCACCGACTCCCACCATGTGGACTGGAAAACAATTCTTAGAAACAGACCAAACAAACAGAGGTGAGGTCAGACCAGTAACTATGAAGAGTTCAAAACTGTAGCGTTGAAATGACCTTGAACATGGAGCTCTGGTTTTTGTGTTTAACAGTCACCACAGACATAATTTTCAAATACACCCACTGAAGACCAGTCATTGTATGCATTTTTTCCAAATAGATAAGGGGCGTGATTGCACATCTGTGGTGAATGCCCCCCCTTTCCATATCACCATCAGGTCTGTATATTGTAACTATCATCTTAGCCCCACCTACACTCACCTGGTGTCATGTCGTACACTGACGTGCACGACAGCCTCTTCAACAGTGCTGGCTCAGCCAATCGCAGCTCCACACATGGGTCGTCTGTCAATGTGAACCCACCCTGCTTCTGGTACCTGAACTTGGCATTACCATGGTTACAGTCAGCACCAGAGGCCAGAATGTGTAGCCGGAGGATCTCCGAGAGTGTGCAGCTGTCAAGGTCCAGCTGCTTCAGTCCACAACCCTGATGCAGTTGAGGCCATGCAGCAGCCAATGAGGCAACAGCACTCAGAGCTGACTGGGTGGGGTCAGACTCATCATCCAGTGCCTCTGACAGATCTGGAACATGGAATATAGGTTTAGAATGCGGTCACCAACATTCGACCATTTCCACATACATGTGAGTTTCTGATTCACCTTAATCCGAACCATTAGAACTACGTTCAGAGTCTTTGTTTATGTTTGTTTGTCTGAGTTTGTTTATATTTGTGTACTTCTTTGTCTTTATGCGGTTTTTCACTCATTTTTTTTGTCTTTGTTTATTTGTCTGTTTATGGGTGTATTTTGTTTGTGTCTATGTTTAGAAGTTTGTTTTTGTGCCTTGTGTGTTTGTGTCATGCTGGTTTACGTGTCTGTTTATTTGTTAGTTTATTTTTGCCTTGATGTTCGTTTATGTATGTTTTTGTTTATGCATTTATTTGTCTGACCTTCAGCCTGGTCTTTGGCCACTTCCTCCTGCTCCTCATCCAGAGCCTGAAAAATCGCCGACAGGAAGAAGAAGAGCAGCTCACAGAGAGGACCTTCAGGATCTGAACCCACCAAGGCCTCCTCGAGAACCTCTGAGGAGAGGAGAACATGTGTTAGAGTCCATAGAACCACATGTTCCACTGCTACATGGAGTTCATGGTGCTTCCCAAGTAGAACCAGGAGCAAATGAAACATTAAACCATCTAGAACTTGGTGTGAATTAACTGAGGTTCTGTGAGTACTAGAATCTCACTTAATGTCATCACTGCCTTCTGCTCAGACCAGTTCAGACCAGAACCAGAGCCTTCTGAAATTATGTGAAATCCGGTTCTAACCTAGAGACACCCCGTCTGGGAACTCGTCCTTGAGGCCAAACACCTCCCCAAAGGCTTGCAGGAACTCCAGAACCATTACAGCTTCTCCAAACAGTTCTGCAGGGAGACGGGTTCTGACTGGAACTGGATTGGGAAGATCCTTGAAAAACCAGCACAGAAACAGGTTCCGGTTCAGTCAGCAGTTTGTTACTTTGACTCCATGTAAGCGTTATACAACACATTCACTGACCTTCAGGTCTTCACACTCCATGTCGTCTCTGGGTTTGTTCCACAGTTTTAGACGTTCTGCATATTTCTTCTTCTCCTCCTTCAGCTTCTCTCGCTCCTGTAGGGTCAGGGGTTAACATGAACATGGTCTCAATAATCATGTCATTGTTGGGTTCGTGCACCAGTCTTAATTACTGGTCCTACTAGAACATACCCATTAGTTCACCGTTCTAGGGCTTGTTCTTTAGAATCATCTGGTGAGAATTTTTAGACTGCCAAGGAACTACGGAGTAATGTAATCATCAGGGTTTGTTTGCAAGATAACTCAAAATATTAAGGACAAATTTGGCTGAAATTTTCAGGAAATACTGACACACACAAGGAAGAAGTGATGAAAGATTGGTGGTGATCAGTGGAGGGGGTTACACACGTGTCTTTGTGTGTGTGTGTGTGAGAGAGGGGGGGGGGTTTGGCGGACGACTTTTCTAGTTTGTCCTGTACTGCGTAATTTGTCACAAATCTGAAGCAGGCGTGTTCCAAAAGGTTTAAAGTTAACCTGTGACCTCCATTTTACTTATAATACACATGTCAAATTACAAATCCCAGTACGGCCACACCAGGGTCCGCCTTACTCCATATCTGATTGGTTGAGCTATGAGACTTGACTCAAACATGTGACCTCCACTGCCAGTGGACCAGGAGGAAGAAAGTTTTTTTTTTTTTTGCCACTAAAGTTAATTTAGTAAAAACAAGTTACACGACAGGTGGAGCATGACTCCTGGACTAAGCCACTAAGACAGTGGAAAACATAAACAAATGGATTAATGAGCAGCAAAAGCAACAAATGAATTATACTTATAAAAACAGATTAATGAGAAACAAAACCAAATAATCTCAACAATTTAACAGAAGTATGAGTGACAGATTCCAATGATGTGAAGAGAACAAACTATAAACTGAAAGGTGTGTGTCTGTGTCTATCTGCTCAGTGAATGTGAGGCCAATGTAAAGCGCTTTGACCACCATGAAGGTGGAAAAGTGCTACATAAGTGTAGTCCATTTACCATCTACCCTGCCAAAAAGTCCTTCCCTATCCCACCATCAAATTGATAACTTTAAAGGTAGAATGTGAAAGCTTCTCTCCCTCAGTTCGAGTCAATACCTACATCACTGCAGAGGGTTCCATTTCTCAGTCCGCTCTTGAACTTGGGCCAAAAAGCATCGACTCCTTTTTCAAACCTTTGTTTCCAGAAGCTGCTAAAATGGCAAGCACCTCTCCTTCCGTCATCAATTCCATTAACCCAGTCTCACAGAATTTTGTTTAATGATAATGGACTACTCCCCTCAAAATCTGTGGTAATATTATGGTATTAGTCAGCCATGGTCTACCAGCAGACCCTAGTTCAAAGAGAACATATGGTTCTCTTTGAACCCCACCTCTCTTCTTTGTCCACCTACAGTGGAGATCACGCTTTGAGTCACATTTTGTAGGTCAACTGAAGCCAATGAAGACCTCAGCCAGTTGTCATGAAGACATAATCCAGATACATGTTGTTTTATTGGGGGGACCTCAGAGGAACTCACAGTCTATTTCCCAGACCTGGTCTCTGTCCTGTCCTCTTCCTAGTGTCAGTCTAGGTCCCCATCTCCATCCTCACCTTCTCCTTCTCCAGTTTGCGTTGCTCCTTCTCCTCCCTCCTCCTCTGTTTCTCCTCCTCAAACCTCCGTCTCTGCTCCTCCTTCAGCCTCTCCTTGTCCTCCCTCTCCCTTCTCTTGGCCTCCTGTGCACCCTCCTTCTCCTTCTTGGTGCGTGGTCTGTCTGCTGTCGCCGTTGCCATGTCTTCGCGCTGTTGCAGCAGCTTCAGCTTCTCTTCAGCCGCTTTCAACAGTGACAGGTTGGCCTGTAGTGAAAGACACATCTGAGTAAGACCATCCACACAAACCCCTGTACAATCACAACACATGCACTGCAATCTCACCTGTCCGGATGAGCCCCGCCCCCCGGCCTTGGAGGGGGGGCTGAAGGGGAACAGTGGGGGCTCATCAGGGAAGAACTGGGAGAATGTTTGCTCAGAGAGGCAGTACTTGGCCACCGTGGAAGCCTGAAACAAACACCCGCATTATTACACACCAACAGACCTGATGGAGCACCAGGGCCCAGGGGATTACTGTACTGGAGTTCTCACCTTGACTATGACGGCTCCATTGTGAGGTTCACAGTGTTGTTTAAAGAGCAGCTTCAGCCGCTCCCTGGACAAGACGTTCTTCCTACGACTGAAACACAACAACATAAAACCACCACCAGAGTGAACGCCTCACCTGATCTGACAGTGAATGCCTCACTTAATGTGACAGTGAAGGCCTCACCTGATCTGATTGGCTCTAACAGTGAAAGCTTCACTATGTTGGTCGTTTATCATCTTGACCGTGTATTTAAACACAGACGGGTTCAGGGGTTTCTTCTTTTTACTGAAAACACAAACATTTAAGTCTACACCACAAGGCTACATTCAGGGACTCTGGTTGTTTCTGACATTAATGACCTCAATCATATTTGTCACATAACATAGGTCTCTAACCTTTGACCTCCAGACCCGTTGACTTGTCCTGTAGGACTCTGGAAAACATCGCCATCATCATCGCTGTCACTGATAACGATAGCATCTCCATCCATTACTTTGACAACAGCTTTAAGGACTGGAGCTCCGTTAGCACTCGAGTGAGGAGAGTGGACCTGGAGCACCTGGCAAACATGTCTGACAACACAACACACACAGCCATGACGTTTGTTGAGTTTGAGTCAACATCATTGACACATAAACATACACAAACTGGTTTAGGCCTTACTCCCCCACCTAGCTCCGTTGCGTCCACTGACATCAACCGTCTCCCCGGGGAAGAAGCGGTCTTTGATGAAGGCGTAGACATCCTCACAGAGCTCTGTCAACCTGCAACGGCGACTCAGAGATGCCAGGTGAAGAAGAGGCGGAACCAGACATGGCGGGAAATTACGGAGATTCTGCCGCGCCCTGCGCTCACTGTCCACAGCCTCCAGGTAAGTGAGACCAGCACGTCCTGTCAGGGAGCAGCTCCACACCAGACTGTTACAGAGGATGGTCCGCTCGAAGAACTCACTGAGGACAGAGGATGGACGTCCACGTCACCACAGGTAAGACCCACACACTGCATCACCATGACCCACAGGCCGCGGCCCTGTCCTGATTCCAATCATCTACACTCACCCCTGTTCCAAAGAAAAGCTCAGCCTCAAAGATCATGGCCCAGTGTCACATCATAACCCATCCAGTGCACCTACAGGACCAACAGCTTCACTGAAGGTGCACAGACCCCCCTATATGAAAATGCTCAAAGAAGTCTACATTTCCAAGATTCCCGACATCTTGATCACCGTGTTGCCACCCACTTCCTCCTGCTCCTCAATAAAAGATATCCTGACCAATTGCTCCCACACAGCGAATCCCCCCTCTCTCTCATATGCTCAGTGCTGGCTTTCCCCAGGGCAGTATGCTGAGCCCCCTCCTCTACTCCCTGTACACACATGACTGCACTGCCACCTATCCAGGGAATATCATCATTACATTTACACACGATTCTACTGCGGTGGGCCACAAGAGATGAAACGAACCACAGGACCGACATACTGGAGCTGACAGCTTAGTGCACCTGATTGGTTTAGATGCTAATTGGTAATTTTTGGTTCCATCCTGGAACCAAACATTACAAAAACTAAACAAATAACCATTCATTTTCAGAAGAAAAAAACTGAGCCAACACTGTTAAATAAGGCACTGTCACCTCCTGGTCCTCAAACCCCACTGCAGCGCTGAAGAAGATCCAGCAAGATCCTTTTCCTGACAGGACCAAAGAAAAACAACTGGAAGGACAAGAAGCTGGTAACATTCTACAGATGATCTGGCATTCTGCACCTCAGTGTGGTAGACAGCAGAATTGATAAGAGGGGGATCAAAACCACACAGAGGATCACCAAAGACAACACAAGGACCTGCAAATAAAAATCAATTCAACTCATACATACAGGATTAGAGTCTAACCCTACCCTTCACTCACACAGTTAGGTGATTCTGATATTGATTGAGAATCAATAAGTGTTTATCAGTTTAATATTTACTAATAATTGATCACTCTGTGTTTGTGGTTAATAAAAATGTTTATCTGGATCTTCTGATCATTAACCACATGCTACATTACGTTAGTTTATTGTTAACTAGTCTGAGTTGATTTGACCTAAACCAGCTGTTGGCTCGACTTCACCTTTAGGGTGAGACCGGTCACGTGACGCATGCAGCCCCTACCTGAGGCTCTCGGCCAATCAGCAGCCAGTTAGCAGGCCTGTGGCTAATGGCGGAGCTAACCCGCCTAGTTAGCCCAGTTAGCCGCTAACAGACACCTGTTCCGGACCGCAGGGCACCGGGCAGACGGGGCCCGGGATGTCCGGATTCAGTTCTGCCCGGTTACTGTGTCCGGACCTCCGGGTCACCGTCACTTTTACAGCCAGGGAAGTTGTTTGTCTCGAGCCGAACTTTGGAAAGTGTCGGTAAAGTTGCTTCGAGCGGCTCGAACGTTTCAATAACTACCTGGACCGTTATTGAACCGTCCGGACCGGGTCATAGGTACTCACTCGTAGGTTCGGAAGATCTCGTGCGTGATCTTGCAGAGGAAGACCTCCTCCTCCGGCCGCAGGTTCGCCGGGGGTCCTTGCCGGACGAACGCTTTTCTGTGGAGCAGTGGCATCTCTGAAAAAGGAGGGAAACCGGACCAGAACCCAGACCACCGGACTCTCGGTCCGGGCAGCAGACCCCGTGGCTCGGAGCTGGTTCTGGGCCGGACTGTAGGAGTGGGACTCGGCGGGTGTTTGCGGCGGGAGACACGGGTCTTTGTTAGAGATAATCTGCCCACATGGAGCCGAGTCCACGGATCCACAACTCCCAAAGTACCGACAAAACACACCGTCCGCGACCGGAACTGGACCCAGCGGGAACGACAACAATCCCTCTGTTCGGCTTCACCCAATGGACTCTGCTCGGACCGGTGGATCAACGGATGAACCGGGCTCAACTCCCGGGATCGAAGCGGATTCACGGCGGCTTGTTGACCAAGTTTTCAGACAGTTCACGGACTCACGCCCGCCTCGGAAAATCCAGTACTATGACTGAAAGAGCGGTCACACCTGAAAACAACCCAAACCCGGGTTTAGGGTTAAAGGATTTACCTACGATTCACAATATTTAACAGAAATAATCACATTAAAAATAAATCTACAACAACCGCATAACGAAGGAGTTAGGTTAAAGTGAATGAAATTAATCTTGGAAGAATTTTATATTTTGATGAGGTGACCTGCACATAAACGTATATTGATATTTACTTTTTCAATCAAATCTGGTTTCGACCAGCTCTAAATGTAAAGCGTCAACGAGATAAATTTAGTCATTATTATTATTTACATTTTCTATCCCCGTGTTTGTTTGGGTTTGGATAATTTTTTGTCAAGTTCTTTTTCTTCTTCTTCTTCTTATTATTATTATTATTATTTTTTTTTTTTTTTTTACAAAATCAGATATTTTATTTCTGCCTTTAATTCATTTGTTTATTTTCTTTCTACTGTTTTGTTACTCTGATTTGAGACGTATCAAGTTTCGAAATCTTTTTTTTTTCTTTGCTTTTTCTTAGTATCATTCAAATCTAAAGTTCAATCGACTTTTAAAATCGTTTTGACTTTTTATTTACTGTGGGTCCCTGAACACACCTCACAATGTGAGTAAAAAGGCGGGGCTTAATTGATCCTTTCTATCGTAATTGGCTGGCTGTCCTGCCTGTTCTCACACTCTCAGCCAATGGTCGTCTTGGAAACAGCTTCCTCGTGATACGTTAATGAAACGGGACAGTGACGTCACAGGCTTAAGGCAGGAAGCTATGACGCAGAGCATGAGTGGCACGCAAAGATGAAACCAGGAATCCACCATGAAAAGAGAATTTAGTTTATGTATGCAATAAGTTCACATCAAATGACAAGGAAAAACATAATTATGCTAATACATGAAGAAAACAATTGAAATGTGAATCAATAATTTTTGAAAAACAAAGACATGAAGGTAGAACTACTACAATCTTCAAATAAATTGGTGTTGATGGTGATGATAAGATAAACTTTATTGATTATCCCAAAATCACACATAGAGCAGCAAAAGACACCACTGAAAAAGAACAAGAGTCAAAGTAGTGACATCAAAGTCTGTTCAGAGCAAGAGTCACCCATTAGCCACTGTTCCTCTTCCTCTGTTTACTCTGTGTAAACATGCATGAACTCACCTATAAACTAATTTAACGAGTTTGATTTCATTATTATGTGATTCATAAACACACACAGTCCTTAACATTTAATAAACAAAAGAGTCCACCTTTAATCCTCAAAGAATCACAAATCTACCTTTAACATCTTTCCAACACAGACCAGAGAATACAATGGAGAATGCTAACTAGAGAACACCGACTGGATGTGACAGACCTGAGGCTACAGACTAGAAAACATAGGCTGGAGGACACCAACTCGAGAACAGACTGGAGATGTACCTGTAACTTGGTCCCGTCTATGCAGAAATGCCTGGATGGTCCACACCCCCTGGACAACACCACTGGTTCAGGGTCAAATAATCAAACATTGATGAAATTCAAACTGAAAGTTACAGTAAAAATTAAATGACCCATTTGTGATCTGACCCAGAACCAGAAAAAAATTTACTTTTGTGATCCAACCCAGATCCAGAACAAAATAACCTATTTGTGATCCAACCCAGAAACAGAACAAACCCACAAAAGCCTGAGAACCGGTCAAAGCTCAGCTTTAATTTAAAAAAAAAAGAAACAACAACCAACAACTTTGCAATAGGACGTTTACAGTTAAGTTGAGGTCCAGAAGATGGGACCCAAAAGAACCTCATGGGCCCGGCAGATCCTTGTGGACCCAGTCAGTGGGGCTGGCCCAGAAGCCCAGCTTTGGCAGCCAGAGCTTCATTCTGTTGGATGTGGTATTCCTGGAACCTCATGGAGATCCTCTGGGTCATCTTCAGGTACTTCTGCAAACATGACTCGGAGCAGCTGGACTGAGGATCACATCAAAAACATATCAGATCTGAACTATAACTCCCATGATGCATTTGATCATTTTTCCTTTGTAAATGTTCCATTTAATACATTGATAATCAAATCAAAGACTTGTAGTGGTCAGGTAGTCTATATGTGGTCTAAGAGTGGTCTAGTAGTCTACATGTGGTGTGGTTGTCGACATATGGTCTACATGGTTTTGTAGTCTACATGTGGTCTGATGGTTTATATGTGGTGTTTACCTCATCTGCTTTGACTTCTCTGGTGGTGAAATCTTTAACACAGTCCATGAAACAGTTTTCCGTCACTTTGTTGTAGGTCCCCAGGAACTCCTTAAACTGGAACACACACACCAGGATCTTTGCACTGATTTGTAGACAGTCCTTAAGTGTCCTCACCCCTCCTTTAATTCTCCTCTTATCTAGGATCAGTTTGATTCTCAATTGGCTAATGGACATTATCTTAGCGGCTAACATTAATACTAATTCTCAGTTCCCATCTTCCTGATTATGGGTTAACAACCCTTACCATAACCCCAGCTGTACCCTAAACCTAGCGATAGCCTTAACGCCTAGCCTGTGGTCTACGATAATATCATGACCAGGTAGAGGTGGGTAGCGGTCTTCAGAAGCCAATCAGCGAACAGGATTCAGTCTGATGGCGAGTGGGTGGAAGCAAAACACCACCTGGTCTGGTCTGAGATGATGAAAGCAGACCTGCGTCCATATCAGTAGACTGAGACGGTTGGGTTTGGATAGGACCGATATGGGTCAACATAACAATATAGGTTAGCTTTAGGTATGGGTATAGGGTTAGGGCATGGGGCATACAACTTTTAATATTTTTAACAGATCTGTCCATGTTTTTAACTTATTTGTCATTTTTCCAGTCTTCGTCACACACTTCTTTAAAATTCTCATCAGTTATCGAAATCAGAGTATTTATTTTCTTACCTGTTTGATCTGGTCGGACTCTGACACCTGAACCGCCATGACTCTGAAAGAACACAAGACTCAATTAAACGACACAACGATTGTCAGAACTGGATCGAAACCCACAGATCTTGGTTACGTTTTAAATGAACAGGTTCGCTCGGACTTTCATTAAAATACTAGCATAGTTTTCCGTCATCGGCAAATATTATCAGATTAAGGTAAATGTTTATTTTACAGACAAATGAGAACGGAGCCCAGATAGAATCACAATAGACCAGAACCAGACCCGGCTTTCTCACCTGAGCTTCAGACTAAAGGACGTGTGTATGCGTGTATAGCAGCGAACCAGATCCGCTGATTCACAGATCTGTGTGTACTTGAAATACAATTAAAAATACCTAAAAGCCAACATGAGACCGTATTCAAAACCAAACACTGACTGATACCACAATTTCTTCACAAATTAATTTATAATGAATGAAATATGTATTAAAATAATATCAGATACAATTTGACGAAAGTTCGGATCAGAAATCATACAGAGGAAGTGCACTTTAAGATAAATGTTCCGATAAGAAACGAACAAACAGACAGATGGTTCCGATCAGAAACATTCTAACACGAGCGTCAAGAAAATCTAATTTAATCCGACAATTAAAGGGAAAACAGTCCAGAAGAAATAACAATAAAGTTGTATACGTAACATAGCAAGTATAATTCAGTCAAATGTTCCTATTAGCAATGAACAGAAAACAGGAACAGAGAGTCAACAAAACTGAATAAAGGAATCAACAAACTTAAACAAATATTAAATTTTATTGTTTTTATTGTTCAGTTAAAGACATTTGAAAGTTAATCCAAATGTAAGTAATATGTGATGCAAATGAAGTGATGGGATTTGAACAAAGTCAGGTGTAAAAATAAATGTACTATTTTTGAAAAAAGAACAGGAAGGTGAAAATAGAATAGAAGAAGCATACGGAGGAAAGTAGAAATAAAAGAAGAGGCAAGTGAAAAAATATCAGGAGAGGTTGTTTAAAAAGAATGCAGAAGAGTTCATGACCTGAACCCAGATAAAGCGGAAGACGACCAGTATGAGTACAAGTACAGTAAGAGCAAAATACCATATCCATATGTGTAGATTCTCTTCTCAAAAGCCCTGATTCAAATTTTTAAAAGAAATTCAAACATTTTATATCAGTATTAATTAATTTGGCCCTATTTGAAAGCCCTCAACCTCCCCTACGTGAATGTGTGTCTGAGTGGTGACAGTCATCAAATAGTCTCTTTTCACATGTTACACCACACTGGTCTGTTCTGTCATCATGTGTTCTGTTATTAATCTTGCTCAACACTGGTTGGGAAAGATTATTGTAATCATTGTGTGTATCTGTCTATGTGTGTGTGTGTGTCCGCAGAGACACATCAAGCTATAACTCAATGAATACTTGAGATATCACCATGAAAGTACATGGGCATATACATATTTCTAATGCACATCTGATGCAATGATCAATTTGAGTAAAGGTCAAGGTCACAATTAAATAAAAGTTCAACATCACATTATCGTTTACAACTCAAGACTGGATGGTCACAGAACTTTCAGATTAGCACCAAATGATGTGGAACAAAGATTTCTACACTTCTCATAATTTGTGTTATCACCGACAACCAATTGTTTTTGAGATCTCTTGAAGTCAAAGGTGACATTTTGCATAATTAACTTCTGTAACACTGTGTGTGTCAAGCATAGACATGTCACACTATAACTTAATCAATACTGGATATATTATAATATTACATGTACTGATGCATATATGCATATAATGAAATTAGCAATATTGCAAAAGGTCAAAGGGAAAAAAGGTCAAAATCACATTATTGGCTCTAATTCAAGAACGGGTTGTCATATCAACTTGAGATTGGCACAAAATAGGGGTGGCATTAGGCATTCTCTGAATAATTGTTCATTTGAAGTACTGTAGGAAGTAATGTAGGAAAACGAAAGAAAAAACAGGGGGATCTTGGAGACCTGCATGTCTTGTCTTTATTCCAGGTTGAGGGTGTTTGAGTGCAGTCTGCAGGGGGCAGTGTAGCAGGAGAACCAGATGAACCACACACAACCCACAGAAAAAGAAGAAGACCCGGAAGACGGCGGTTTGTTTGTTGTCGGTAACGGCTGCTATTGTCTGCTTTATTCACTTCTTCGTGTGGTTTTGTTTATTTGTGTTCGGTCCTGTCCTTTAACCCTCCCCGTTCTGGTTTTCTTGGGGAGGGGGAAGAGTTAACTAGAAATTTCCAGGGGCGGGAAGTTTGAAACTAACTCGGCGACCGCACTCCACTCTGCTCGGAATGTTCTGTATCCGGGATCGGACTGTCCGGATTAGCCCGGATCAGTCCACCTGCAGTTCGGACACCGGTGACATTTTAATCCCCTCCACCCGGATCCAGTCAGGACCGGTTCGGATCACCGTCCACAGACTGAACGACCCGGTCCAGTCTCCTCGACTGGGTAAGACAGCGCAAACGCACCGATCCACCAGAGCCTAGTCCCCCACAGTCCACTAGTCTATTACAGTCCATTTACCGTCCAACCGGTCCACCACGACAGACCAACCAGTTGCCTGAAGCTGGTGATGTAGTCTGAGGTGATTTAGTACAATCTAATTTTCCTTTTCTCCAGGGCCATCCACAGACACCAGACCTGAGTCCAGTGTAGACCATAAGTCCAGGTCCACAGTTCAGACCAGCACAGATCCTGGTAAGACCACATCCTCTGACATTTCCTGGTTAGTGAAGAACTGAACCAGGCTGGGTTCAGTTCAGACCAGACAAGTTTTATTTAGTCTGGTCTTTAATCTGGTCTGGATCAGGGTTAGTCTGATCTAGATTTGGGTTTTTGTATTAACTATTAACACACTGAGACCAAAACAAGCAGTCAGTGCTGGCATGATAGTAGTCTAATGTTACGATGGAAATAGACAGCCTGAAACTGATGCAGCAGTGGATTTCATATAAAGCTGATGGTGATGACATTGTCATGGTAGTGGATTGTTTTCAACAGCAGATTCAATGGTTTCACTGTGAACCTCCAGGGTTGCTTGTATTTGTGTTCATCCCTGTATTGCTCTGTTCTCTTCATCAGATGTCTGCTCTCATCATCATCATCATCCCTACTCATCCCCATCCTCTGGTGCTCCTGCTGTTGTGGAAACCAGCCCTGTTACCATGGTAACACACTGCAATGACCAACTGACAGATCAAACCAGGTGTGTGTGTGCGGGTGGGGGGTGTGACGACTCTATTTTGTTAAACAAAGACAGAAAAGTCAGTCCCATGAGCTGTTCTGATTGGTTATTCTGCCTACGTCAGGCTCTGCCCACCTGTCAGTCGCAGAGTCACCCTCGTATCACAGTGTGATTGGTTGTCAATACACTGATCAGACTCTGATGTGATGTCACACGCAGGGTGGTGAAAGAAAAGAAAAACATTGCACTTAGGTTACTGATTTTTGTATGCATTGATTAAGTAAAGGTTCATAAATCCTAAATATACACACTGTCACAACATCTAGGTACAATACACCTATATATATATATATATATATCCTGGGCAAGAACGCAGGTCCAGGTTTAATCAATGTTGATCATCAGGGTCAGGGTCTTTTACTTATTTGACACCATATGACCGGGTTCTCCTGGTCCAGACCCGGTTCAGGATTACACTGCAGGATAAGGGGGGCAACAGGTGTCCTCATGTGGAGTGACAGGAGTCCTGGTCTTAGAAAAGGGAGGGGGTCCACATTCCTCTGCTTGTTAGTGGTGCATGCTGGGAAAAGCGCAGCCCCCCCTCCCCCACCCCCTGCTCCTGCAGCAGAGGAACAATAAGCCAGAGCTGAGCAGCGGAGGCTGCAGATCCTCCTCTCTGATCTCTGGTTCTGGTTCTGGAGGACAGGCCGGCAGACCATGTCCTCCCCACAGATATCGGTCTTGTCCCGCAGGCAGTCTTGTTATCTGTGCGATCTTCCCCGGATGCCCTGGGCGATGATATGGGACTTCACCGAGCCAGTCTGCCGCGGATGCGTCAACTACGAGGGCGCGGACCGGATCGAGTTCGTCATCGAAACCGCGCGGCACCTGAAGCGGGCCCATGGCTTCCAGGACGGCCGACCCACCGGGGGTCCCCCGCCACCCTCGCAGCAGCAACCGAAGGGACAGGTGCTGCTGAGCGGGAAGGAGCCGGTGGCCCCGCTGAACCACCCCCACCAAGACGGACCCGGTAAGAGCCATCCTGGACTAGACCGATACTCTCTGGGTGCCGATAGCCGGGCCCGGTTCGACTACAGTGGCCACAACAGTCGAATGTCCAACGGATTCAAACCAGACGACGGGCCGCCAGAGCTGAACCGCCAGAGCCCAAACTCCCGGAGCCGGAGCCACGCGGGACTGGTCCCAGCTCCGGGGCAAATGAACGTCCCCCCGAACCTGCTACCACAGACACTATTGAACGGACCCAACCCGCACATGACGGGTCGACCCCCTCAGAGCTCCGCAGTCGGTGCATCTCTGTCCGAGCACGGGGGGAAGCGCCCCGCCTCAGTGTCGAGCACCGACCAGGACCGGGACCTAAAGGAAAAGCAGCGGAACGCGGAGGCCCTCGCCGAGCTCAGCGACAGCCTCCGGAACCGGCAGGAGGAGTGGGGGGGTCGGCCCAAGACAGTCCGGGACACCCTGCTAACCCTATCCGGCTGCACCCCGTTTGACGTCCGCTTCAAAAAAGACCACGGGCTGGTGGGTCGGGTTTTCGCCTTCGACGCTGTGTCCAAGCCCGGGACAGACTACGAGCTGAAACTGTATGTGGAGTACCCGAGCGGCTCCGGCACCGTGTTCTCCAGCGCCTCGGGGGTGGCCAAGCAGATGTACCAGGACTGCATGAAGGACTGGGGCCGCGGCCTGTCCTCTGGCTTCAAGTACCTGGAGTATGAAAAGAAACCGGGCTCTGGGGACTGGCGGCTGCTGGGGGACCTGCTGCCTGAGCCACTGCGGGTCTTTAAGGAGGCGGCAGGCGGGGACATGCTGCCGCAGCCGCACGCGGACGGCGGCTTTCCACTGCCGCCCGCAGCCCTGTTGCTCCCGAGCCGGGCGCTGGCGTCGGGTAGCGGCTCCCGGGCTGTGCTGCGTAAGAGGAAGGCGTCCCCGGAGCCGGACTCTGCAGAGGAGCAGCGGCAGTGGATCAGCAGCCAGGCCGAAGCTCTCAAGCTGTCCATGGGCTCCTTCTCCGGGCCTCCGCCACTGGGTCCAGGGATCACCCCGGGCCGGGCCACGCCCCCGGAGCCCTCGCCCCCACCACACAATGGACAGTCCCCGATGGCCGCGCTCATGTCGGTGGCGGACGCGTTGGGGAACGCGCACTCCCCGAACAAGGACCGGGATTCGGTCCACTCGACCACCTCCTCCAGACACAACAGCAGCAGCCCAGTGTCGCCCGCTTCCGGGTCCGGCCAGAGGCGGCTCTCCTCCCGCAACGGAGACCTAGGGCTACCGACCCCTTCCCAGTCAGGTGGGGGGGTGGACCCGGGACTTGCGCAACCCGTGCCGGACTCCCCCATGGCCAACAGCGGTCCCCTGTGCTGTACCATCTGCCACGAGCGGCTGGAGGATACGCACTTCGTCCAGTGCCCATCAGCGCCACACCATAAGTTCTGTTTCCCCTGCTCCAGGGACAGCATCAAGGCCCAGGGTGGGGCAGGGGGGGAGGTGTACTGCCCCAGCGGGGACAAGTGCCCACTGGTGGGCTCCACTGTGCCCTGGGCCTTCATGCAGGGGGAGATTGCCACCATCTTGGCTGGAGACGTGAAGGTAAAGAAGGAGAGAGACCCTTGAGATGGGGGTGGGGGTCCACTGGGTCCTGAACCACAGCTGTCTGCTGCTAAGACTCTAAGTAGACTCCAGATCTTTGTGCGTGTGTGTTGGGGCTGTCTGGATCCAAACAGTTCAGGATAAATGAGATTCAGGTGGAGACTGAGCAGGTCAAAGGTCAATGTGGGACCTGTACACACAAATCTGGTTCACATGGGATCTCAGTTTAACCAGGGTTTTGGTTGTTGCTGGTTACTGTTGTCATCAGAACAACAGATTGAAAATAATGACTGGGTTCACATCAGAATCAGCTTTCGTCAAAATAGAGCATGAGTGTAAATGGAGGAGCTTTTTGGGTTAATAAAGTTCTGCAGGATCCATCAGGCACTTGACTTGTCAGGGACATGAGCCATTAGTGACCGGATCCAGTCTAGACCATCTCAGGGTTCTGGTCATTGGTAAAGGCTGAAAAACTGAGTGATCTTGTGATGGATTCAGGGACAGTGACACACTGTATTGTTCCTCCTGCTTTCATCTTCACACTACTTGTGAGGACATTCTGGTCTGTGAAGTGGATCTAAAGGGTTTAACAGCAGGACCACCAGGACTTAAGGACCCTCTACTTCCAGACAGTCACTCTTTAAATTGCCACCGAGTCAAAAGCCCTGGTACAAAAGCCCTGGTTCTGACCCAACATTTGATGGGAATGATCCAGACTAACATGCAAATGTATAAACCCAGTGTAAACCCAAACTAAACCTAGTCTGTCTGTCTTTAGATGTTAATATTGTCAAACAGGTGAAGTGATAATTGGTTTCAAACACTTGAATTCTTAAACCAGGTGAAATTGACTTGGTTCTGACTGCGCTGTTGGTCCTGGGTTCACAGTCATATACTGTGTTCACAGATCAATTGGTACTGGGTTCACAGACCCGTTGGTGTGTGTTGGTCTTTATCTTTGTATACATCCACATGTTGAAGCTGATAAAGCTTTTCTTGTGTGGGTTTTGACCTGTTTGAGGTCCAACTCACCTGGTTGTGGTGGTTTTACAGGTTCACAAGTTTCTGAAGAATAAACGCGAAACAAGGTGAATAAACCCATGTGATTTCACGATTTCAACATTGCTGGTACAGATTCTCCATCAGGTCCAGGTTCATAAATCTGTACACATTCCAGTCTCTCTGGGCCCAGCTTCAAAATCTGGTTTTGGATTAGTGTGTGAAACAAAACCAAAAACTCACAGAACATTGATATTGAATTAAATGGATTCATTTATTCTGAAACTGACATCAATGGACGGAGGCAAAGCCCATGGAGACGAAACAAGGGGAGGAATGGCTCTAGGTCTGGCACCCCTCCATATCCCGGTCCAGCGCTGGTCCTGATCCAGGGCTGGCACGGTCCAGATCCAGGGCCGATCTTAGGTCTGGTGCAGATCTGTATAAATATGTGTGTGTTTGTAAAATCTTGAGCTGTTTTTTGTTTTGATACGACTTCAGTGACTGTTTTCACCTTTTGAATCTCATTTCTTTTTCATCTCTTTTTACTGCAATAAATCTGTTTGTTTTGGTTCAGTTTCATCTCTGTTGTCAATGAGTATGTTGATTTTGAGGTCTGTTTGTTGGTTGCCATAGTGACAGATTATCTTGTAACGTGCCTTGGATCTAAGTCCGTTGTAATAAAACTCATCGGTTTCAACCTTTTCTTTGTTTTGTTTTTTTTCTGTCACATTTAATTTGAACATTAATAGACTCAGTTATGTTCAAACACACTCGTTGTCATGGTAACAGTGATTCAGTTTAACTGAAAATGGCAGAGCTGACCTGGTCTTGGACTTGATGGTAGATTCTTGTCTGAGCTGAGTTAATTCATCGACGTTTGTATTTATTGTATCTGCTAGTATTATTATATAGAGGATGTAGATGAAAGTTTACATCCAGGTTTAAGGGGGGCCTTCAACACAGTGAGGGTGGGATGGCGAATTTTGATGTGTGACTATGAAAAACAACTGTTATAGCAATGGAAGAAACTGTTGTATGGAATAAGAGGGGGAATACTCAGAACAAGGATGAAGATTCTGCTGACAACCTCTGTAACTGGGGATGGTGGAGGGCCTCCTCATCAACTGGTGGGAGGGGGCCAATGCTGCCTTTGTTTCCTCACTGAATACATGAGGTTACATCCAGGTGGCTGTTGGTTACCATGGCAACTACATCATCCTCCACAGCAATGCATGAGGATAGAGAATGATGGAGCGGGAGATGAAGATAAATAATCCCATCAGAATCAGGTTTATGGTCTAACAGAACCGCTTTGGCCTGGTTCTGTCCAGGTTCACTGGATGAGGTTCTTTATCCAGTTCAGTTTTGGCATGTGAACTTTGTTTTTTCCTCCCTGTGTTTTACAACACTTGTGTCACTTCCTCCATTGAGGCAGAAACATGTTTGACATGGATCCAAACCCAGACGGTCCACATCGTGGTCTGGGGATGGGTTCACCAAATCAAACTGCACAGCACACCTTAAAATACAACACCTACGATGCATTGGAGCCATAACCATTCAGTCCCAGAGCCTGTTGTGAGTGAGCCACTGTCTGGTGCATTGAGTCCAAATGCTGTGGTTCTGTTTGGAGAGGTTATCATGGTGCTGGCTCTTTTATGACCATCTGTTTCCTGTTCTTCATGTCTGTCATTTCAGTAAAACCTGTGATATGATACTTTTACTACAATAAGTTTGAGAAAGGAAACTAAAAGGTACCAGACATGTTGGACCAGAGTTGGTTCTGGGCAGACTGGTATCACATCTTGTTTCATATGTTGAGTCAATTTCTAAGAATTCAGTCCAATGGCAGGCTGTTTTTATGTGGTTATTAATCAACTATTTGATCAGTAAACTCACTAGTGTTTTGAGTCTGTTTGACCTGAGGCAGAGAGGATGCTGGGAAAGCACAAGGACAGCATGACAGTGAAGGGTGAACCACATTAATATTCATGTCACCCATTACTACAGCTCAGAGCAGAGACAGACCCCCCACCCCCCTCTGGGATGCTCCTCTCCTCCATCAGCATCTCCAATGCTGCTGAGGTGTTGCCTAGCAACAGCAGCAGAGGCTGAGAGTGAGTTCAGTGGCTGAATGACAGATTCTGGTTCTGTCAGCCATTTTGTTTCACCTTCTGAGGGTGGAAAAGGAGGAGGGGGGGGGTTCTGATTCATACAAACCAGGTCACGTCCAACTATGTACCAACAGAAACCACCTGAGACCATCTGTACTGTGGTTGGTTCATTCAGGACCACAAGTCTATAGAATCAGGGACTTCATGGTGCATTCAGGTGTACTTCATGGTACATTCAAATTAATTTCTTGGTGCACTCAGGTGCATTTCATTAACTCTAAAACACATCTACAGCTCTGTTCACAGCAGATCTTAATGCACAATTCTGTCTTATTGGTGAAATCCAATTTTTGTGGGGTTGTTCATATTCTGCATCAAATACAAGTTGTAGCAGTTCTCGCAGAAGTTACCCACATTAACTAAAGAGGCCCTGAATTCACCCACATGGTCTAAGGAGGTGCTGATGGAATGTGTCCATGCAGACAAATACTATGTTTACAGTAAATCTGCTTTTCTGCCTTTCCTCCTGGGATGAAGAACTGATGTTTGTGGAATTGCACTGGCATAAAGGTCCTGTTCAGACAGTCTGCAACAAAACAGATCCAGATCACATATGGACACATTTCCCTGTGTCTGAACAGAGCCTCGAGTTCATGTAGTTTTTGTTGCAGATGACGTTTTTGTCAAATAAATTAGCTTCACTGTTTCTGCCACAAAAGCCAGATTTTTTCCCTTTGAGATATTTTACAAAAATAATGGAAATATTGTTGTGTTTGGTTTAGTTCTTTTGTTTGTCTTTTTCTCCAGAAATGCCAACTGTCAGTCACTGTCCTTGGCCAATCAGAGCCAGGCAGCAGCAATGCGAGACAATGAGGCACCGGAGGAGACAAAATGTCTAAAGGCAAAGATGAAGCTGCTGCTGATGGTAAGTCACCTGCACTTGGAAGGGACAAATCTGCAGACACCAACCTCTAGGGGTACCAAGGTCTCACACCTGGTTTTATGTCCAGCAGCCAGAAGACCCTATGAAGACTACTAGACCTGGACTAGTACAGGTCCCCTCGCAAAACCAGAGAAGACCCACCACAAAACAGGCCAGAACCCAACAGAATCGGACCCAAACCCAACAAAACCACCTCCAATCCCAACAGCATCAGAGCAGAACCCAACAAAACCACCTTCAGTCCCATCAGCATACCAGAACCCAACAAAACCACCTTCAGTCCCAACAGCATCAGAGCAGAACCCAACAAAATCGCCACCAATCCCAACCGCATCAAACCCAAACCCAACAAAACCACCTCCAGTCCCAACAGCATCAGACCCAAACCCCACAACGCCACCTTCAGTCCCAACAGCATCAGACCAGAATGCAACAAACCCACCTCCAGTCCCAACAGCATCAGACCCAAACCCAAACGCAACAAAAGCACCTCCAGTCACAACAGCATCAAACCCAACAACAACTACCTCCAGTCCCAACAGCATCAGACCCAAACCCAACAAAACTACCTCCAGTCCCAACAGCATCAGACCCAAACCCAACAAAACTACCTCCAGTCCCAACAGGATCAGACCCAAACCCAAGAAAACCACCTTCAGTCCCAACAGCATCAGACCAGAACCCAACAAAACCATCTCCAGTCCCAACAGCATCAGACCCAAACCCAACAAAACCACCTCCAGTCCCAACAACATCAGACTCAATCCCACCAAAAGCACCTCCAGTTCCAACAAAATCTGACACGATCTCCCAAAGAACAAACCATAATCCAACAAAACCTTTACCAATCCAAACAAAATCAGCCATCCTCTCAACAAGATCAGACCCAGAACCAAAAGAAACAAATCCAATTTCAACAAAATGAGACTCAGACCTCAAAAAATCAGACCCCCTCTGAACATAACACGTTTCAGCCCCCAGAAAACCAGACTCAGTTCCAGGACTACCTTTTCCATACCAGACAGGACCCCTCCCACCATACATTCAAAAGTCACAACCCCGTCACATCCCTTCAGGTCCAGTCTCCGCTGGAGGAGGCGGGTCAGGTTCTGCATTGGGTTCGAAGGCGGCGGAAACTTCTGGAAGAAAATCTTGAGGCTCAGCTAAGAGTGAAGACCGGCGAGGTTCTGTACTGCCAGCTGGAAGCGCTGTCTGCTAACAGGTAGCTACTGTTAAATACTGTGTACTAACAGGTAGTTAATGTTACCTGCTAACAGTGATGTGTAAACGACCCGCAACTGATCGCTTTTTTAACTAGCCTGCCCTTTATGACCATTGACGACTGATCAAATGACCTTACTCCTTTACCTGCATTTATTTCCATGTTAAAGTCTGATGCCATTGCTTGTCAGTTAATATGTTGAGAAAATATTTTTGTTCTGCTTCATCATTCAAAAGTTATCAATGCACAGCATCTAAACAAGGGGTCTAGAATCTGTAACACTCAAAGAGCCATTTGAACCTGGGTTCTACAGAAAAGAAAACACTAGGAACCCCTCATCATCTTTAAAATCCTCAGGGAATGTGTCCCAAACCTTACTGTTTTTGTTTATATGTTTCCGTAGCTTCCACTCTGCCAACTTCACTTTCTCTCTTGCTCCCTCCATGAAATAGGCTACTTTAACGTTGTACATCACCTTCACAGAAATTTAGTTAAGCCTATTTACCAGTTTATTTTAATGTTTATCTCAAATGACCCGACCTATTGTAACCTGAATATCATTAAATATATTTTCCAATGATCCACAACTGTGGGTGGCCGTGGGCACGTGCTCACTTCAGGTCAGCCCGTGCATCACTGACTACTAAAATTCTGCTGTTGGTGGGGGTTTATGATTCATGTAAACAAAATGAACTTGTGTGTCTGCAGAGACTGGACTGAGGAAGTTCATATCAAGAAGACGGTGGACACATGGATCAGAAGCTTAACCACAGACATCCAGGTGACCTGCAAAGCTACCTATGGTACCCCCTGCTGGACGACTTCAGAGATACACAACTGAAAAGAACCATGAAATAAACTGAAGGATCCTGGTGTTCATCATTGTCACATGTAGGAGGATGACTGACTTGAAAATAGGAAAATACATTAAACCAATAAGACATGTATCAAACACGACAAAGTAAAGATGGTCAAATCTGATTGATTCTTTGGATCAAAAATCTGAAATTATTTAATCAAATTTTGAGAATAGGGTCAGAGGTCAGTCTCTGATAGTTTACTAATTGGTCATATGATAATCAAAGCCCGCCGGTGGTGGAACTCACAAAATTTTGGCCTCATTGTCATCCATTGGCGGCAGCAGAGGTTTATGAGGTTTGTAGTGTTTCGAGTAAACTGATGTTTAAAACTCTTGGTTTTGCATTGTTAGGCTGAGATGGCATCAGAAGACGCTACTCGCTGCAGACCTGCCAACATCACAACATCAGCCAAACCCTCAACTAGCAGGATCTCTGCTCACTCAGTTCAAGGGAGGCCAGTGACCTTGCTCAGAGGAGCTGGCGGCAGACAGACAGCAGCACATAGAGCGGTCAGACAATGATCTGTGCATGTGATCAGTGGTCAGTGATGAGCACACGTTCACTCTGTCTGTCTATGTTTCAGAGTGGTCGTCAGAGGGCAGGGCCTGACAGCAGAGAGGTGGAATCATACCTGAGCCATCTGTATGGCAGAGCTCCACATGATGGAGTCAGAAGAACCATGAAAAAGAGTCCATACCTGAGGTTCAAGTCACCTGCCTCACCTCAGAGCCACAAGCCCCGCCCACGACTTGTGGAAAGTGTCAGAGGTCAGAGGTCACAAAAACAGCTGGTGAAGTGCTGCATTCAAGGCTACATTCAGACTTCAATTCTCAGTGATTCGTAATATTTTGATAAAAATTTGAGCAACCTTTATCTGTTCCTTTAATCCCAGACCCTGACCCCTGTTAGTCACAATCATCCAGGAGGAAGTAAACCAGTGCTTTAGCAATAGGGTTAGGGTTATAGACCAGAATCATGAATACTGAACACTGTAATCAGAGGAGATGTACAGAGTTGAAACCCATTACATTATTAGCACAGAAAATAATTGAATCTGGATTGATTGATTAATTAATTGATTGATTGATAGGCGTGCCAATGAAGTCCTGCAAAACTCAGACCAGTCTGGTTCCGCCCCCTCCTCTGGCACCTGAGCAACCAGTGCCTCAATGCTTCAGCTCCACCCACCTGACCTCTGGTGACTCTTTTGGCCTCCCATTGGCCCCTTCAAACATTTACCCTGTTGCCATGGCGATACCACTAGGTCAGTAAACAATCTCTTTTACCTACTAACCATGAGAGTTTATAACTTTCATTTAAATAAGTGATGTAGAAATTGCAGTAATATTGATAATAAGTATACATAAAGATACAAAATTATGTTGGATTAAATGGTTACTAGAAATTATCCTGATCGATATCAGGTCGCCCCAGGATAAAATCCTCCTCCAGGCATCAGCAAGAAGCAACCTCAGTGCACCCAGGCCCACCCACAAGCAGCATAGTTGCCACAAACTATGAAGAGGTAAGAGATAGTTGGATGAGGCATCACCTGGACGTCAGCAGTCACAATTGGCTGACAGACTTTCATTTGTTGACAGGAGGAGGAGCCTATAGAGGATGGTGAAGCTCCGACCCCCATCTCTTCTCCTCTACCATCAAACCCTCTGTATGTAATGGAGACCAAGGGTGAGGAAGAGGAGGAGGAGAATGTTTTTCCTGGAACTGAGTTTGTGTCTGTGATCGATGTTGCCGAGGTAACTGAACTGGACCAATCAGCATCCACTAAAGGTTTAACAAGGTTCCACACCTGTGTTTAATTAACAAGGTTCCACATGTTGGTTTAATTAACAATGTTCCACACATTGGTTTACTTAAGGAGGTTCCACACATGAGTTTATTTGAGGTTCCACATGTTGGTTTAATTAAGGAGGTTCCATATGGTTTATTTAAGGAGGTTCCACACGTTGGTTTAATAGACAGGGTTCCACAGGTTGGTTTCTTTCAGGAGTTTCCACAAGTTGGCTTGTTAAAGTTGCGTATGACTTTGATCACCGGTTCTTCATCAGATCTGTTCAACATGGAGTCATCTCTATATCATGAACCCATTGGTCTGTTCCTTATTACTCTCCTGAATGTCTTCCTTCACGGTGAACATTTTTGTAGCATTCTCCACCATAAAGAGTTAATTTGTCCGAGCCCATTGGGAAATGGAGCTTCATGACGTTCTGTCTCATCAGAACCATCTGTGACCACAGAACCATGTTCTACTGATGTTCTTGTTGATTGTTCTCCAATTCTATTAAATTTTGCTGGTCTAACTGTGGACCTCATGTTTCTGTCCTTCAGGAGGAGGTTCCCCAAGACATAGTCCAGTTGGATGGAGGTCCAGCTCCTCCTCCAGTCCGCTACCAGGGTCCTGTCTTCCCTCCCCAGCCTCCGGCTCCTCTCTCTTCACTGGACCAAGTTCCTCTTCTAGGTTCAGATCTGAACTCAGACACCCTAGAGAACCGCTTGGTGGATTGGTGAGAAACCAAAGCCAGTCTGAATTTAGTTCTACTATGTTCTACTGTATTCTATTGGGTTATCTTGTTGTGTTCAGGGTGGAACAGCAGTTGATGTCTCGATTGATTTCTGAGATGTACTGCCCCCCTCCTGCTGACCCCGCTCTCAATCACTCCACTGACCAATCAGAACAAGATGAGCAGAGTGTGACCTCTAATGTCAGTAAGTGGTCATCTTGACTGACCAATCAGAGTAAAGCTGTTTGGACCAGGTTTTTTTTTTTGGTTCAAATTCATCACTTCCTGTGTGTTTCTGGTTAGTCCCCAATGTATGTTTATTGTGGTGCGCCCGCCCTCTGGTGGTGTATGTGTGTGTGTGTGTGTGTGTTATTCCAACCATCAGTCAAAGGGGTAATCCTATGGTTGAATGAGTTAAAGCTGTTGTTGACAGACACTTTGACTGTTTGTTGCTGTTGTGCAGTGGAGGCAGGGGAGGGTGCCAATCTGCTGATCTTCATGGGCTCCAACATCTCCGTGGACTCAGACATACTAAGGAACCTCGTCCATGAGGTTCTGACAGAGACTGTGGCCTTGATGCTGGGACAGAGAGACTCACTACAAACAGAACTAGACCGACTAGGACCAGAACCAGGACCAGCAGCCTCTCAGGAGGTACGAGAACCTCCTCTGTTCTTCATCCAAGACGAGGACCTGTAGTAAACAGAGTGCTATCCTTCTCTTCCAGGATCCAATTCGGGTTCTTCAGGTTCCAACACCACAAGTCACACCTCCATCCAGTCCGACACTGCTGAGCAAAGAAGCCCCGGCCCTGATCACGCCCCCTCCATCTGAACCACCCAGTCTAAACGAGGAGCCGTATCAGCCAATCACAGAGCCCGGTCAGACTCTGGGAGGTTCAAGTTTGTTGTCGTGGTAACAGCACTGAGCAAATTACTGATGTCTCTCTCTAATTTCAGAGCCTGTGGCCACACCCACATCTAGCCCAGAGCCCCCTGTGGGTCACCAGGCCACACCCCCTCTGACCTGGGAAGATACTGAGCTTCCATTGTCTGAAGAGAGACCAGAGGAAGAGGAGCATGTGGAGACACACTCACATCCTGTGTACGTGAGGGTCAAGTTCACTGGGTCAGGTTTTATCCACATCAGATCTAGTTGGCCTGGTGAAATCCACTGGGTCAGGTGTAATGCAGGTCAAGTCCAAAGGGTCAGGTCTGATCCTGGTCAGGTCTGATCCGAGTAGTTCCACTGGATCAAGTATGATCCAGGTCAGGTCCACTGGATCAGGTCTAATCCAGGTCAAGTTCACTGGGTCAGGTCTTAACCGGGTCAGGTCAACTGGTCAAGTCTGATCCAGGTCAGGTCCACAGTGTCCATTGGTTCATGTGTCTTGTTTCTGTAGGGTGCAGACGGTGGCAGAAGAAGAGCCTCCTCTGTCCATCCCTCCTCCTCCTCCCCCTGAGTCTCCTCCTAGCCCTGATTCTGCTTCCGGACCTTCGTCCACCTTGGAGGACAACAGTGCCTCCTCATCCTCCAGTGCAGTGACTTCAGCCAAACACATCTCTGAGGGTGAAGTGTTGTCCAGTGCCCTCCAGGGGGCATCCATCACAGGTACCTGGTCCACTCTGTGTTAAGGTTTTTCTCCAGATTCTTGTGTTCTGCAGGTTCTCCACTGTTTGACTTCGGGTCTTTTTCTGATCTTTCATCACCTGTTTTTTTTTTTTGTTTTTTTTCTGACGCCAATAAACATTGGGAAAGATTTAAAACAGATGAATTTCTGTTATCAGTAATCACATGTTCACTGGGGGTAGAACATTATCCCTTATCATTGACTTACTATGTTTTCTCCTTTTGAATGTTTTTACATTGATACGTTTATTTGACCTTTGATTACCTTTATATGGAGCTTCATTATCCAGGACCCTTTGTGCCAGGTCCAAAACTGGCATTGTTTCTGATTGTGGTTCTGGTTCTGTCTCAGAAGAGGCCAGGTTGAGTTTCTCTGGGTCACTTCAGGAGCTTCAGGAAATGGTGAGACTTTTATGCTGGTTTAAAGTCAATATGCGCACCATGAGTGCGCATATTGACTTTAATAATACAACTGTTATTTCACATGTCCACAATTACCTAATATAAGATTATTATGGCCTTTGCAGATCAATGTTCTTATTTCATATACTGGCCAATATATTGGAAATTGGATATCTGCTTTTTATTTCAGCTTCCAATATTATATATATATATATATATATATATATATAAATAACACACCACATAAGTGAAGCATATTCTTCAAGGAGCTGATTTACAAGAACAGATCCACAATTGTGACAAATTATTAAAAAAAAACAAGCAGAGAAAATAACATGTTAATTTCAGCTTCTGTTAACTTGAATAATGTAAACATTAAACCAGAAAAACAATCACCTGAAGTGTATGATTGTACGAGTATGATGTTCAACTGACACTTATGGGGAACAGGGGAAAGTGAACGAGTAGAGGAAGTTTCCAGGAGTAAGCAGAGTTAATAAATGGCATCGAGGAAAAAAAACCCCACTGAAATATGTTGAATTTGTTGTTTGTAGTGTAGACCAGGGTTTTAACATCTGTTCGAATGGATTTAACACTGATGAGGATGTCACTTCCTCTTTCTGCTGCAGGACTGTGACCCTCTCAGTGAAAGCCAGGTCAAAGGTCATGAAGACCTACTGGACCTGATGGTCAAGATGGCAAGAAGAGAGCCTCGTCCCCAACCAGAGGTGAACACACACACACACACACACACACACACAGAGTGTAGATTAGAGTCTACACATTCCAATGGCCCCACCCACACTGTCCTTCCCTGACCAATGAGTTTGGTGACCTAACTCATGTGATCTTTGGCCTCTGTGACCTCAGGGCTCCAGGAGGCAGGGCCAAGAGGGGGAGGATGAGCTCAGCATTGGGGAGGTGAGAGAATGTGAGAGGACATCACCTGGAGAGATCGGTAGGTCCATCCCCTGATGGCAACTCAGTTTACAGAGTTCATGCCAAGTAATGACGGACATGGCCATTACATTACCATAGACGCATGCCTTAAAGGAAATAATTATTCACATCTGACATTAAACAGAATCATTTATGTCTAAATATGACTTTAATCTGACCAGCTTTCATTGATCGTAACAGTGACCTGTGTGTGACAGGTTTGCAAGCAGCCAATCAGGGAGTACTCAACATGGACCTGTCTCTGACTCTGCCTCCTCCTCACCTGGAAGGTGATCCAGGTTTGGTCTTCGATCAGACCTGGGTGATGGACGCAGGTCTCCTGAGAGAAGGAGTGAAGGGAACGCAAAGGAACGGTGAGAAAAACAGTCAGATGAGGTTCTAAACAAAGCCAGTTGAATCCAGAACCATAATACAATCAAAGCAAAAAACTGAAAAATACAGATCTGTTTTAAGATTCCATTGTGTTTAACTGTAGTTTCTTTGTCTGAACAGCAGAGGGTGCTGCGTGTCCACATATGGACACCAGCAGGTCCCATGACACCGACCAGTGTTTAATATAAACTACAAGCATCATATTTCTGTATGAGAAGTACAAATCTGGACTAAAACCCATACACAAATGTAGTAGAAACACACACACACACTATAAACAGAACTATAAAGACACAGAAATACACAATAAATGCACAGTAGTACACTAAGGTTCTGGGTCCTGTAATTTAGACCAGGTTTAGTGACTGATGTGAATCTGTTTTTTTCTGCAGGAGATGAAGACAAGGAGGAGGAGGGTGGAGTCAGGAGGGTGATTGATGTCCACGTTCCCTCCATCAGATCAGACACTCAAGACCAAGACCAGGAGGATGTGAACCAAGCAGATACAGAATCCTCCAATGACATCTTTTGAAACGTCTTTGTCTCCTCAGATAAAACCTGTTTAAATGTGCTTGAACCTAATAAAACAGGTTTCCAATTTGTTTATTAAATTGTTCAAATGCACCTGGGTCTTTTTTTTCCAGCTGCGACTCTTATTTAGAAGGTCTGAACCGGAAAAGCTTGTCCTCATTGTTTGCCAGTGCTTGGAGTCGTACGGGGGCAGGGCTCCGTGCAGGAGGCGGGGCTTCGCCGACGCGGACCCGCTGTCGGTCAGTCCGGTCGGAGTCTCCGGAGCAGCGAATATAAGACGGATCGGACCCGAATCTGAGGCTCTATATACCGCTGAAGACTGAAACCAGCCCTGAACCCACCGGTACACAATTAACGGATCTGGTCTAAGGGTTTTGTCCGTGAAACCACCAGTTGATCCGGGTCCGGCTTTCAGACCCGGGTTCGCGTCCTCGCAGACCATGAGCTGCTGAGAGCCTCCGCAGACCTGGACTCGCAGTGCAGCTGAGGTCGGACATGCAGCTGTCGGCGCAGTGCAGGAAGGCGGCGGTGGAGCGGCGGAGCTCGATCCGGGAGCGGATGGAGGCCGCAGCGTCAGGGGTCGGGGAGCTGGACTACCTACGGCATCGACAGGAGCTTCTAGTACAGGCGGCGCTGGATATACGGACGAGGGAGAGCTCCGGTCCTGGTTCCGGGGTGCTGTTGGAGGAGAATGCCCTGCTGCTGAAAAAACAGCTGGTAGGTCCTGACCTCTGACCCAGAACAACCTCAGGTGTGGGAGTCACATGTCTGTATAAGAAGCAATAATGACGTCACTTATAATTGATTGATTGGATTTAGACCTAAAGAGAAAGCTATAAAAACAAGACAATGAAATCAAAATCCACAGAATAAACGAAATCGGGTTTACACCCAGAAACTGAACCAGACTGGGTGTCAGTCAGCAGCTGCAGGTCCTGACTTCTGGGGTTTTCTCCAGTTTCTGGAGTTTTATTGATCAAAATTAGAATTTGATTAATATACATCTTAGCTTAGTCTCCAAGTAGAACATGATCCAGGACTAGGGTCAAGAAGAACAATAAGGACCAGATGAGATAGAAACATCTATACCAGGGGTCTGCAACCCTGGTCCTAGAAAGCCATGTATCCCTTGTTTAACACACCTGCATGGTCGTTATCAGTCTTCTGTAGAACTTGTTGATAGGCCAATCATTTGAATCAGTTGTGCTGGAAGAGGGGCATCTCTAAAACATACAGGATAGTGGTTCTGTAGGGGCCAGGGTTGTAGACTGCTGATCTAAATCATGCAGGACCCTGGTATTCCAGGACCAACTGTGGACCCCCCTGGTCTACAGAAAAGAAGATGCCTTATCATATCTGATCTACCAATGGTATGGAGAAACATCTTATGCGGACTGGGTTCATACCTGGACTGGGTTCAGATATGGACTAAGTGTTTTTTCTTTGTCCAGAATTGTCTTCATAGACCCGATACTGGTCTGGGTTCTCAGGACCTGGACCAACAGATCCACAACCTGCGATTGGACCAACTGTCACTTGACCCTCTAGAGACGGACAGCAGACCCAGCTCAGGTAAAACTGGATCAAGCACCTGTTTGTTTTCCCGTTGACATTCCATGTTGACCTTTGTGTTCTCTGCATTCCAGGGTTCTACGACCTCAGTGACACGGCGTCCGGTTCTCTGTCTAATTCATCCAACTCTGTCTTCAGTGAATGTCTGTGTTCGACGGCTGACACTGAAGGAAGAGTCCTGCCTACAGGTAATAACATATCTATTACAATGGAAACTATGATCCATTCTGACCTGTGATCTGGACTGAAATGAGCCATCTGGATCGAAATGTCCTGGTCCTTGGTTCATGGTCAAAGGTAGAGTAATTTACTCTGCATGTAGATGAACTGGATGTTACCATCTAAACCAGGTCCATTTGTTGTTTTTTTATAATTCTGAAAAGGACTCATTCATGTCTAAAATAAAATTATCCCAACCCTGTATTTAATTTTTTCTGATGATTCAGTGATGACAGTGAAGGGTTTTATCCATTATTGAAATATGAGACTGGGCTCACTGGTGTGAGACCAGCTGGACCCACACTTGGTCATGTGTGGAACATAAAGTCTGCATCAAATAAGAGACTGAAATGTCTAAATATGGGCATACAATATTTGACTGAATTCACTACTTCTTTATTCTGCTTTTTATTTACTCTTTCATGTTCTGTTTTTTTTCCGTGTGCTTTGTCCTCAGATGAATTCACCTGTTGTCTGGACTGTGACCATCTGGACCATCTAGTTGCTGGTCTTGGTGAAGATGCTTCCTCTTCAGTTTGCCCCTCACTCTCGGCTCCTCATCCTCCATCTTTAGACTCCGCCTCCACTGATCTCCAGTCCAGGTTCCATTGTGACATGTACTGCTTTCCGAGTCCTCTGCATGCTGTGGCAGTCCAGAACTTGCTGTTGCTGCATGTCCTAGGTCACGGAGGGTGGACAAGGCCTAGGGAGACCGCTTCAGACTGTTTACCTCCAGATCGTCCGGTTACACCGGTTCCTCCAAGTCCCTCGTGGCCAACCCAGAAAAGACTTGATGGATACATCTATAACCTCCTGCAGCGCCGCCCCCAGTCCATCAGGACCACCAGACCCAGGACCAGTGTCTGCACCGATCCAGCAAAGAGTGTCCTCAGGCAGGCCAGTCTGTGTGCAAGGCAATTGTCTGGACATGGGTCTGGGTCTGGTTATGGGACTCTAAGGGGGACCTCCTCTCCCCTTAGGCAGCGATCTGAGGATAATAAAACTGAGGAGCAGCAGATCCAGAACAGTAACATGGAAATGGTTCAAAGTGGATTAAAAGTCAACTGCAATAGTACTCAGACCATCCAGAATGAGGTTCTGATGATGAAGAAGAACAGTCAACCTCTTCCTATGACTCCAATCAAAGACATCAGAGTGGTAGATGGTCCTTCAGCATCACCCAAAGATGTTCAACCACCCTGTTTAACTGCTGAAGATGGAGCCTCTCAACCAAGGCAGGAAGGTGAAAGTCCAGGACTGGAACCCACTGGTCAAGGTTCTTCTTCTGAAAGCCAGGATAAAGCAGGAGGAGAAGGGGGTTGGGGGAGTAGCATGGTCAACCTTAAGAGTATCCTGGCAGAGAACACAAAACAATGCAATAAAAATGTAAAGATCAAAGCAAACCAGATGTCAGACCCCACAGAAATGGAGAACACCAGCCACCGATCCCACCGTAGATCCATCTCAACGAGGTATCGGACATCAGAACAACAAGGCCATGTCAGATTCTCCAGGAGACCCTCGAGTGGGCTGTCGGGGCGACTATCATCAGGGCGACTGTCGTCCAGACTCAAACGCCTTCCTGTGTTGATCACAGAAAATCAAGTGATGGACAAAAATGGCGTGCAGTTGGGTGTGTCCAGGCAACGTCACCATGGAAACCAGCACCACTACCATGGGGGCCCACGTCACAGTCATCGTCCTCATCACGGCCGGGACCAGGTTGTGGTTGTTGCCAAACCAAAGCACAAACGCAGTGACTACCGGCGGTTAAGAGCTGTCACAGATGTCCTACATGATAAAGCGTTCAGGCACGCCCAGAATTGTCAGAGAAAGGAGAACATGTACTTGAGCAGCCCATACTCATGTGTGGCAGGAAGTGACTCAGAGTACTCGGCGGAGTGTGCATCACTCTTCCATTCAACTGTCATGGACACAAGTGAAGATGAGAAGTCCGACTATACAACCAATTGCTTCGGAGATGGTGAGTTCAGTAGCAACAGTGACACTGCAGAAGAGAGCTCCATGAATGGCAGCATCAAGGATAGAGGAGGGGCCAGTTTGATGAACAGGAGACAGGGCCAGGTGGGAGGAGGCAGTGGAGCCAAGGAGATGGACCAGGAAGTGACTCAAACAAAGGCTATTGTGAAAATCAAGGCATCTCACAACCTGAAGAAGAAGATTTTGCAGTTCCGGGGGGGATCACTCAAACTCATGACAACCGTCTGACTCAATGCTGATGATATGATAGACTTCTGAGGTTCAGGCCCCACAGGAGGTGAGTCTTGAACCTGCCACACACACCTGGTCTCGGAGACCATCATCTCAAGTCGGTAAATTCAGTGGTGGTGTTGCCTTATCTGAAGGTTCTGGTTCTAGTTGTGGGTTCCTGAACCACCTCCAGGCTCTACAGACAGTTGAGGTTTGGAAACGATCCTGGTTAGGTTTGAGTACATTTTATCTTGGGTTAGGGCTGTTAGGACCAGAATGTCCACAAAGATGTGTTTGAAAAACTGTCCCTGTTGGTTTGTCTCAGATCAGTTTATTTGTGAAGGTGTAGAAGCGGGTTCTCCTCACCAGAACTGTATGTGCTGGTGCCTTAACATAAGGGTTTTTCATGAACCTTCATGGTCTTGTCTTCCTCCTTTTTAAAGGTACTTCCATGTCAGTTTGACATGTCGGACAGTAAATGGAACCTTTTGCCAATCCGACTGGTCACCTGTCCCTTACCTGGAACCAACAGAGAATCTTCTGAGGCCAGTTCTCTTGTCCATCTAATGGATGATGGTGGAACATTGGACTTTAATGACATCCTTTACTGAGCGTTATGTGGCTGGGGTTCTGTTGGTTCACAGCTTCTTGGATGGATTCAACGTTGAGAAACTGAAATGTTTTTAAATGTATTATCAGTTGACGTTTGAACTTTGCTGGACACGTGTATGTGCTTTTTTTAAATTTTTTATTCATTTATTTTTTTATTAAAATTATTTATAACTAATATATTTGTTCATACTTTTCAGGTTCAATGAATCTTGTCATCTGTGTTTTATTAAAACCATAACTGAAACTCTGTCCATGTCATTTATTTAACAGAATCTAGATCAATCTGCTGTAACCCATTATTTCTGATCCATTTATTTGTAATGGGGGAGACAGTGGCATTACTATTACTTTGTTTTTGTCAGCAACTTTGCACAAAATGTTTAGACAGACTTCCATGAAATTTTCAGGAAAGGTGCAAAGTGATCCAGACTAGACCCCATTAAAATGTTGTGAATATAGGTCAAAGTAATCAAAATGTGTCAAGAATTTCCTTTTCATTCATGTATAAGTTTTGCATATAGCCTCCTTCTGCTCTCACTATTAATGTTTATTAACATCAGAATCTCAAAGGACAAATACGAAGACTCTAGGTCAATGTCACAAATGTAAAAATTTCATTTCGGATATTACTTTGGAACTATTCATCTTCAAAACATCTAATCAGCACTTTATCTTTTAATTCTGCATCTTATGTATACATTTTGATCTATTGTTGATCCAAATGGTCAGGGATCACTTGGTCAATATCTAAAAAAAAAAAAAACTTTTTTACTGTAACAGGAAAATAAATGGAGATATACTCCCTGTTTTTTACAGATAGGAAACCTTGCATCAAAATGGCATTATGACCTCTGACCTTAAGCAACCTTGAAAGGTGAAACGCATCATCTCATGTTTTGAAAGGGAGATGTCCACTAAGAGCAAAATTAAACAAAGGTTGATTCTGTGGATTAGTGAAGGCTTTCCCCATTAATGCCATTAACATCTTTTTAAGAGAAAAAAAAAATTCTTTATGATGTGAAAATGATTTCATCCAATCTTGTGTAGATTTTCTGGTAAAATCAACTGTTAGTCAATTTTAATTCAACTTGACTTGATGAGTACTTGATAAGTTTAAGATTTCTGGTGTGCAGTGTATTCAGAGGCAGGGTGGTGTGTACAGTGTATTTAAGGGCAGTTTGGTGGGCGGTGCGTTCAGGGACAGTCTGACCTCTGTTTCTGTTCTGTTGGATGGTTCTTCCTTTTGTTTCATTCGTCAGTTTCCTGGAACAGAACAGATAAAAATACACTGGTATATTTCCCAGGATGCACTGCATCCAGGAGGGAGGATGAGAGGTGTTAGATCATGTGTGTGTTTTGTGTGTCTGTGTGCGCATGTTGTATCTTCACATAGAGGTCAACTGTCACTGATGATATATGTGTTCACAGACTGCTGACAGTGTGTGTGTGTGTTCTCTGTGGACTCCATGAAAGTCAGTTCTGCAGCTGTGTCAGGTCTGCTCCTCCTCCACACACACACACACACACACACACATATATACACGGTATAGATCCATGTTTGATAGATTGGAACCTGAGGCCGCCTCCCACACAGACGCCTCCACACAGTTACTATGGAAACAGAAGAACTACAATATCACAAATAAGTAGTTCCAGGCACAACAAACCCACCCCTCACACATAGTGTACCTTATTTCAAGGTAATATTATGAATTGTGTACAGATAACATACCACTTTCAGTTGCTGTGTTATCTGTACACATTATAAGCTTTCCATGTCTATGTTCACATAGCGTCAAATACCATGTGGTTAGCGGTTAGAGTTAGCAGTTACAGATATACAAATGGTATTACATAACATGTGAAAGTATGAAAATACATACATATAGCACAACAAAGGCCATAAGAACTACAACATGATTTCATGAGATCAGACTGATGTCATGTTTGTGCATGTCATGATCTTATCATGTTTGTGTGTGTACTGATGTCATCAGGTGTGTGTATCCTGTCATGTGTATGCATGTGCTGATGTCATTGGGTGTGCGTGTGCTGTCATCATGTGTAGGCATGTGCTGACATCATCATGTCAGATGAACCGGATCAGGTCAGAACCACAGACCAGTTCACATCCAGGCCCCTAAGTTCTACTGGGTTTCGGACTTCAGGAGACCTGGTCCAAGATGGATCCAGACCCAAATATGTTCTGTCCGTGTTTTTCTCCACCTGTCAATCATCTTGCCCAGTGGCCAGGTGCCTTGGAAACAGAGGCCAAGGAGGTGACCTGAGCCTACCTCTGACCTCATTAAATTTCCTTACAGTGGACTGCTGTCTCATCTGCCTTAAATAGTCCCTGTGGTCCCACCGGCCTCAATTCAGACTCTGACCCAAATTTGAAACTGGGTCGACTCCAGACGAAAGAACAAACCCCAAAGCAGTCCAAAGTAAACCAATCCAATTTAATCCAATCCAATCCAAACTAAACCAGTCCAATCCAAACTAATCCACCTTTTCTTGTATATCACATTTTACCCACCAGTTGACAAAGTGCTGCACAGGTTCAAACTGTTCACAGTTATACGTTCAACTATAGATTCTATACATATGACCACAGTTTGAATGCAGGTTAAAAACCAGGGAGTAAAACTAGCCTTAAAAGCATTGACCAAGAGGGTTTGGGGCCAACAAACGCCTGGTCTGTGGGACAATGATCTTGAGCTTGAGCTGGACATGGACCATGAGCTGGACCCTGGAGCTGGATCTGGTTCTTAGACATGATCCTACAGGGCAGTGACGTACAGTGACAAAATGTGAGATATATAATATGGTCGCGCCAGAGACTGAAAAACAAACAATAAACATTTAAAATGAATAGCAGCTAAAGCACTGACTATAATTCTCGTGTAGTGTGTTCTGTAGAACCCCCCCCCAAGGCCTACAGTAGGATTTTAGACCAACTGTAAGTGTGGTTGGGTAATACCAGTCTATAGTCCATACTAGTGTACAATACTAGTGTACAATTGAATTGAATCTAAATTAAATAGACTAATTATCAGGTGGGCCAATTATCCGCAACAATACCCAGCATTTTGACTCATATCAGCTTCAGTCTTTTGTTTTTTCTTAGTTCATCCACTGATCAACTTAAACCTGTCTTTTGTCTCTGGTGCAAGTTTATAATTTTTATATTCAGGATATCCATAACAGTACAGTACTCTCACCTGTAATACTGTCATGCAGTGTCAAGTAACAATACAACTCAATCATAATATTTTAAATACAGGAAATTTCTCTGCATTCCATTCCATTTGATTCTATATGAATTCAAAGAGGTAATGTGGTAAATGGTAGCAGCACCAAGAGGGGGGGGTCTCACCCAGGGAGTAAATCACTGTCGAAACACCACTTGCCAGATGTGTAAATACCAGCGTACAACTCATTGCTTGTCATGGTAGCTCCTTGTAGTAGATGCTCATATTGGATCTGGCAGACCTTAGCCTGGAGGGAGGTAGGGGGGATACCACACCCCACAGTATTTTGGATGTGATTACAGAACCTTTAAATGTTTCTAAGTTAAATTAAGACAGTGTAATAAACATCCCAGTCTTCTGCAACTCAGAACTACTAGTAATGTTACTGCGAGAACAATAACGTTATATAAACATAAGCGGCAGCTCTGCTCAATCACAGTCCCTCCAGACATGTCTATTTAACACTTGAAACTGGCTAACACTAGCAGCAGAGCTAATGTCTGCCGCGCCAGTATCAGTTTGGGTGCGCCTAAAACACTTGGATATTTTTGCTTGTATTTTAGGCAGTGGGGGTTTGGGTGGCCAAACATCTCCTAAAATATAGAATCCTCCTATATTTGACAATTAATTGTTGGACAAATTGTTCCTTATTTTCATAAATGTCCTGTGCTTGTCTGTCACACACTCGTCAGAATTGTATAATGGACAAAATAAAACAAAGTAGAGATATTAAGGTCACCCCTTTTCACATTATAATAGTAGGACATCAGTGATGACTCGAGGTGGGGTCTAGTGGGCAGATAAACCTCAGAGTTCAGTATCTGCCTCTCTGTGTGCACACCTGTTGGTTTGCCTGGTTACAGATGCTGCTGCGCCCTACACATGCAAAAAAGTTCGCAAATATAGATGTGAGTGGGAAGAGGCAAACAGTAAAATAACTGTTTTGTGTTGTTGCAGAGACGACTAAAGCAGCAGTGTCATAGTTTTTCACAGCCTATCCCATGAGCTAAAGGACATTATGTGATCAGCTGGATTTCCTACAGTATGTAGTCATGAATTTACCACAGAATGCATAGAATCATCCTGATGTGGCCGCAGACTCCACAACACTTCAGTGACCAAAAAAATAGCTTTCTTATTTATTATTCTTTTTTAATGCTTTTTAGTTTTTAATCAACTTTTATTTAATATGTAAATTAACATTGTCTATCAAAAGGAAAAACTCACCCAGCACTCTGATATGTTAACAGTACTAAATACATATATATATATATATATATATATATATATATATACATGCATTTAATATTTTAATTGTGTTAAGATAAGATTTTGATTTTAAAACGTTTGTAGAGTAGTTCTTTGTATATTCTGCATTCAATTGTTTACATTTTTGCAGAATACAGCATCGCACACTGGCTGGTTATTCATTATTATTGTTATTTTTTTGTGTGGTTTCACTGTTTAAAATCCAGCCAATTATTTTCAAACAAAACCTGTGATCGTACGTTTACATATATTTAAATTTTTTGTTTCCTCCTAAAGTAAAAATGTCTTTAATGCAAAGAGAGCTGAGCAAGTGGTCTGTGTCCACAGGATGTGTTCTGGGTCTACAGGAGGAGGTCTGGGTCTACAGGAGGCGGTCTACAGGAGGTGGTCAAGGGTTTACAGGAGGCTGTTTGGTTCTACAGTAGGCGGTCTACAGTAGGTCTACAGGAGGTGGTCTGGGTCTACAGTAGATGGTTTCATCTCATGCTTTATTACCTCCGCCAAGGACGTTTTGGCTGGTGTTAATTTGTCTGCCTGCCTGTCTGTCTGTGTGTTTGTACTACACAACTAAAAAACTTATGGATGGATTTTGATTACATTTTCAAGGTATGGTGGTAATGGGGAGATCAACAAATTATTAGATTTTGTTGGGTGTGGGCGGGGGGGTTGCCTTGGTGGAGGTCTGGGCGGTCAGAGTGCTTTCTAGTTACAAATATTTCTCTGTTTCTACAGAAACACACGACACCAATGTCACATGTCTGGATCTGAACAAAACCAACAAACACTAGAGGATTCGGAAAAAAGATTGGCATGGCAACGACCACACACACACTAACTCTGGTGTTGAGTTTTCAGGCGTGTCTCTGCATGTGTGTGTGTTTCAGGGTGTGGCCTGTCTGGTTCAGGGTGTGGCCATACTTCATATGAACACTGCCTGTTCTCACAATCGGAGTTTTTCCCATCAGCCTTGGCGTCTCAGGTAAGAGCTGGTTGTGTTGAAGGGTCTGTGGTGTGTGTGTGTGTGTGTGTGTGTGTGGAGGGGAAAGTTCTGAACATGTGACCTGTTCACTTAGACCCAGACCAGGACCCAGACTAATGGACTTGATTATTCTGTCATAGGAACTGTTTTTCTGTTCAAACACAAAACTAGATCTGAATGATCGTATTATTCATGTCTCAGATCCACATTCATGAGGTCTGGTGTGGGTCTGTCTGGTGTTGTTGTTGTTGATACTGTCCCTGAACAGTGTTTGTGTTGTCATGATGATGTATAATCCATAAATACTGAAATTTATAAATACTGTGTCAGGTGCAGATGCAGGTTCAGAGTGAACTCAGATGAATCTGTCTGATTTCAGTTTCTATGAAGCTAAACTTTGGGTAAATACACCAATAATTCTTTGGATCAGTCGAACAAATTTTTTAAGTCGTCATTCCTTATCGTAAACGTTTGATTCATGTTTGATGTTGCCTTCCTGTTTTTAGTGTCTGTTGAATCTGTATCTGTTTGTTGAATGTGAGTTTAATCTTTTCTTGGACAGTATTTTAAAATTTTGTTGCTTGTGTTTGTGTCGAGGACATTCATCATCTGAGTTTTACACTACGTTAAAACTGCCATTGCTGACATCCATACCCTGGGTACAGTGAAGACAGTTGGATGGTTACCATGGTTACTCTATCCTACTGCGAACATGTGGAATTGATTTTTGGAGGACAGAGACTGGGTCATGTGACTGGTCATGGTCATGTGATTGTTGTGGTTTATATCAGCTGATCATATCATACAAGTGTGACCAGGACAACAGATCAGATTCAACTGTTGAACTGAACAGTGTTCAGTGACACTGTTGAATTTACCCATGGCGACACACCCTCTGTCCATGAAGCCATGGGTGTGTCTCCTTCTGTTTGTTGCCATCATGTCTGGAATCTTCTCTGACTTTTGTTTGCTTGTTTGTTTGTTTCAGATCTGACAGAAGCACCATGGATGTGAGTTTGATTTCTTTTATGTGGTCATAAACAAACACCAGATAAACAAACTGGTCATAAATCCTCATCATTTATGAAAGAATCAAAAACATCTTTATGTATATTGTTTATTTCAATAAAAGTCCAACAGTTTCAGTTGTCTCTGTTTTACCTGTAAAATAATCTGTGACTCAGATTATTTTGTACTTTTCTATTATGGAATGTTTCTGACCATTAATACATACATTAATACATTTAATAAATCTCCAGTTTTGTCTCAAATTCAGTTAAACTTCTTCAGTCTGGACTAAACTGTAAGTTTAGTCTAAATAAGACCTTCATACAAACAAACACCTTCATACAGAACATTCCTGAGGTGTCTGTCATCGAACACACCCTGCTGCATTCACGGACACCACGGAAAAAACACATGGTCTGAAATGACTGATTTCAGTAGTACCTGGTGGACTGTAAGGGAACTGCACAGAGAACAGACCCCATTTAACTGCATTTGTCTGTCCATCTGCTTGTCTTTCCCCTTTCTGTCTGTATGTCTGTCTGTCCACCTGTCTTTCCACCTGTCTGTCTGCAGCTCTCAGATGCTCTCGACGGGTTTCCTGGCAGTGGGAACCAATCAGGAGGTGGGGGTGGAACTATTTGGCCTGGACAACCATCCACAGGTATGGATGGATCATCTTGAAGGAACAGTTGATTCCAGATCCTCTGAGGATCTAAAAGGAACGGGGCCACAAGACCAGTGGGTGTGTCTATATGTGCTTGTTTACAGGAGCTTTAGATCTGTGACAATGAAAAGAATAAATAATCCACGAGCCAACACCTGAGCATCAGAGAACCTGTACAACCTGTTCCCACCATGCCCTGATACACCAAGGGAAGGTCTAACTCAGGGGTGCCCAATCCTGGTCCTTGAGAGCTACTATCCTGCATGTTTTCCCCCTTCTAACACACCTGATTAAAATGATAAACCTCTCATCAAGCTCTGCAGAAGCCTGATAATGACCTTCAGGTGTGTTGGAAGAGGGATACATCATCCAGGATTGAGCACCCCTGGTCTAACCCACCCACAGGTCACCATCTGTTCTAAGGTTTTAAGTTTCAGGTTCTAATTCTCAAGTTTTAAGGCTTAGGTTAAACCTGGTTTCATTACATCACGAACAGTGACTGGCATGAATATTCATTGACAATAGTGACATGGTAGATGAAGAGCCATAACACATGGAGGAGAGCGCAAGTGGCCGTGAGGACGAGGACAAAACTGACCACTGAAATTAAAGTGCAACAGCATCAGCAGTGATTAATTAGAACTTCACAACATCTAAATCTAATTTAAATGATGTGATCATATAACCTAAATAATTTAAATAGCCCTAAAACTTAAGTCATCTAATCATAGAGTATTTACATTCGCTATTACATATCATTGTTTTATACACGTCATTTTATTTTATTCTAATGTTATTTTCATATATTTACATTTGTAGGCCTATGTTTATTGCTGTGGCAACATTTCATTAATATTAATATTAGTTCTAATAGATTAATGAAGACATTTGAAGCGCAGCTTCATTATTATCCTATTGTGTTATTGGTAAACTTCCCACGTTTCCACATTCAACAACGTTGGACCGATTTCAAGGTAACATTTGTATGTGGATTGCCCACTTATTAATTAATGATATTCGCTATTCATTTACTGCCAAAGACACACACACACACACACACACACACACACACACATATATATATATATATATATATATATATATATATATATATATATATATATATATATATATATATATATATATATATATATATATATATATAAATATAAATGTTCCTCTCGCCCCACGTGGGCGGTGTCTCCTTCAGGCTCGGGTCCTCTACCAGAGGCCTGGGAGCCTGAGGGTTCTGCGCAGGATCTTAGCTGTTCCTAGCAATGCGCTCTTTTGTACAGAGATCTCTGATGTTGTTCCTGGTATTGGCTACTGGAACAAGACATTCATGGAGCAGGGCATATATATATATGTGTGTGTGTGTGTGTGTCTTTTCGAAAAGTATTCTGAACATAGCTGGCAGTCAATGTCAATAGACTGTCAATAGACTATTAAATACGAATTGAGCTCCGGACGTCATGTGACTTTTAGTTGTCAGGGCGCCATGTTGGCAGTAAACACAACGATCGCGGCGTCACTGTTACATTATGGCAGTAAACATCTTCGCACCATCAGAGTACACTTGTCACTTCAGTTCGCCTGAAATTCAGATTTATATGCAGAAATTGGACAGATTAAATATAATGGACCCGTATAATGTCCCTGTGGTGCTTTTCAAAAGTATCTCCTCCTCAGCTGAAGAAGACGTCCACGATTTGCAGTAGCCTATGCTAACATTACACAGCTACCTCATTAGCTTCCCGGCAGTCTACACAGGGAACTCTCTGAGAGTCTACAAGTGGCTGAATGTTTATAAATGGATTCAGTCTGGCTTTGTTTCAAACATTCAGTTGTGGAATATTAAATCCAAAAACGGCAGCATCATCACTGGAAGGGTAAGTGTTTAATTATCCCAGTTTAATAGGAAGTGTCTCATTCGCATGTTTATTTATTAGCTGTGCTAGCTACATCTGACAGCAGTACAGCCGACACCGCTTCGTAACCTCGGATACAAGGGCTCCTGGAGTTTGTTTCCACGTAGGAAAAGAAAAAAAACTCACACCGTTTTGTTGAAGCTTTCCATGTCGGTGGTGAGACTGGCTGTTATACAACAACACAACACCTGCCAACCATTTAACCGGCAATGAGTGACATACTAACCGCAGTGCCTGTCGTATCAGCTGATCGTTTGTCAGCTGTGTCCCTTAATTATTTGCGCTGTAACTACATATTCCCAAACTTAGTTGCACGTTTGTATTTTTGTGATGTCTCTGTACCAGTGCCTGCCAATCAACCAACGCCATTACTGCCAAGATGGCTACGTTGGCTTTTTTTCTGGTCACGTGGCCAGCCTGTGACGTCAACTGCAGTAGCTCAATAACATTAATTTGACAAGCTTGTAAATTCATATGTTTACATTCATATGCCCCAGTGCCAACCACTGTCCCGGATTTCATCCAACCTCATCTGGTCCCCCTAACTGGACCTGATGTTTGGAAGTTTTACTGTCGGTTCAATAAAGGTTTAGAATTAGCCTGGATTGAAACCCAAACCCATGAGATGTGGTTGTGGATGGTTCTGGATTTAGTCCAGTTCAACCATGGTAGTCCCTGGAGCTGCAGCTCACATTCTCTATTCCACCACCAGGTGGCTTAAACAGAACTGGCCTTTAATGGACCTTCTGCATGTTTCCAGGTCCGGTTTGGCCCGGTCAGCCACCGGCCAATCCGCTGTGGGGTGGAGGAAACCCTGCCCAGCCCTCTGGACCTGGGGTGTTTCCTGGTCCAGCTTCTGGAGGATTTCCGAGTCCCAATCCTGGTCCAGCTTCTGGAGGATTTCCAAGTCCCAATCCTGGTCCAGCTTCTGGAGGATTTCCGAGTCCCAATCCTGGTCCAGCTTCTGGAGGATTTCCGAGTCCCAATCCTGGTCCAGGTTCTGGAGGATTTAATGATCCCCGTTTTGGTCCAGGTTTTGGAGGATTTCCCAATCCTGCTCCAGGTCCTGGAGGATTTCCAAGTCCCATTCCCAGTGTTGGTCCAGGTTTTGGAGGATCAGGAAGTCACAACTTGGTATGATGATGAAAGGTCGGGGTGGAGTCTGGGAAGGGATGGGTGTGTTCTGGGCTTGGGAGCAGTGTTAAAAGTTGTTTGTTGTTGACAGGTAGTGCCGTTTAACCAACCTCTACACGGTGGATTCCAGAACAAAATGCTGATCACCATCACAGGAACCATCAAAGCCAATGCCAACAAGTCAGTACCAGCCCCACCCCAATTACTGTCTAGCAGCAAGTAGGAGGAGCAAGTATCACCTAGTAGTCTGTAGTGTTCTGTAGTAGTCTGTTGTAGTATGTAGTAGTCCATAGTAGTCTGTAGTATTTTGTAGCATTACACAGTAGTCTTTAGTAAGGCTGTAACGGTATATGTATTCATTCCAAACCGTCAGTACAGCCCTATGCCAAACGAATACACTCAGTTTGTATGTGACCATGTGCATATCATGCAGAGGTGACCTTACAAAAATTACTTGAGGTGGAACAACAGAGTTTACCGGTACTTCAGTAGATTCACTGATGAATCACCTGATGGATCAGATGTTGGATCAGTGGATCGACTGATGGATGAGCTGATGGTGTGTGTCTCTGTCTCAGGATCACGGTGGATCTGTCAACAGATCGTGACCTGGCATTCCACTTGAACCCTCGTTTCAATGAAAACGGCCATAAGGTGATCATCAGGAACAGCCGCATCAATGGTCAATGGGGGAAAGAGGAGCGACAGCTGCAAACCTTCCCCTTTGCACCTGGACAGGAGTTTGAGGTGAGAACTTAAACATGGGTCATTGATCTTCAGATTTCTGGTCACATGGTGCTCACGCCTGTGGTTTTGTGGTGGCAGATGAAGATCCTGTGTACCGACACTGGGTTCAAAGTGGCCGTCAACAGGAGTCACCTCTTCGAGTATCGACACCGGATCCATGACTTGAAGTCCATCAAAAAACTCAGCATCTACAATGACCTGACCCTGTCCAGCTGCAAGATTGATCACCTGCCCTGAAACAGGTCCAGGATCCACCAGAGATCAAAAGGATTCACTGGACACCTGCAACAGATTCACCAGCGATCTACAGGATCCACCAGAGACCTACAGCAGATCTAATGAAGATCAACATCAGATCCACTACTGATTCTGAGTAAATGTACCACACCAGATCTTTCTTGAATTATTAGTAGATCGTCCTCTACTCTGATGGAGATCCTCTTTAGATTTACAGTAATATTTACATATATTCAGAGGAGGAATTTACACCACCATGGACCTCAGTAGATGTTTTTAGATCTATAATCGATCCTCAGTAGATTAGATCCAAGCTAAATCTTTAATAGAACCTCTGTGGACCTCTAGTGGATCTGTAGTAGGTCTCTCCTTGTTTTGGTCTCTGTTGTTCTTCAGGTGTTTGGTGTAAATGAACAGATCATGTTGAACCTGTAGTAGTTTGTGTTTATTTCTGTTGGTACTTTTACGATGGTGTCATGTACTGTATTCTACAGTCTGTGGTGGTCATAGTAGCCTGTCAATCACACCAACATCAGCTGCACTTCCATCACATCCATGTCTGACTTTTCACAATAAAAGACTGACAAATAAATTGTCTGTCTTTCTATGGAGTAATATGAACTCTGAAACACACCTTTTAATTCCTTACTGTACTGTGGTCTTCCTCTTACTTTCGGATGGGGGTGCTGGGCAGTATTTCAGCCACTTGTAGTCATGACCCCATTCTTTGAGTCATTTGCCAGAGTTCATGTGTTCAGTTACTGGACTGTGTGTGAGTCTTGATGGTGAGCTGGATCAGGTGGTAGAGGAGTACGCCGCACGGACCCAAACAAGTAGCATAGGTCTGCTGGGAACACCTGGTGGAAGAACCAGTCAGGTTGACCTTCCACTCACCCCTCCTACAGAGTCGGAAGGCGGAGGGGAACATTGGGTCAAAATGTGATTCGATCCCAACTTTTGCTGTTGAGGCGACCGTGGAGAACACCAGAGCTTAGGGGAGGTGTTAGCCTGAAAATGGAGGTCTAAAGAGCATGGTTAGCCTAGAGGATGTGGCTGACCTGAGGACCTCCAAAAGAGAGCCAGGCAGTACCAGAGGGCCAAGCAGTATGTGGCTCGAGTGGTCGCTAGGACCTCTCGATATTGGAAAAAAATCAAAATCATTATTTTTTTCAGTAAATATTGATATCACAATTTTTTAAATTATATATATTTATATATTTAAAAGAAATGCCATACAGCACCAATCAGGGGCACTTTATCAACACCCACCTAACACAGGGGCAACATTTTTGTGACCCCTCATAGGTTACCTGTCAACCCTCACCTTCCTGTTGTACCAGGAATGCCTTTTACTTAAAATATTTACGCTGCAAGCCCATAATTTTCATAGGCCCTATAGTCTGCACAAGGACCATGTTCTCATCACTCAACATTTCCAATCACAGAGTACAGAGCCACCTCTGGTTATTACTTGGCTGCTGCCTCTAAACACTGCATTCATTACCTTACCTCAGTGTAACTGGTGTGGTACCATTAGCTAGTTTGATATTTCTATTTATGGACAGTTCTTCTATGTATACAATCACCTTTAAGGAACAAACCAGTGACAATTAGAAAATATTTAAATTTTGCTGCAGATATACTGTTAAGAAAGAAATCAAACTGTATTTATGAAGTTAAATGGTCTGATTTTAAGGGTGATGACCTTTGACCCTGGGATCATGCACCAGGTTTGGTTGAAACAAGTTGATTCAGAGGAGGTCTCTGGGGGTGAGGGGGGGGTTCTCTGGATTGTGATTGGTTAATTTCTTTAATAGCATCCATAAAGATGTCTATGAATGTGGAAATTTGCCTGTTTCTGACAGTGAACTGAGGTCGTAGTCCAAGTTATGCCAAAGATTCTAAAGGTGAGAAGATGAGTCACTCTATACCAGAGGATTGGCTCATAATCTGGTTCATCACATTTCATTCAGTTCTGTTATAAATCAGGATTGTCACTGTAAACAGTGTAAACATGGTATACAACATTTGCTGTGAAAATCAGTTTGGCAACTCCACATGGCAGCAGGCACATAATATACAATAGAAAAATAAAGAGGACACTATAAAAATTAGAATGTATCCTACATAACATCAGAGACAAAACAAAAGGTAAAACTATCCTGGGGTAAAAAGAGTTCAGACATCAAATCATTAAAGTCAACATATTTTTTATGAGGGTACTGCACTGCCCAGCTTCCAGGATATCTTCACACAGCAGTGCAGGTCTAGGGCAAGGAGCATCATCAAAGACACTAACCATCCCAATCACAATTTGTTCACATGGCTCCCCTCAGGTAAGAGGCTCCATTCCATCAGAGCCAAGACAGAGAGACTGAAAAAGAGCTTCTTCCCCCAAGCCACTTGAATCCTGAACTCCAATGACACACATCCTCCATAAAGGACTGGACAACACCTCAGTCTACATCTGCTACCCATCACACACTAGTCACTTTACCTGTTCTTACCTGTTTTTTTGGTAACTCTGTTTATTTGTTTATTTGTACATATGAGTTATAGCTTATTTATTATTCTTTTTATTTTCCTTTTTTTTTTTACCTTACTTGTACAGTTTAAAGAATCATATCCTATTCTTACTTTTTCTTTTTACCTATAATATTTTTTATCTTTATTATATAATATTTATATCTGTATGCGTTGCACATTTGCCAATGTACATGTACATTCAGGCATTTGAGAAATAAAACTAAACTTTAAATGCATTTCAAATGATTCAATAAATAATGGACTTGTGTCATTCATGTGGTGCAACCTTCTCTAAACTGTAATGACTTGTTTTTCTGATCATTGTAATTTTAGAAACAGAGCAAAGTCATGACTGAATGAGCATATGAAAAGACAGGGATAAGGTTGTAAAATGGAAAAATGACTTGAAATCAGACTCCACGGGGTGTAAATCCTTGCTCTATTGTTATCCTTACATAATGACCTGCCATGTGTCTGTCCTGATGTGGAAAGCTAATTACAGTACATGTGGCTGACATGGTGATATACAGTATGTGCATGCCAAGACAAAGTTGGTAGCTGCTTACTTTATATTATTTTCTTTATCCGTTACAGCAAATCTTTTTTTTCCCCTGTTCTTCAAGGAGTGCAGACGTGTTTCTCAGCTGTCCCTACTTTATCTAATTTTCTCTCCTCTGCTTCTGCTGTGTCTCATTTTTAGTTTTGACTTGTTCTTGGATCTTCTGCCTCTTGAGCTCAAAATAATCATGGAATTGATAAGTTGGTCAGTCAGTGTGATTGGCAAGATTTTTCACCCAAAACAGAGGCCCGGAAAGCATACCTGCCCTGATGGAAGTGTCACAGCCGGCTATCATCGCAAGGGTAGCACACGTGATGGCTTTTCTATCGGAGGAGGATGTGTGTATTACCACCATACCCTGAAAATTTCATCAAAATCCATCCGTAAGTTTTCGAGTTATGTTGTACAGAAACCAACCAACAAACAAACAAACAAACCAACGTCAGTGTTCTGTCAAAACGGGCATACCCGTCCAAATGAGCTACCAGCAGCCACAATTGACAATCTCTCCAAATTCACATTATTACGTCAAAATATGTTACTTTGCATTTGGAAACATATTGATATAATATAATACTCCCATTATAGGTAGACCTTTTTTTTGCAGCTTTTATTGCTCTAATGTTGTATTTAGATTTAGTTACTCAAAAGGTAGGCTATTGTTTATGTCTGTTGAACTAACATGAACAATACCCAGATAACTCATGTGCATAACGTTCATATCATACAAAACTTACTAACGTCAATATCCAATCTGTCGTATGCATGTTGATTACATGTTTAGATGCCTTTCTGAAGTAGGGTTATTTGGGAGCAACATACTGCAACTGCCACTGCAATCCATCAACCAGGGATACAGGCAGGAAAAGGCCAGACTGGTGCTGGAGTTGAGGGATTCCACTGACCAGCTAGTGAGGGCAGCTGGCGCCCAAGTACGAACAGGGAGGAAGTGGAAAGCCCAGGAGGAGGTGGACAAGGCCATCAGCAGGCTGCAGCACAGGGAGGTCATAGGAAGAGTCCAGGAGGGTAGAGCAGGGTTGGGGAGAGGCAAGGCCCTCCTCTTCTGGTCCAAGGCCTCCAAGGAGCAGCGAAGAGCCATGGTGGTGGCAGAGGTGGCAAGGGTGGAACAGGAGCGGCTACGCATCAAGGCTGTGTCACAAAGTCGTCAGGGAGGCTGGATGACTTGGGAAGGTGTCACAAGCAGGCCTATGTCGTGGTCTGATTGGTGGAAGATCCCCCAGGCTCGACTCAGCTTCCTAATCAGGTCCACCTATGACACCCTACCTTGTCCCCGAAACCTCCACCTATGGTTTGGCACAGAGAAAAGTTGTCCATTGTGCGGCACCACCAACGCAAGCCTCCAGCACATCCTCTCAGGCTGCAAGACTGCGCTGTCCCAAGGCCGCTACAGGTGGCGCCATGATCTGGTGCTGAGGAAGCTGGCAGAGGTGAGTGAGGCATGCAGACGACAGGCAAACGGCAAACCTTCTGCCGCAGCGAGACCACCCATCACTTTTATAAGAGCTGGAGAGAACATCAAGCCCACTCACCAGACGCTAACACCAAGACTCCTCTCACCTGGTGGCGAGTGGGCTATGAGGGTCGACCTGGGGAGACAACTCCAGTTTCCCAGGGAGATCGTGCAGACATCACTCCGGCCTGACTTGATCTTGTGGTCAGGTCTGCAAAAGACCATCCTGCTGGTGGAACTCACCGTCCCATGGGAACAGGGGATGGAGGCTGCCAACGAGCGCAAGCGTGCCAAGTACGCTGACCTGGTGGCAGAGTGTCGTGAGGCAGGCTGGAAGGCCATCATACGCCCCATTGAGGTGGGGTGTAGGGGCTTTGTGGGCTCCTCAACAGGTCGCCTACTTCGTGACATCGGCTGCACGGGGGCGGGAAGTCGGAAAGCCATTAAGGAGCTGGCAGAGGAGGCAGAAAAGGGCAGCTTCTGGCTATGGCTAAGGAGGAGGGATAGAGGGTGGGGGCAGAACACCTAGGGCAGCAGCAGGGGGTGGAAGGTAGAGATACCTTCCATCGCTCTGCCACCAAGAGATGTACTGGGGTTAAAGGAGCGAAACATCTATGATTGGTGGTCCCCAGCTGATGACCCATTCCTGCCCAGGGGTGTGGTGCATAGGGGTTGGAACACACTTGTTCAGAGAGCACCGGTGGAGGTGCGGCAGGCAGAAATGCCCAGCAGGCAGACTAACAGCCTGTATCTTCAAAACTGGTCAAATGCATGTTAAAATAAATGTAGCTACTTTCAAAGTATTACTTATGTCCAGCGCCCAAGTCAATTACACATCTGACTGAGGATGACTGAACTGACAGGATTTTTGTCTGTGAAAACACTTGGTGGTTATGAGCATGCTCAGAAGCACTTGGCAGCCCAATGTGACGGCATGCCCATTTTGACAGAACACCAGCAAAAACATAACCTCCTTGGAAAAGGCAACTACCACCAGTTCTATCACTGCACCACCAACTTGTTTCATTAAACTATTTGTGAAAAAGAAAAACACACCTCCATCCACATTTCAGGAGCAACAAAATGTCTGTTAAAAATGTCTGTTAACTTTCTGCCTTTGATATGACTGTTATTTGTGTTCCTCTAAGTGAGAGGAGGGGGTTTATGTACTGACCCAAACCTTCCAAACAACTAAAACCAAAACCCAGACCCTCAGAGTGGATGGGAGACAGCTTCACCATAGATGATCTTCGTCCGTCCTGACGTCATGACGTCGCCAGCTGGCCGTACGTGCGTGTGTCCGCTCTGAGTTTGTTGGTTTCGGGATCAAACAGAGTGACCGTGGAGCTCCGTCCGGAACGACTCTTTAATATGAAAACAAGTTGTACGGACGGGTAAAGGCAGTACCGAGAGGCCGGGGGCTTAGAACGACCGGGACAGATCGGATCCAGAGGCTTTGAGCCTTGTCGGAGCGGAGGACGGGCTGCGGTAGGATTTCCTCCTCGTCCAGGTCAGTGAGTCTCCACCTCGGCCTGTGTGTCCGCTCGGTCCGCTGTGGAGCTCCAGAGGTTAAGATATGGCCACCAGAGGCTTTATTAACGACAATTTAATTATCCTATTATTTATAGGTTATCTAATCGATAAAAGTGAGCCCTCTCTCGGTGTTTACCTTCTGCGTCGCTCAAGCGCCACTTAGCTCAAGAGGCTAGTCGTTTAGCCAGGTGTATCATAGTTTGTAATGGCCGCAGCATGTAGCATGCTAGTTAGCGGTGCAGTAAGTAAAGTTTGTTGGAACTCAGTGCGACTTTAAACGTTGAATTCCAGCATGTTTTTGCGGTGAAGTCCTCGGTCGTCTGAATGTGGGGGGAGGGTTCCTGGAGCTGACTGTTAGCGGACATTAGGTATCTGTGGGTCTGTAGAAGGAGTTTGGGCCTGGGGCTGTTAGCTGTTAGCCCCAGAGTGCAAACTCAGCAACTGTCACCGAGTTAAAATGACCTGGTCAGAGGTAGTTAACCTGATCAGACCCCCCCCCCCAGAAATATGACGAAGGAAATAGGGAAGGCCACTGGATGACCACCGTGTTTTTGTTTAAGTAAAGGTGAAAAAATATAGACATTATGACAATTATGTGTTATTGTAAGACATTTTATTAACAATGCTTACACCAACTATAGAGTCTAGCAAAAAGGCACACTACAGTTGTAACAACACAGGAAATATAAAATAAAAATAGATAAGACGTGTTTTCACTTAAGTTAAATCCTAATTAAATAGTCAGACAGTGCATCTTAAAAAGTCATGCAATTGTGACATTTAAAAGTGAAATAAATTAACAATGTGCTCTCATTTGAAAACCATTGGCCTGACTTATGAAAATCTAGACTGTCACTGATATGTAATATGAAATATGTAAATATGCCATGCAGTATTTGGTGTGACTCTCAAAGGCACCGGCGGCTTCTGTGACATTGATATCAGAATATTTTTATTGGGTTGATGGCGTTACCAGTTGATGTCATACAATATCGAACATGAGAGAACCCGTCTTTATTATTATGCTCATGATTCAACCACAGTCGTTTGTGGAAGTGTAAATGCCTTTAATCCAGTCAGTGCCATACTATGGTGGATTAAGAAGTGGGTGTTGCAAATACAGCAGAGTAAGGGTCAAAGGTCACAAACACCAACCCTTCAATACCACAGACTGGGGTTAACAGTAAGGATGGCTACTGGCATGGGTATTACCTGGAGGAGTGGGCAATTTCTGACCACTGCCTGATTGAGCTGAACTTTGACCTTTAGCCACAGTGGTTGGACTGAATGGATCCTCGTGGGTTTGTGACATACTCAGTCAGGATGAGGGCTACTTCTCTCCCTTTTTCTGTTTCTTCTTATTTCTCCTGTTGTGACCAAACAAGATAGCTGTGATTGGTTGTGTCCAGACTCACCCAGGAGCCCAGGTGGTCTGTACAGTACATGCAGAAATGGAGTTTTTTTTTTTTTGTCTGCTTCAGCTGCAGACGTGTTGAGGCGTATTGCAGGTATGTTCTTGTGATTCTGTCAGGGGATGGAGCTTCAATGTGTTGGGGTCAAAGGTCATGGTTCATGTCAGGGTTAAGAGGATGAGGTGAAAGAGTTCACACGTGAATAATACATGTAGAACATGTGTGAAACTGTGGTCTGCTTCTGTTCTCTACAATTTGTTCTTTTGAACTCATGGTGCAGGTATATGTTAATATGGGTGGAGCCTCGGTCTGTAATCTGAGGTCACATGACACTGTTTGGATCAGTCAATAACTGTTATGGATCCTGTAATTTTTAACTCACTGTGGTCAGAACCCTGCCTCCACTTCCAACCCTGGGGCACCTGTATCAGACTGACAAACCCTGTCTTCACCCCTTCCCTCCAACACAAGTGATCACCAACCATTTACCAGCTCCCAACCAACTGTTAACCAGCCCCTAACCAATTGTTGACCAACCATTAACTAGCCCATGAACTTCATGAAGGTTGTGTAGCTCCATGTGTTGATGTGTACGGTGTCTGTCTGTCACAAAGTTCATTTGTGGGCATGTCCAGTCTGAGCCTGAACCCGACTGCAGGATTGTGTACCTGGAACCATCAGCTGATCTGTGTGCATACATTGTTGTGTATCTGTTTTGTGTGTGTGTTTGGGCCTCTGTTTTTGGTGTTACATTGGTGTGTTTGTTGGTGTCATTTGTGTGTGTGTCTTTGTGTTGTTGTTTGTGTGTCAGTGTCATTGTGTATCTATGTTTGTGTTCTTGTGTATCTGCTGTTGTGTGTCTGTGGTATGAAGGTATGGTTTTCAGTTTTCACACCCATACTACAGTAATGGTATTAGTCTGACTAATCACAGCCCTGGAAATGATCACATGACCCTCTATGGTTTTGTCAGAACCTGTTAATCCAGAGCGGAATGGTGATTGGTTGATGGCGATGCTGACTGTGAAGGTCAGGGGTCACGTGGTTCAGTTACAGCTCTAGTGTCAGTTTCTTCAGCAGAGTGTGAAATCACAGTCTGTCCTGAATCTAGACCTGGACCTCAACATAGACCTGTCCCATTTACAAGACAGATAAACCAGAACTTGAACCAAACTAGAAAAGCAATTTGAGAGTGCAGGCCTCCGCCTATGCACCCCCCCCTCCCCACACACACACCAAAATCTAATCATTTTTTGGTCTCCCCATTACCACCATACCCTGAAAATTTCATCAAAATCCATCCATAAGTTTTCGAGTTATGTTGTACACGGTCAGACAAACAAGCAGACAAATGCTGGTGTTCTGTCAAAATGGGTATGTTGTCACATTGGACTCCCAAGCACTTCTGAGCATGCACATGATTACTAAGCGTTTTTCACAGAGAAAAAGCCTGTCAATTCAGGCATCCTCAGTGAGATGTGCAATTGACTTGGACGCTGGACATAAGTAATACTTTGAAAGTATATGTATTTTATCATGCTTTTGACCAGTACGCATATAAGCAATCACATGTGAATGATAGACTGGACTAACTAGTAAAACTAGTAAACTAGTAACTTTTAAGTAAGTTCTGTATGATATGAACGTTATGCACATGAGTTGCCTTTGTTATTGTTTACAGGAGTTCAACGGATGCAAACAATAGCCTACCTTTTGAGTAACTAAATCTAAATACAATATTTGAAAAATAAAATATAAAAAAAGTCTACCTATAATGGGAGCATTGTATGATATCAATAGTAACGTTTCCAAATGCAAAGTAACATATTTTGACAGAATAATGTGAATTTGTACAAATTTTCAATTTTGGCCGCTGGTAGCTCATTTCGACGAGGATGCCCATTTTGATAGAACACTGGCAAAATCATAACCTCCTTGGTGGAGGTAATAACACCAGTTCATCTGTATGGAAATGAGTCGAAGGCCGCATTTCCACTGGTACCAGCTTGACTCCACTCGATTCAGGATTCCTGCAGAGTGTTTTTCATTACAGGATAGTGCTGACTTCACAGTACATGGATGTCATAACAGAGCGGTACGTTACTTCCATGTCGTCTGCTCATGGAATTGTTAATAAACTTGCTTATATCCTGTCAGTCGCTCTGTGTGTAGGGAGGAGGGGCACCTGGCGCGCCAAGACAGCAGCATGATCACCCGTGAAGAGTAGAAGGAAAATATGTGGTACCCAAGCCAATACCATATGTTGGAAACGCAACTTTAGAGGAAATGACAATAGAATTGGGTTCAAAGTCAAAAGCAACAGTTGACGTATTGTAACACTTTGGATTCAAGTCAAATGAGTGCAGTGAACCACAGAACTGAAATTAACTCATATGTCTCATTTGTTTGGAAAAAAAAAGTTCAAAACATGCACCTTCATCACCAATTGCAGTTTTCTCGGATGGGGGAAAAAAACCCTCAACCAAAGAGGCAGAGGGACTGTCACCATGGTCCTAAAAGTCCACCATCACTGGGGCATTTATGAAGCAAACCAAATCTAACTGCGACAGTGCCAAATGGTGCACACTCAGACAGTAGTTCACTACATCACCAAAGAGATGCAGCCCTTTAACACCATCCAAAAGTGATTTGTGATTGAGAAAAATGTTCCACACATTTGACTGGCAATACAAATTGCCAGAAAAAACATATGTGTCACAAAATGGCAATTCCCCAACTGTATAGCAATCTTTTTTTTCATAATATAATTTCAATTTTACATATTCTTAAGAAATAAAAGTTTATCTTTAAGAAGGACGTACTTGCATTATTATATCATATTATTTGAAAAATTGTGTCAAAACAACAGTTTTATCTTATATTGCAATCATTTCTGGGACAATTTATTGCCCAACAAAAGTTGTTATTGTGACAGGCTGAATTTTTACATCATCCACCAAAGACTGATGTCCTGGACTCACTGTGATGTAGTTTTGGGCTGTCGTGTGGATTAATGTACCGATATATTTACTGTCATCTCTATTTTGTAAACCAGCGGGTCACAGAGGCAACTGTATGACTAATCAGTGTGTGCAGAGTTTATACATCACATTTTTGTATTGCTGGGAACCTGGGCAGAGGCAATACCAAAAACTAATACAAGGTATCGGATTCAAGGTCCTTTTTTGTAATGAAAATTCAAAAAGATCAAGTCGAGCCAGTACGAGTAGAAATGCAGGTCCAGATTGAAGGTCTGCCCAGACTGAGATTTATGAGACGACTGTGGTCATGGCCTTATATGGGTGTTAGGATGGACATCTGTCAGCTTATTGATTCATTCACAGTGTCAGTGAAATATGAGCCTCACAACAGCTGAAGACACACACACACACACACACAGCTGGACTACGTGTATGACCTGACAGATCATTGGTTGAATTTTCATTCATCTACTTCCTGTTTGTTGGTGCCCTGTCATGTGATAGTCTTTTTTTCTGACCATGCTCCTTAACATCCACTCCACACTGACTGTCTTGTGGGCGTCACCTGCAGTGGTCACTGTCATGCTCATATTTTTCAGTGTGTGTTTGTATGTTTCATATAGGGGGAGTCTGTGGCTGAAGTGGGTGGAGCCACAAGTTTACTCTGTGGGTGGAGTCACAGCCAACGTTTCAGAGATGTGAAGGATCAGAGGAGCTGTCACTCAAACGCCAGCCATTCAGCACACAGTCTGCAGGTAAGCCCTGCCCACTCCGTCTGGGTTGATGGACTTGAACGTGAGCATGGTTTATATTGTTTCATTGGATCAAGTAGCATTTATACTGATCCAATCCACAGGGGCATGAATTTGATCTGATGGGTTCAATCTTACTATTGAAGTTGGTAAAATGAGTCCTATGGAGGGTTAGACAAATACTGGACTCATATTTACTGTGGTTCTGGTTCTGTTCTAACTTTTCTCAATTAATGATTAATGAGCTGCTCCAGCAGAACCAAGGTCCTTTGTGAGCTGGAATACTGGAACACCAGGACACTAGAAAGAGAACAATGGCACACTAGAAACATTAGAACACCAAAACACAGTGGAATGCTAGAACACTGGAACAGCATAATGCTAGAAAAATGGAACACCAGCACACTACAACAGAACATTTCAACACTGGCATACTAGATCATTGGAAGACTAGGAACCTCAAACACCAGGACACTAGAAACATTAGAACAGTGGACACTAGAGTACTGGAAAAACTTTTGTGTGGACTGGTGCTCTGGTGGTTTGAGGTCTGGTTCTCTGTTCCACTGAGCTGCTGTGTCAGAGATTGTCTAGCTTTAAGGGTTGATGTCAGCTTGGGTTCCAAGTTAGAACAGATAGTCTAGCTCAGGGGTCTGCAACCCTGGTCCTAGAGAGCCGCTATCCTGCATGTTTGAGATGTTTCCCTCTTCCAACACACCTGATTCAGATGATCAGCCTATCATCAAGCTGTGCGGAAGACTGATGTCTGTCAGGTATGCTGGAAGAGGGAATCATCTAAAACATGCAGGATAGCGGCTCTCTAGGACCAGGGTTGCAGACCCCTGTCTGATCATGGGTTCCAGGTTACAGCAGATATTCTAGGTGGGCATGGATGCTGTTGTACGTGATGCTATCTGAACTGAACATGCTTAAGCATGTTTGTCGACATGATCAACCAAGAGCACAGAGAACGAGCAGCAGAGGTGCACCATGGGAAATGTAGGCACTAGGGCTATGTTTACACTGTCGTCTTAATGCTCAGTTCTAATTTTTATTTTTTGTTCAGATTTAAATCTTAACTCTCTCCCTCCCTCCCCTTCTCTGTCTCTTTCCCTCCCCCTCCCTCCTCTTTCTCTGTCTCCTTCTCTCCTTCCCTCTCCATCATGGGTCACAGCCTCAGTACTGTTCCATTTCAAACTTGACAAAAAGCAGGAACCCCTGGAATTCCCTGATGTTCTTGTGTTCCACCAGTTCACAGTAACATATTGATTAAATTCATATTCAGAATCTTCCTGTTTTTATCTTACTACCATCAATTTTGTGTAAATGTCCTAAGATGCATTTCATGTGTTTATTAGTTTAGTCTCCGTTACAATTGTTAGGGTTTTTTTCTTCTGAATTTGTTGTTGTCTGATAGAAACGTCTATTTTGGAATAGAAATGTGGTCAGGAATGAATGTTCTCCCAAAAAATAATACTACACATCGAAGCCCATCAGTTTGGTCAATCTGTTGGTTCTGTAAACCTGTTGGTTCTGTCAATGTAGAACTTTAACTGTTGTAACGCCACATATGGAACTGATGGTGGGAACCATCCCATCAAAGCAGACGGGTGGTCTTCCTCTGGGGTACATGTTACCACACAGTCATCTTCTGCCTGACATCAGTGCTTGAGGTCAGTTAAAGGGTCAGAGGTCAAGTTGTGGGCTGGAGTTCAATGGTATAAGAGTTCTGAGTAAAATGTTTTATCAGTGAAAACCTGTAAATTTGTCTTTGTCTCCTGAGGACAGACTGGGATCATCTGGGATGTGTAGTCTGGGATCTCTGTCCACCCAGTGGGATGGGTGTGGTTAAAACGACGCCCGTTGAAGGGTTGGTGTGAGCATGTCTGAACACGTCTTCTTTCTGTTTCAGGAACATCATGCATCTGAAGTCGTACCCAAAGCTTGTGCGATCAGAGCTGCATTTGGATCCAGTCCAGACGGCATCCCAGAGGTCCAGTCTGTTTGTGGGTCAGCAGGGGGCTCTGCTGCGGACCTGCAGCAGTCACCATGGCAATATCAGTGGTGGGCGTCTGCCACTCGGTGTTATCTCCACCAATACACTGCGCTGTTGCAACAATACAAATAGCTTGAAGGGCAGGATGAAGCTCCTCCCATCACCGTTGCCACCTGGACGTGAGAATGAAGTACTGGGTTTGCACCAGACAACTGCCACAGAAACCGCAGACGCTCCATTGGACATCTGGACTGTCATCAAACCTGGGAATGTCAGAGAGAAGATTGCCATCTTCGCCTCGGACGGTGCTGCCTGCAGTGAGCATTCCAGCACCAGCAGCTCAAGAATGATGCCGTCAAGTACAAACAACACCCCCACAACAGGACCGACACGCGCCACCAAGGCCAAAGGAAGCTGGGAGGAGAATAGTAACGCCAAGCGGCGCCGCAGGTCAGTGGGAAACCAAAACTCACAGCAACACTCACCGCCACAACACTTGGAACCCCCAGAGCCTGAGGAGGCTGAGCCAGAGGATGACCCAAAGGTGTCTGTGGTGGAGATGGTGGCGTTTCTGGAGCAGCGAGCCACAGAGCAGCAGATAGACACCAAACCACTACTTGCCATCCAGAGGAGCTCTGCCTCCATCACATTGTCCAGAGCCCTGCCCCCTGTGGCCAGGGGGGAGGAGGCAGAAAGTGTTCGGGTGTTGGACATGGTGGCACGGCTGGAGTCTGAATGCCTGCGGCGGCGAGCAGAGGGAGAGCTTTCGAGGAGCAGCAGCCTGAGGCGGACTGTAGGCCGTGTCCTGCTTGCAGCTGCTGCTGCCACTGTTGCCAGTCAGCAGAGTCACCCCTCCTGTCCACCCTCATCAGGAGGGCCAATCACCTGCTCAGAGAAAACGGAAACCCTGCCTTCCTCGGATGTTGCTAGTTGTGAGGAGAGGAGTCAAAATGTGGAGGAAGTGGAGCCTGTGCCTGGTTTGTTGTTTTTGTCTCCATCGCTTCACACAGACTCCACCCCTTCGTCACCATTGGACACACCCACAGACTCTGAGACTGTCACACCTCATTTCTACTCATTTGACTCCAGCAGCCAGTCAGAGAAGCAAAAGCAAGACTATGGTTTTGATGTTCCGAGTTCGTGCCCCACCGTCACTGTTCTAATGCCTCTTACCCGCCGCCCATCAGCATCGCAAGATTTCCTGTTGATGCGTCAGCGGCTGCAGCAGCTGCTGGAGCCGCAACCATACCTCGCCATCCTACCGCACCATCTGCTCGTGTCCATCTTTCTGCTGCTGCCGACACAGAGCCTAGCGGCACTAAAATGCACATGTCACTACTTCAAATTCATCATCGAAAACTATGGCGTGCGTCCGGCCGACTCACTGTGGGTGTCCGACCCCCGTTACCGTGACGACCCCTGTAAACAGTGCAAGAAGCGCTACGGCCGTGGTGATGTGTCACTGTGTCGCTGGCACCACAAGCCGTACTGCCAGGCACTGCCCTACGGCCCGGGGTACTGGATGTGTTGCCATGGTGCCCACAGGGACACGCCCGGCTGCAATGTTGGTCTCCACGACAACCATTGGGTGCCAGAGTTTCATAGCATTAATGTGCCAATCTACAGGGGGCACCGCGATGCAAACGGCAACTGAACATTTGGGGTTCATCAGGTTCTGCTGTTTGAATAGCAGAACCTGGAACAGAATCATAGCGCCACGCCCCCTGCTGTTAGAGCTCGGCCCATTCCTTTTAGCTCCACCTGATAGGCTGAGGTCAGGGTGGGAGGAGTCCCAACCAGGACTCTTATCAGAGCGTTTAATGATTGTGACGCAATAAAATTAAATGTCAATGTCAACTTCATCACACATTCTGGTAAAAGCCACATCCTCAGACAAATGAATGCCTGAAACCACTATGCTATACATCACATCGTTCACTTCGAATCTTAAACACATGTATTGTGGATTTGTTTAAATATCACTGAGCTCAGTCCTGAATATAAGAGTTTATTTCTTTTTGGTTCAAACCTGTCAGGTGGGTCTGAGAGTGGGGTTTTGCAGTGGGCGGGGCTTTGTTTGTGGACTTCCTCTGCACCTTGTTTGTGTTTACATTTGTACATAAATCATCCAGAGTTTATGAACAAGGGATTGAGTTTTATCACATTTTGTGTCCTGAAGTCCAATCAGCCGCTGAGTGATAATCACATGACCTTTGTCCTTATTCTAATTATTGTGATTTAATCAGAGTAAGAGGAGACAATGCCTTCAGTCGGAGACAATGCAATATGTAAAACGGAGATTAAAAGAGGATCATGGAGGAGAAAAAACCTTCACGATGAGGTTTATTTTTAAGGTTTGTGGGTTTTTTGTGTCTGGATCTTTTTGTTCAGTTTTGCTTTAATAAAGTGTTTTTGTTGGTTTGGGGTTAAAACGAAAAATACTTGTTTTATTTCTCATCACTGAGAAACACAGACGAATAAAAAATATCCACAACATTCAAGGAGTTTATTGTGATTGAACTGAATCAGTGTTGGATCATTGGACATCTAGACATATATATATATATATATATGATATATATGATATACATATATATATATATATATATGACACCTACTTTATTGCATAAAACTGTTCCATGGTCAGAACTCAAAAACAGCCCAAAAAAGTTTAAGAAAATCCCCAGGACCGGGAAGAATAAAAAAAAAAGCCTAATGTGTCTATTTCTGGTCCAATTAACTCATGTTTTCACTGGTCTGTTATTGACCAAAAACACAGGGCACTTGGCTTTTGTAGAAGAATGATGGACTGAAGAGGGCAGGGTTTGATTAGTTCAATGACGTCTTTCATTCAGCATTTCATCAGTATTTAGTTAAAACCTGGATTCAACTGGTTCATATATTTTACATTTGATTCATTCCAGTTACTTTGAAAGGGTAAACTTGATGATGGGACAAAGATTTCCATGTAAAATATCAGACTTTGAACAACTTGCATATTGCTTCACTCCTTTGACAGGGACTGATCAGTACAGGGTGTGTGGGACGTTAGACTGCTGTGATTTCAGTCACAGCCTCGAGCAGCTGGAAGTAGTTGTACTTGATGTCGAAGTCCATGTCATACCAGAAGTTCACTGAAAGGGACAGGAGACAGGAAGGTGAAGGACAGACAACACAACAGGGAGGTTAGGAAAGAGACCGACATGGGATGGGCTGGGTGTGGAGGAAGTCATACGGTACCTGCGATGCATCCATGCGTCTGCTGGACGTGGTGGAACCACAGCGATGGCAGGTACAACATGTCTCCAGCATTGACGCAGCAGTGCACAGGACAAACTTTCTGATACTGGGGAAACCGGTCCAGATCTGGATCTAAAGGGTCTAGAGGGATCCACGGAACCTGCACCAGAAGAAAGGAGTCAGGGTGGACGAGCCCAAAGAGCACAGAGAAGAACAGTGATATCTGAACGCACCTTCTCACAGTTGACCTGATCAATGACCTCGAATTCACCATCATCTCTCTGATGGTAAACGGCTGGCTGGTAAACACCTGGACACAAATAGACGGACTGTTACTACAGAGACCCAGGACCAGCACTGGTTACTCCAGAGTCAGGTAAACATCACTTGCTATGGGTACCATAGGGGATGAAGGGGCGGTCTGTCGGTGGTAACAGAATGAAGTTTTTCTGTCCGGAAATGACACAATACAGATTCTCATAATGGTCCTTATGCACTGGAACAGACACAAAGACTACATGGTAAAAACATAACAGCTAACTGATAAAAAATACTAACACATGTTAAAATAGTAACGGATCCTAAAATACTAATATATGCTAAAATGCTAACATATGTGTCTGAATTTGTTTGGTGCTCTGGTTTCTTACTGGATGTGACAGCTTTCTCTTCCCCAAGCCAAAAGTTTACTGCATCTGGAAACTTTCCTGAAAACCAAATAAATTACACAAAAGTCAAAGTCACACATCAGCAGTTTACTGAGTGGTTAAGGAAATAAAATTAGCAAATTATTACAAAATTGTATACCATAGTAATAATTACTAGAAAGGCACTCAGAGAGTGCAGACTCCACCAAGGCAGATCACCCCCCACAGACGCATACAGAGATCACCACCAAATATTTAGCACTTGTTCCTTGTGCCAGTATCGATATTTACTGAAAATTTCAGCCAAATCCATCCATAAGTTATCTTGCTACAAATCACATGCAGTCAGGATTCATGCTGACCTTTGACCATGTTGAACTGGGGTGTCAAACGTGACCACAGAGGAGTCCACAGTGAACATGATTTATTTACTTTCATAAATATATGTCAGATTAAAAAAAACTATTAATACATTTACTATAGCCCCAGAAACATTACACTTTCCAGATGAAAAGAAAAAACAACCAAAGTTGGTACCATACACACACACCTCCACTGGTCACCAAAATGTAATAATTTGTTCCTATATCGCCATTTCCTGAAATGTTCAGCCAAATCCATCCATAACTTTGTGTTATGGTGCTATTAGACAGGCAGACTAACAAACCCCAATGATTACATAATCTCTGCCGTTCCTTGGTGGAGTAATAAATATTGTAATTCCACAGGCTCCTGCTGAAAACCACTTTGTGTAGCTCTTTTTACAATGTGGTAGTTCACAACAAGTTAAAAATGCAACGCTACATTCCAAGAAGTGAAATTTGACCCACAGGGTGCACGGGTCAACTCGCCATCAAGACACAAACGTGTGACTCAAAGCAGGCAAATCTTAACTACATCACTAGGCCATGAGCCCCGCCCAGAGCCATGTTTGACATAGCCCATGGCGCTCGTCCCACAGGAAGAGATTCAAGAAGTTCAAGAGTACGGAGAAGCTAGTCGACCGAAAGACCTAATCGAATTAGCAACATAGCAGAACAAACACGCTTGTGTTTTATGTGTAGCAGCAAAATGGTTTCGATGTACCATCTTCCCAAGAATGAAGAGTTGAGGAACAAATGGAATGTATCTTTGGGACACAACCAGCGCCGTACCCCAGTTCATTAGTTGTGTGTGTGACAAGCACTTCCAAAACAGCGACTTCGCCAACTTGGGTGCCTACAGCATTCATTTCCCAAAGGTGAAGAAGGGAGGATACACTGTAAGACAATTTAAGTAAAAGCCAACACACTGTAAGTCATTCAACGTGCAATTTATTAAATAAATTAAAAAGAAACTTACAAACATATTTACAATTAAAAATCGTGCACGTTATCTCCAAAACCTGATCAACCTGATCTTCGAGGAGGTCATCCCAAACAGCCTTACATTGAGGAGCTGTGAAAGATCCCTGTTCCTGACTACCAGTCTGCTACATTCCAGCATCATCCAGTGCCTGAAGCTGTAGCAGCATACCAGTCCTGCTTCAAGAAAGGGCATCCCTGAAGCCGAAATACTGGCCCTCTGTCTCTGGGTATTCTTGCCCGATTCTTCGGACAACACAGGATGGGCTCAGAACTCGAACTTTCCTTCCTAAATACCCCCAGCACTGACAAAACATCTGTAGGCCAGATGCCTGCAACGCCTGGAAAAGAGATTGTATTGTATTATTTTATGTAAAAAAAAAATTCTGTGATTGTTGGACTGCTGAAATGAATGTAAATAGTTTGTATGTGTATTTTTTTTTTTACTTTTGCATTGTTTAGCTGTAATTTACGAAAATAAAGTTTCCATTAGACATTTTCCCTGTAGAGCAGTGCCCAGTGTTGTATATTATAGTATCAACACTAGCCTAAATATAATTTCTTATCTTGTTATTGCTTAGAGTGATGGTTTTAAGATAGACTTTATTGATCCTACATCGGGGAAATTCATATGTTCATCATTATGCTTATATGGGGAATCTCCGGACTGAATTTCCTGTTCTGTTGACATTTGCTTGCAGTTTCTGCATGTGCATCTAGGGGATGTAGATGAGCACATATGTGTTGAAAACATTTGTTTGGATTGAAATACTATGAGGGATGGTCTTAAAATGATGGTAAGTCAATGTTATTTGAAATCGTCGACAAGGCATAGTGAGAATAGCGGGTCATACTAAAAGTAGTGAACACTCATGGACATTTCGTGAACAGATTTCCAAGTGTTTATAGACAGAAAATTGGGAATTCTGTTTGCAAATGAAAGACAATCATTTATCTGAATATTTTTTTTGTTTTACTGTGCTTGAGGTAACTTTATGTAAATCTCAGTGGAGTATTCAGGCACAAGTGCCTATGATGATGGCCTGTACATATTCTTTATTGATTCCATGTGAATTTTGAATGGTTGAACTAAATTATCTTGATTAAATTCACTGAATAAATAATAAAATTAATGAATGAAAAAAAGCTTTTAAACTAGTGGATATATATTTTTGATAAATGCATATGTTCCATATTTTATCTTGCGGTGCAGGTTATATTACTTTCTCAATTGACACCAGTTCTCTATTGAAACCAAATCAGGGTGGTCTTATTAGAGAGATTCTACTGTGTTTAAAACCAAAATAAATCCATACTTTTCATCTACAAACCCTTGGAAAACTGCTCACGAAATGTTCATGACTTTTAGTAGCACCTGAGAATAACATGCATAGCATGATACATTAGCAGGCACACATTAGCAGATGCTAACTCTAAATTAGGATAAAACAGAAATGTCAGACTGCAACGGTTAATTGCATAAAGAAACAATGCATGCTTTCAGATCTTTGTCCATAATTGTAATTTCATGCATATATGATGGACCAGAAAGAAACATTATAACCTACCATTCAGATACGCTCTTCAACAAAATGAAACGAAATTGGTTGTTCGTCTTCATCCTTGTCTGATTCAGGGTCATAGACATATGGTTGTATCGCCAAAGACATGATATTTAATTCACCAACTTTCTGTGATGCTGAAAACGTCATACACAGGCTGCTGCAGGCTGTCACCACTCTGCTGGGGTTTTGCCCTTTCTTGTTTTTTTCTTCCTTGTTTAGAAACTAATCAGAGGTGCCTCATTAACCCCGGAAAAGTCAGTCGTTCAAACATAGCCTCTCTTCTTGCTCACAGAAAACAGCTTGAAACAGGACAACTATAGCATATTTTTTCAAAACAATGAGGCACAATGCATTCAACCATAGTGGTGACCACAGTAATGTAAAACAAATAACGATAGCAAGAGCTCTTTAATGTTCTGTATTCTCTGAACTGCAGTTCCCCTCCAGGTTGCAGGTGGCAGCACAGACCTCAATGGACTTCACTGGCCACGATTTTGGAACCCATCCACCCCTGGAGTGGCGTTTACCTGGATTCCACCTCTTTAAGTTCAGTTTTTTTTCCCCCAAAACCACACATTTGATCCCCACCTCCACCCACCAGATCACTTCATAGTACTTTAGTGTTTAGCTGTCCAGTCTAGTTTAAGACTGAAGCTGAACTGTGTCTCTGTTTTCAAATGTAATTTATATTTTTGCAAAACTCAGTGTTATGTATTAAATACAATTTTTGAGCAGGATTCTAACTCTGTTTAATAGTCTGATCCTGGTCACACCTCAAGTGGACTGATTTTGGTTCCAGAACAGACTCACATGTCTCCAAATCCAATCAAATCAAACTCAATCAATCTGCCACATGTTCAAATTAGGGCAGAGCAACATCATCAACCTTCACACAGCTGTCCAATCACAGCTCAGTTGTGATGAATGTGCTCGGTGGTTGTGGGCATGCTCTGTAGTGGTGCTCACCCATGGCAGTGCTCATCCAGGGCACATGGGGCTCCAGGTCATCAGTAAGTTCTGGCAACTCCTCCAACAGGTTGGAACACTGTTTCTGGATGTAGAACACTCCACCTCGTTTATCCGCCTGAAACACGTCAAACCTGAGGACTCGATCACCATCTGCATACACCTGCCCACACATTTGATTGGTCAACTTACCTTCCCTTCAATGATGTCCAGGACTGAGTTGAAGCTCATGCGTCGTTCTTCAGGCATCACAAAGCGGTCGACGTTCACGGCATCAGCGTAGCCGTTTGGTGTCACCGCCACACTGATGACCTTTGACCCCACCTTCTCCCTGCAGGACAAGGACACAGATTACTTTATGTTCCTGTAGTGAGGTGTGAGATGGTGGAGCCTGTTTACCTAAGGTACTGAGGAGTCCAGCGGGTCAGAGCCGGCCAATGGCTGAAGGCATTCCTGATGATGCAGGGCTTGTTTGGACTGACCCAGTCCCTGTAGAAGGTCAAAGGGTCTGGGGGTTGGTCCAGGACTGGGACAGACTGGGTCAGGTACAAGTCTGAACACAAACAGGACATGGAGTCAATAAAACTGGTCGATAAGTCAGTTGCATCCAGCATAAAAGGGATGACACTGGAGGATTGAGTGTCAAATCTACTCCAAACTTTGGAGAATTTGTGTCAGATCTACTCTGAACACTGTCTGCACATAACAGTATATGGACGGTGCAGGTTCTATCAGTGGAACATTAATAAATCTCTTGAATAAATGGACAAACTCTCAGCATCCTTCTGTTTACAGGAGATGTTTACATGCTTATCTGCAGTTGCAGGAGTGGCTGTATAGTCCCACCCATGTGTGGAAGTCTTCGTGGCACATGGTACAGACAAAGGTTCTTGTGTCAGGTGCTGCTTTTCCTTCCACCTGGAAGGCTTTGCTCACCCCACTCTTCACAGTTGATCAACAAGACACACAGTCATTGGCAAGGGTTTCCCAAGTGGCGACATCAATGCTGCACTGCTTCAGGTCTCTCTTGCAGACATCTTCGGTTGGTCATATACCCTCGACCAACTCGCTGTACAAAAGGTTCTTCGGGATGCATCCAGGGTCCATCCTTCGCACATGGCCAAACCAGCGCAGGCATCTTTCTTGCAGGATGGCCACCATGCTCATCACAGCAGCGTGCTGCAGCGCCTCCATGTCTGGTACGCTGACCTCCCAGTGGATGTGAAGAAGGTGGCACAGACTTCTCAGACATCTTCTTCTGCCTTGCGTAAGGGGTCCAGTCCTCACTACTATAGGCGAGTGTGCTAAGCATGCAGGCCTGGTAGACACACACAGCTTTGCCTTGTCTGTGAGGCTGGAGTTGTTCCAGACCCTCTGCTGTAACTTGGACATGACTGTGGCAGCTTTGGCAATCCTGCTAGTGACTTCTGCCTCCAGGGTGAGTGAGCTGGAAATCATGGACCCAAGGTAGATGAGGGTGTCCACAGCCTCCAGCACATGCCTGTTGATCACGATAGTAGGAGGCTGCTCCATGCACCATGACGATCGTCTTCTTCAGCCTGATGATCAGTACAAACTCCTTGCAGACATCGGAGATGCGGTCAACAAGTTGCTGAAAGCCATGTCATCTGCAAAGACAAGCTCACATATGGACACAAATCCACATGTGAAGAACACACCATCATATACACTAAACCCGCAGGAGCTAAACAGCACTTTAGTAATTTAAAAACTAATCAGATATTATACATTTAACACATTTAATGTGATGCAGATCATTTATAAAAACTAGACAATGCCATCTTAGCCATCAGGGGGCATGGTCTGGGTGTGGCCAGACCATCAAACATCAATGACCTTTGGGATCAGGGTTCATGTTGACCTTCGACCCCATTGAACTGGGGTGTCAAATATGTGACCACAGTAAACATGATTTAATTATTTATTCTGATCAATTCTTTGTTAGTTTAAAAAATATATATATATATATATATATATATATATATATATATATATATATATTAATATATTTACTATAGCCCCAGGAACATAACACATTCCAGAGGAAAAACAAACAAAACAATAAGAACACTCATAAAGTTGGTACCACACACGCAGTCTGTGTCATGTGTGTTTGTAGTTTGATAGTTTATAGGTTTAAATGTGACCTCCATGAACATCTGCAGCAGAGCTAGTATTAACACACAGGATGTCTAATAGGGACGGGCAGCGGAACCAACCCATAAAGATAGAAGAGTACAAATAACACAATGACCTCTGGATGGAAATATGAGGACAAACTAAACCTAGACGGACCAGGTGAGCTGCTGAAGGGATTTAATGAACCTGTTCAGTCTGCTCATGAAAAATGTACCACGTTAATATAGATTTATATTTTTATATTTAAACACGATTAACCCACAGAAGCCCTGTGGTAAATCTAATTAAATATTTGAATGGTTTGAACTACTCAGAACAAAAAATAAAAACGAAGTAAAACTAATAATCTGTAGTAAAGAATGGACGGACCCTCAAACAGTTGAGCAGTTAATGTTGGACATAATAATAATAATAATAATAATAATAATAATAATAATAATAATAATAATAATAATAATAACTACATGAATATATTTTCTTTGAGCGGAAAAAACGACATAATTTAACTTAAATCGGAACCTTAAACACACGGTTTACAGTTGTTATTTAATTCGGGTTTGAACTTAACATGTTCCACAGATTTGACTGGATGTGGTTGAAATTATTAAACTTCAGACGGATTTGATTCATTTCTTTTCATTGATGTTTTATGACATAAATCCACTCGTTGATCTGCTGCCGTTTTCAGTGCAGGTCACGTGTCTGACGTCGTATGTTCGTAAGCTATTGATCCTCTGACCTCTTGCCTCCTGTGAAAATTCTTCCAGTCGTTTCTTCAGCGAATCCATCGATTATTGACGAGTTCAGGGTCTGGTCTGGGTCGGAGTCGGCTTCTTTGCCATGCTGCTCTGTTTACAAGATCGGCACATGCGCACAGCGGTGTTCCTGTAGGGTTTGATTTCGGATGAGCTCCCCCTGCAGGGTGGAGGGTGAACAGCGTAAACTGGGATGGAAAAAAGGAGTTTGTTTACAAAAACATACATATATATATAAAAAATAAAGTCTAAGGCCAAATCTAAGGCTGAGGACTAGAACCAGATCAGAGACAGAGGTAGTTGATCTGTTCCTTCATGATTCTGGTCTAATTGTCTCCCAGGTGAATCTGGTGAGTCCCATTAGAACAGATTACACCCAGCTGTGCAGGTCTGAGCCTCAGCTACCCCCTTGCCCAGAACCTGAAACCTCTGAAACTGAAGCCTCTGGATCTGAATCAGAAGCTGAATCCCTTGAACCCTCTGGACCTGAATCAGAACCTGAAACCCCTGGATCTGAACCTGAAGCCCCTGGGCCTGGGTCTGAAGCCCTTGAAGCAAAAGTACCTGGACCACCCTGAACCTGGACCAGATCTTCTTGGAGGCCTGGACCTGATCTGGGCCCAGGTTCTGTACTAGTCATGGACGAGTGTGCGCTGGAGCGATACTTTGACGACTCAATAGCGAACGTGAGTAAAGTCTGAGCCAGAACTAATGCAGGTACTATTATAGGCCTTTGTATTTGTACTATTTTGTGTAAATTGTGAATTTGTACAAATATATGACCCTTTTTGAACTGAAACCCCATAAACTCCTAATGATAATTAACTCCGCCCTTTGGGTTCAGGTCATTGTGTTTGTTTGGTGCTGTTGGTCCTGGGTGTGTGGTATTGGTTATTGTTGGGCATCAACCATGTTCCTTCTTTGTCCTTCTCATTTTCAGAGCAGGTTCTGTCTGATCATCAACCAGTCATCTACCAGACTTGATCAGGCACTGGCAGGGGGTGGAGTCAGGTTTCAGAATACAACCACTGTAACCATTAGAAGCTCTGCCCTCTCCAGTTTAAGTCTGTTTACTTGACTGTCACCATCTGTTCCTCACTGGCAGAGTCTGAACAATAATGCTTGTATTTTCATCTATGTAGGAGTCCAGCTTTGCTTTGGGGGAGGGACTTGCCAGCCAAAGCCCTGCGCATCCTGTACATCCAGATGAGGTTGTGGAGCCTGGGGGAGAGGCAGGGGAGGAGCTGGACCTAAGTTTCCTCCCAGATGACCTTGGAACACAGGATGAGGCCAACACAGGTGAGAAGTGATGGACAGGTGAGGAGGTGGGGCTTGATGCAGAGGAAATAACCTGTGGTTTAACTGTCAGATGATGCAGCAGCCAGTCAAACAGAAGTTTTGGACACAACCCAGGACAGCGGCGTGGGCTTGGACTTCAACTCCCAGGATTCCACAGCAACAGCCGACCTTCCTCAGGCATCAACATCATCAGGGCGGGACACACCCTTCTGTCCTATGACCCCCATGACCCCAATGACCCCTGTGACCCCAGTGACAGAGAGATCAGGCATCATCCCTCAGCTGCAGTGAGAAACAATTAAACAATATACACACAAATGAGAAACAAACAACTCACACAAATGAAATAAACATAAGCAATATACACATGAACAAAACAATATATACACAAAGACGAGATACAAACAACAAATACACATTATGTCCCGTGTTGTCTAACAACTGCAGTATTTTCTCTAGATTTTAATCAGTGTGAATTTGGTTTTGGTTCTTATTTTTGTTCTGGTTGTATAGGAATATCGTATCCACAGTAAACCTGGGTTGTCCTCTGAACCTTAAGTTCATCGCTTTGCAGGCAAGAAATGCAGAGTACAACCCCAAGGTAGAACTACACACATACTACACACACACTACACACACACACACACAGTACACAAATAACGTGTGCATGTGCGACAGCGTTTTGCCGCTGTCATCATGCGGATCCGTGAGCCTCGGACCACAGCTCTGATCTTCAGTTCAGGGAAGATGGTCTGCACTGGCGCCAAGAGGTGTGTCTGAGCTCCGCCCACTGACCCACCCACTCCTCTACCTGGACAGGTGTCTCTGATATCCATTCTTTCCTCCCTGTCTATGTCTGAGCATGTGCAGTGAGGAGCAGTCACGGCTGGCGGCCCGGAAGTATGCCCGAGTGGTCCAGAAGCTGGGCTTTCCGGCCCGGTTCCTGGAGTTTAAGATCCAGAACATGGTGGCAAGCTGCGATGTCTGCTTCCCAATCCGACTGGAGGGGCTGGTTCTGACCCATCAGCAGTTCAGCAGGTCAGAATATGGCCCGTGGCTCAGACCCACTGAGGTAACCACATCTGTGATGAACGGAACCCAAAGAAGTGATGAAACCGAAGTCCATAGAGCAGATTCTTCCTGAACAGTTTAAGGTGGACTCGAGAGTAAAATAGACTCATATTTAAGGTGGACTCATTCAAACCCACTCAGAGTGTCAAGGTAGCCTATAGCTTAGCATAAACATTGATAACTAAGGGAAAGTGTTAGCATATGAATCTGTTCAAGTTAATTAAGATTTTATTTATTTGGCTGAAAATGCAATGCACATGAATAATGACAACATTTAAAACCAGGATAGCACAAAAATAAATCGCTTGCTTACAAAAATAAAATGCATTATTAAAACAAGTTAAAACAACAGTAAATGAAATAAAAAATGTAAAACACAACACCAAATGTAAACAATAAAATAATTAAACCTAAATAAAATCCTGTCCAATGATTCAGGTCCATATCCATGCCCATGTAGACTGGTGAACACTGAACAGGGCTGCCCCTCAGTGGCCTCGGATCAGTTTATATAGTAATACAGAACAATAGCCATCTTTATTCAGTACCTAAACACACTTGGAAGTTTTTAGAAGGAAGACCTAATAAAAAGTCTAAGAAAAGTTGATGAGAAAACAGGACATGTTTATCAAAAGACACATGATTTAAAGTCTCTATATTCAATACGCGTGCTGGTTTCAACCCAAGGGACGCTGGCCTTGTTCTTGTTTTGTGTTTTAACGTGGTTCAGATGTTCCAGTTCTGCTTTCCTGATTCTAGTTCTGGTTCTCCTCAGTTACGAGCCAGAGCTGTTCCCAGGTCTCATCTACCGGATGGTGAAGCCTCGTATCGTCCTCCTCATTTTTGTGTCGGGGAAGGTGGTTCTGACAGGTATGAGAATGGCCCTGAAACCAAGCCACCTTCACAGAACCGGTACCAGATGAGAGGGTCCAGTGGAACCACATACATGAGTAGTTTTTTCATATCTCAATGTTTTGAAGCGATGCAGTGGTTAGCATTTGTGCCTCACAGCAAGAAGGACATTGTTTCGATTCCCACACCAGACCTTTCTGTGTGGAGTTTGCATGATCTCCCTGTGTCTGTGCAGATTTTTTCCAGGTTTTTTTCCCCTTTCCTCCCACCATCCAAAGACATGCACTGATAGTTTAATTGGTTAATCTAAATTGCCCATAGGTGTGAATGTGAGAGTGATTGTTCATCTATATATGTTCAGCCCTGCAACGAACTGCGTCTCATACAGGGTGTACCCTGTCTTCGCCCAGTGTAGCTGGATTACGACCCTAGTGAGGATAAAGCAGATTCAGATGTTTTGATGCTGAGTTTCTAATGTCTTAACTTCAAACTAATCTTTGTGATGCAGGTTTATGTGCATTTGACATGTATCTTCTTGTAATTCACATATTAACACTATTGATAGTTAATTTATCGATCTGTTCTCAGTGATTATTTATAGTCTATATAGATAAACCTCATCAAATGTGATTATTTTTAAATAAACATTCAGGTGTATTTTACTGTTCAACCTTTTTCTGAACCTGTGTTTTTTTTAACATTAAGTTAATAAAGTTAAAGGGTAATTGTTGTGTTTGTACGGTGGTTGATTACATTATCTCACTGTGGTATTTACTAAGTCTGTCAAATGTGATGGATTTACTCTAAATTAAATGGGTTTAAACTTCAAATGCTGTGGTTTAACGGTGCCGGTTCAAACTGAGGATGATGATTGGACTGATGTACTGTGTGTGATGTGTTGATGTGATGGAGATAAACTTTGGATGTCTTGGTGATGCTGCTTTCAGGAGCTAAAGATCGAGCTGAGATCTATGAGGCCTTTGAGAACATCTACCCAATCCTCAGAGGCTTCAGGAAGCAGTGAGGATGACGCCTGACCTTTGTGTTAAAGTGTACATGGATGAGTCAGTGTGTGTATTTATCTGTTGTGTTTTATTTGTTGCATCACATGGTGAATCTTACTTTGTTTGAACTGTTCTCATCCATGAAAGAATATTGATGATTTTCACATTAATATAATCATTAAATTGTTCTGTTTTTCACCATATCGGTTTACTTTAATTCCTTTTTTACTTTTACCTTAATTTCTGGGAAACATCAGTATTCCACCTACAATGTCCGTCATGTCCATTTCTGAACCATTTAGACAGTTGTCCCTCTACACATGGTCTCTTTGAAGTCCCTTTCAGCTGATTGGTGTTCATCCATTTGGTTTCAGTATTTTTTCTTTCTTTTCTTCAAATGCATGAAAGTGTTTGTGGAGTTTGTTCCAGGTGTTTCCACCAGTGGAATCAAGAGGCACATTTAAAAACAGTTTCCAAGAATTCTGTAACATTTTCCCAAAAAGTTTTGACCTCAGTACAAGCCCATACTATTTGATACAAATACCTTTTTCTTTTTGACAATCCCAACACAGTTCAAGAGCATCATGTACAAAGCTTGCTTACGCAAAAAAAAAAAAAAAAAATACCTAGCACACTTCCCACGCAAACGTTCGGATTGTACAAAAATGCCTCATTGACTGCGGCCACCCACTGGAGCGGCGTCCATGCAAGGCAGCCATTTTGGATCTGGGTCACTCCCTGCTCCATTCATTAGTTCCATAGAGGATGTGCTATACAATTAAAATGGTCATAAATTGCAATATTCTCAGCCAATATTGACGGGATTTGTAACAAAATATGCTAGATAGACAGATATAAATAGAATAAAACGTTCAAATGTGCTCAGGTTTTTATTGACTTTACATTTACAACTTTACATGTGTTTTCCTTGATGGTACTTGCTAAAATGAAAGAAGCATGAACAACATTTCAAAGAAGGTTTTCAGATCATAAAGTGTACTGTACTAAACATGCAGACAGAAAAGAAAAGTTTAAAAAGTGTGGCATTAAGTAGCTTTCGATTGCTTATGGAGACGTTGAATCATCGAAATGTATGAAATATTTTCCAAGTCGCACATATGGTTTGACTCCCTCTCTTAGACGGCAGTATGGTTACCGGTAAATAGCTGTGTATACACAGGATGATGGAGAGCTGGTTAGATCATAGGTAGACATGAAGCTGATGGGGTTCTTCCCGTCTTGTCGGAGTTTATTTAACTCTATGACAACCTGCTAACAATATTCCTTACATACATTTTACCTGTGAAAAGTAATCCCATGAGCTCTCGGTGGAGTCCGCGTTCTCTGAGTGCTTTTCGAGTCAGTTTTTTTTTAATTCGGTCTTCTTTTTTTAAGCACATTGAAAGACCCAATGCGGAGACAATTAAGAGTATGGAGACTTCTATGGTGGGCAGCACCCTTTTTTTCTGAAGTGTTTTATGTTCCCAGGCTTCCCTTATACTGCAATTAAAATTTTAATGCATAATCTATAAATCGATGCGTCATCAACCTGAAATGTAAAACTGCCAGGTTCAGGATGTTTTTTTCCTTCCGCCATCCGTCTTTTAAATAACATCGTAAATTATTATTTATATATTTATTTGAATTATTCCTCACTTATATTTTAAACTTTTTTTTTTATCTCAGGTGTTTTAACAATGTATTTTAAAATGTTACCCGTGCATAGCTGTGTTGGCTGAATGACAAATAAACTGATTCCGATTCTGATATTGGGATTGATTGGGTTCATTTCGCAGGGGAATCTATGAATTCGGGTCATGTGACTTTCTGCAGCCCTTCTACTTCTTCTCCATGGGTGCTTAGCTTGCAAAAAAAATTGAATTTAGCTAGTCAAGCTAAATTCTGATTCCGTTTGACAAGTGTTGTGAAATTCAAATATGATAGTGGTTAATAAGAAATATTTGATGTGGCATAGGCAGACCACCCGTTTTTGATAAGAAGCAAACGTCACGTTAGGTTTTAGTAAGAGACTACAATGCATGGTGTAAGTGACGTCAGACTTCGCTTAGCTGTGGTGTGGAGTCTGTGGTTACATCACATGCGTGTAGTCAAAATTATTAACGGGTTTATTTATTTTTTGCTGTCCCACCAATGTCAACATCACTATTACGCCCTTGCATGCAGTATAGTGTTCCCTGAGTACCAGGGTTGGGAACCACTGCCATCAACCCGGGATCGTATGTATGGAACCACAGTCCATGTTTCTGGGTTTGGGGTTTGTTTTACCCGTATTCGCTCGTTGGTTTTTTTGTCTTTACAAAAACATCTACCTTGGCGAAGGTCTGCGCTGTCAGCAGAGTGCTTTTCTAGTTGTGCTCTATTTGGCAAATCACTATCAATAATGACAATAAAAACGTGTCGGAACAGAGAACATGAATGCAACTCAACTGGAACTTGTTCAAATTTAAAAGTACATGTAAAATACATCTAAAAAGTTTAAAATTTTGATTGAATCAAATGTCACACTACACGTATAGCGTGACTCCACAACGTGGTCGTAGCTCCGCCCACCCTCTACGTCATAGCATAAACAAACCGATCACTCAGAGGAAACGGAAGTACCCCTCCACCAGTCTGATGATGAAAACATAAACAGCGAGGCCCCCTTCCAGAAGTCGAGTTAAACTCCAGCTCTGAGCTACTTACATCAGGAACATGAGCCTGAATCCTATCTTTGGGACCCGTTCTGTTTTTACCCGGTTGTAACTCCTACCCATTAGCTTTTACCACATTAGTATTTTAGCTTAGCCCGTTAGCTTAGCCCTACTCAAGTCATGGCGTCCTCCACCGGAGTCCCTTCGCTTGACTCGGACCCGGATCGCCCCGCCGCCTCCCCCGGCATTTTGAGTGGTTCCAGGCCCACCGTCCGGTCCCACCTGCCAGGCTGTGTGATGGTGGAGTCTGTGGACGACGCGGAAGGGCTGTACGTGGCCGTGGAGCGGTGTCCACTCTGCTCCACGTCCCGACGGAGGCTCACCTGTGCCCGTTGCGTTCGGGACGGGGACTTTGTGTACTTCGACGGGCGGAACATGGAGAGGTGAGGCCTGGAATTGGGACCCGATAACAATTTACACCAGCACTACATAACCTTTAAACAGGTTTTCCCCCGGGTTGAGGGGGCTTCGCGCTTGTTGACGCCAGCCTCCGGAGAGAAAACCGCGCATTCATAGAATAACCAGAGGTTGTAGGTCACAGCCCGAATCTGTTGGCTGTTTGTGTTGATTTGTGTAAAGCCAGGAAGGTTCGGTGTGGTTCGGCTTCACTTCGAACACATGGACAGTTGATTGAATCCTGTCCAGTCTGAGTTAATCTCCAAGACCCCCCAGAGGGCCATGTGGGGAGGAGGAGGTCAGAAGTGTATTTATAGATACGTATTTATAGATATGTTTGTTTGTAGATTCAGTGAGAAGATGGACAGGCTGAAGAAGCTTAAAGGAGAGAAACAGCAGCTGCAACAAAGGTAAGAACAATTGACCGGGTAGACTTGTTGGACTACCTTAACAAAGGGGACAAGGTTGTTCACATGGACCAGGGGATTCAGGAGTAGCAGGGGTTCAGACATTTTTTCAGGTGCGTTTTCAGGAGTTTCGGGCTTTTTACCGTGCCCCCCGAAGGGGAACGGTGAAATGTGGTCCAGGATGGATCCAATTAAATTTTGATGAATGTAGCTCAAAGGCCAGTCAACCAAAATACGTTTTCAGAGTGATAAGGGATAGGGCACATCAGGTAACGTGTGTGTGTGTGTGGGGAGTATTGTGCCTGGCACCACTTGTTTTTTTCCTTTAGTTTTATCAGTGTTTTTGACAGTTTTTCTGATGTTTTATTTCAAATGTGTTTGTTGTTGTTATTTCAAGTGTTTTTTTTTCATGTTTGTTTGAGTGTTTCAGGTAGTCCTGACGATTCTTTACTATTTGTCTCTGCAGAGTCATCCAGGCCCTGGGCCCGAAGATCCAGGCTGATGAGATGGTGAGTTCCTGGTGTTTTCTACAGATGTCCGGGATTTAGCTTCCGTATGATGGAGTTGGATGCATTTGGGTTTCTCACACCAGGAATATCATTAACCAATCTAGGGATAATGTGGTTTAATTAGGGAAATGTGTCATGTCAGCAAATGAAAAAGCATAAACTAGTTCAGCAGACAAATCTGTATTCATCATCAGTTCATATAGAGCTACCAGAGGTCAAAGATCACACATTTGTCATATGGAGGCAGTTTGTAGATCAACATAAAGAATCATCAGTATTGAACTGATGTTGATCATGTGACTCATTCCAGAAATGGAAGATCATGTCGTGTAAGATGAAGATCGAGCAACTGAAGGAGGCAGTTGCTCTGGGCAATGAGGCAGTTAAAAGTGGTGAGTAACATGATCAGAACTTGTTGGTTCATGTGTTTCCATGGTGATGTGATGCACTGGGTAATGCAGTGGATGTTCTATTCTTCTAGATAAAGAACTCCTGACTCACTCTCAGGAGGAAACTCAGCGTCTGCAGCGACGCGCTGGACGCCACCAGGAGAAACGAGACAAAATTGAACGACACAACCGGCGTTTGGGCGACGTGATGGAGAAACGGAGCCGAGAGCTGCAGAGCCGCTTGGAGCAGCTGTCGGCGGTGAGGCGGGAACACATCCTGGAGCTGAGCACGCATATATTCCCCACCCAGGAGGAGAAGCAGGGCAGCAGGTAAGAAAACAGAATCCAATGGGGACACAAAGCACAACCAGACCAATGGAATACAGAGGGTTTTATGGGATAAGATTGCTCTTAACCCTTAAAGACCCAAATATCCACCTTTGAACCCAAGCTGTCTAATGATCTAAACTGTTTAATACCTTTTGATCCACTGCTATCAATACATGGAAATAATTATGTAAAATAAAATTTGTCATTTTTCATGGTCATCAAATATGACCCATTTGGATGTTCAGAGGCTCTGTAGTTACCTTGGAAACACCATCATCTTCTACAATATTTAGTCACCAGTAAGACCTTTGAAGTTGGATCAATAACACTGAATGAAGAAATTGTGTTTATGTTGAGCTAATGATGCATTTTACTTTTAAAAAGTCACATTTTCTTAAAATTTTTTCTAAATTGATAAAAACATATTCTACATTACTCTGAGTTTTTCTAAATATATACATGGTTAAGAAATTAAATGTCGGAAAATACCAGATTTTCACCCCCCCCCAAACAAAATATAGAACATAATATCACAATAAATGGTGATAAACTACTTCATGTAATTGGACATGTTTATTCCAGAAATAATATAAAGTAGATAAGGAATCCAGCTGCAGGACATGTGTCCTAAAGAAATAAATGGGGCCTCAGGATCAGAACAGACCCTGGAAAAGTCCTGGTCTAGACCTGGATGCAGAACTACTGGTTTTACATGTCAAATTGTTGTCATAATGCTGATATGCATTTCCCAGATGGACACCTTTACCTGACTGGTTTGTTTTGCCTGTTCATCAGAGACCCTGCAGATGTGGTGTCTGAATGTGACCCTGCGTTGACCTCCAGTACAGTCAGCGAATTGGCTGAGGCCCGGCGGACCACCTACCTGTCCGGACGCTGGATCTGGGACGATCAGAATGGAGAGACCAGCATTAGCATCACCGGGCCGCCAGTCACTCTGCCCAGCAATGGGGACTGCTCCGCCTACTACAGCTGGGTGGAGGAGAAGAGCACCAATCAGGGGCCAGGTGAGTGGCTGGGGGTGAGGATTAGAGGAGGACAGCAGCTCACAACATGTTTGTTAGGGTAAAATCCTCCAGCCAGGTGAATAGGACCATTAGCCTGGCTCTACAGCTGGAGATGGGTCCCTGGGTGTCGCCCATGGCTGCCCACTGCTCCTTACAGGTGCCCTAATGGCATCAAGGATGGGTTAAATTCATATGACAAATTTTGTTGTGCAGTGTATAATGACAAAGTACCTTACCTTACATCAGCCCACATTCAGACTGAACCAGACAAATATGAGCTGTCAACATGCCAACGGTGAACCTGTAGAACAGAAATGGAATCACCTAGAAACTCACTGATGATCTGGTTAGCTCTTTGGAGAAGACTTGAGGAGTGTTGGCTCAGAGGCAGGAACCTGGTTATCATGGGGTTCAGTGTTGTGTGTAAGCTTTGAAGGGGTTGTTTGTGCTTTTGTGCATTTTGTACAGAAGATGCCAAACCACTGTAACCATGTTGATAGATCCTGGCTCCAATGAACCAGTCTGTCATGATTTTTTTAGTTTTTTTTCTTCAGTTCCTCTCGTCTTTCTTCATTTTCTGTCTGGTCACTAAATCCAACAGTTTTTAAACGGTCGTGAACACAGATGGAGATGTTTGGGATCAAGGTTCTGTCTGCGTCATCTGGGTTGTCATGGTTACATCTGAAGTCACTCATAATAATCTAAAGATTAACTCATTGGTTTAGTTTGATGTCATCACTGACCTTTGGGGTCACAAGAAGGTAAAAGTCAACCCATTGCATGGTGGGAGTGTAATTACTTCTCTCAATGCCTTGTGGATCAGTTGGTGCTCATCTAAACTGTGCAGTGACTGTGAACTTTGACCTCCAGAGCTGGACCATATTAACCCTGCCCACACCATCAGTGCCGCCCTGTGTTACTCCACCCAGCTGGTCACCATCCTGTCTCATATCTTGGACGTCAACCTGCCAAAGAAGCTGTGCAACAGGTGAGAGTAGGTGCAATTGACAATGTGTTCAGGAGCAGAGTGAAGTCTGAATCCAAGTTTTGGTCTTTAACCACATGTTTGTTCCTCAGTGAGTTCTGTGGTGAAAACCTGAGCCGGTACCGGTTCACCAGAGCCCTAAGCAAACTCAACACAAATGTTCTGCATCTGTGCTTCTCTCAGGTCAGTGGCAACACACAGCAGACTGACCCATTAACTCTAGTCTTGGTCGTAATGTGAGTTATTATGGTTGTGGGGAGGAATGACCTATGGAAGTGCTCCGTCTTTCACCGGGTATGTGGCGGGTGGGGGAGGGGCGGCAGTGGTCTCACCAGGGGAAGGTTTGGTGAGCTGGGGGGTGGAAAGAGATGGGGCTGGAAATGGGACAGAGAGGTGCGAATGGAGCTGAGGTGCAACAGTAGGGGGGCGGTCACAGTGCTGGAAAGGTGTAAAGAGGGGATTGGAGCTGGGACAGAGTCAAACCTATTGAAATGTAAATTCAATTAGTTTACATAGTCCTGATCTCCATTCTCACATCCTTCCCCCTTTGTCCTGTGGCCTGAGATGGTTTTCAGGCCTCTCCGCATGTCTATGTTGTTGTTCTCCAGACGTGCTCCTGTTTCCTCTTGTAGCTGTCCCTTACTCCTGATTCTGTACTGCAGCTCCCTATTCCTCCCTACTCCTTAGCTTTTTCTTGTACCCTGAGATGAAGGCCCTCTCTTCTTGTTCAGTAGGCTCTTGAGGCCAGGGATCACCCAGGGCTTGGTATAAAACACCAAACTGTCTTGGAGGGTAAAGTGTTTTCCACACAGGAGTTAATTTAGTCTGTGATACAGTGGGTCAGACTGTCCATATCCTCTCCATGTGAGTCACACCGTATGTCCCAGTCCATGGTATCAAAGTAGTCCCTCAGCCACTCGCACACATCTTCAGTCCATACACTGTAAAAAGTCATACGCTCAATTAGTTGTCATAAGATGTTTCTATAATTTACTTTCATTTAACATTCGTCATGAAATTGTAATTAATCTTCATGATTTATTGGAATATCGGCTCAAGGTAGTAAGCCACTTTGGTTAAATGTGAACGTGTTAATATAACTTGACAACGTGACTATCAACAAGTTAAGTCAACTTTCATAACTTTAAAAAGAAAGTTGGAACAACGAGAACATTGTAGTGAAGTCACAACTTTTATTATTATTAGCTCATTCGGACAAAGTCCAATGAGCTGTTGCCGATGGACTTCGTCCATCCATCCATCGTCGTAGATAGATCTAAGCACTGGTCACAAAACTTATCACTTTGTTTGTCAAAATTTCCCTTTGTAAACAATTTGTTTACACCTTTTTTTCCCAGTATTTCACTAAAATTTCCCACAATTTTCAACAGATTTTAATTCCAATTGATTCATTGGATAGATCTACGCACTAGGCACAAAACTTATCAATTTTGATTGCATTCACGATTTTCTTTATGTCAAGTTTCAGTTAATTATAGAACAATATATTAGCCGGGCGATATATTGGGCCTGTATTTACTTTGTTTTTTTCTTGTATCTGTATTGGCCCATAATGTGTTGGCTGATGTGCTCTTTTTTTTTTCCCTGCCATGATTTACTGATGGGTGAAGGGAAAACGGGGGGGGGGGGGTTAAAACATTTAGGAAAAAAGAGAGAAAACAGGTGTATGTTTATTCATATTTTAACTGTTACCATAAATGTTTTCTATTTTTATTATTATTCTAAGAAGATTTTCTGACATTTGTTTTCATTTGGCAGAGAAAGAAAATCCATATTGATCGATCACTAATAAAATGGTTTACTAAACAAAGTTCGTAGGACTACAAAAAAGATCCCAAAACCGTGTAATCTGAAATCGCAATTTTTGGTCCAAAATAATGGATTGTTCAGCTCTACTCCTGAGTCATGTGACGCTTGGGAATTTTTGTGTTTCAGCACGTGGACAGTGAGAAGCTCCACCCCCATCACACCCTGAGGAATGTTATGTTCCTGGTGTCATCTGAGAACCAGAACCTGGGCAGGTAAGACTCCACCATCTCCTTCAGCTGACCATTGGCCAGTTCTCCTCTGACCTGATCTATCCTGTGTCTCCTTGACCCGTTGGGGTTCAGAACCGGCCCGTTTGAGGTTAGCGCCGACCTGGAGGAGTCCATGGAGTTCGTGGAACCAGAGGCTTCAGGTCCTGCTGAGGAGAGCGGAGACGAGGCAGTGTCGGATGAGGAGACAGACCTGGGGACGGACTGGGAGACGGTGCCCAGTCCACGTTTCTGCGACATCCCATCACAGGTACTGGTACTGGTTGTGCTGCAGGTCATTTCAGGCCAACTTTTGAACATTAATAAATATCCTCTCATCCTGATCCTCCTTGTCGGTTCTATCCTGTTGTCACCCCTTAAAGTGTCACCGGATCATGTGGGTGCGTTTCCTTATTCTGTGACCTGGTTCTATATGAGGGACAAAAAAATGACATGATTATAAATAAATTAATTGAATAATTAAATGTTTTGATTTCCATACGTTACTATTTATTTCTTCAATTGTGCATGCTTTTTAAAATGTATATATTTATGTTTAGGATTATTATTGCATTTTCTGATTTTATTTGTGTATTTCCCTCTCTAACATTTATTTATGCATTTTTGTGTCCATTCTGTCAATGGAAAAGTATATATGCAAGTCCTTACTCCACTCTGAAGCAGGATTGGTTTACTTGGCTAACCAGACAGGAACAATCTACTACTCTGCTGAGTTTCCACTGATACCGCTCAGCTTCGACTCTCAGTAGTCCTGGAGAGTGTTTCCATTACAGTATAGTACTGACTTTACAGTACCTGATCATCATAACCATGTGGCAAGTTACTTCTGTGTAGTCTGCTGACGGAATATTGTTGATGAACTCGCTTGTTTCATGTTGTCTCGTCAGAATTTTTACGTCGGCCACCAAAGACTGAATCTCCTGGACCGTATTATGGGCTCTCATCATGCGTCACTGCGAAACATGACAGGAACGGTCAAGGCAGCAGCAGTAGCACTGATCACATCGATGTAACCAATAGTTCATCAGATTGGAGTAAGGACCACCCACTTCATTTCACATACACTTTGCCACTGACAGAATGGACAGATGTACATAAATAAGTAAGTATGGAAGTACAGAAATGTATAAATAAATGCAATAAGTATGGAAAATTAATGTAGAAATAGATTTTTTTTAAAAAGCATGCATAATTGAGGAAATATATACAATATGGAAATAAAAATATGAGCATTGAATTATTTATGCATTATTCAAGTATTTATTTATACATTTATTTCTCCATCCATCATCTGTTTATCCGGGGCTGGGTCGTGTGGGCAACAGTACAAGTTGGGATGCCCAGACTGGAGGAACAGCGACTGTACTCGAGCTCCTCACCCTATCCCTAAGGGTTCCCCCACCACCCCTTAAAGTGCCATCTGATCATGGTTTAAGTCCCTGGTGGGGTCTCCCATGTCAAACAGGTCCTGGGTGACAGGCCAGACTGAGAGCATTTCAGAATCCTCTATGGATAAGAAAAAAAAAAAACAAAGACCATCACAGTGCAGCCAGGGCCACACCCTGGAGCCAGGCCCAGGGTTGGGCCTCAAAAGCGGCCACCTGGTGGCTGAGCCATTACTCATAGGGCTCGGACTGAAAATGCAACCAGGGTCCATCGTCCGGTGTGCTCGCCAGGTGCTGTGTGGATTGGGTGGCAGTCAACGGCAGGGATCTCGATGACCTGATCCCTGAACACAGTCTAGCGCTTCGGGGATATATTTTCTGTATTTATAACGCTTTAATTTTTAATTTTTTGTCCCTCATGGTTTTGACACCCCATCTCTGTCTCCACAGTCCATGGAATTGTCCCAGAGTGCACTGCAGGTGTCCCAACCGTCAGCCAACACTGGGGGGATGATCTCATCAGCTGCTGCCTCTGTGTCATCCTGGTTCAGGACCTACACCGGACAACGCTGAATTGGATCCACTCGAATTGGGTTTAGGATGGGGTCGGAGGTCAGGCCGGTGGGGCAAAGGTCACATGACTCGGGAGTTGAACAGTCAGGGGATGGCTGGATTTTATTCACTGGTTCAGACAAGCCCGAGGTCATTTCTGACCTCTGTTTACTCAAAGGAAAACTGTTTGTGTGTATGTTTTTTTTTCCTCCATGTTTGAGGAAAATTTGGATTTGGAAACCGGATTTTATACGAAACTGAGGAGGAAATGAACAATTGGACTAACCCGACCCAACTGGACCAGATCGATCTGACTGGATTGGTGCCACGTGACCTGACCCAACCAAACTGACAACCTGACTGCTGCATGGTTTGGTCACTTTTAGAACCTAACCTGTTTGTGAATGTGAAACAGTTGTTACTTTTGAAATAAATGGAACCAAAGTTTTTCCTGATATTTGTTTGAAGGAAAAGAGAAAAAAAAACCCTGATTAAAGACAAAATGTCCAAATCAGACGAACAATAGATTTGTTTTGTTATTAAGTGAATAATAACTTTTAATTTGATGTTTCAGTAATTGAATTTAATTAACATCAAAAGTCTTGAATAACAAAAATGTTTTCTCTATTTTTTAATCTTTTTATTCAATAAAAACTGGAGACCTGGAGTTTCAGTTCTGTATCTTTTTTTTGTGTTGTCATAAAGTCAGTAGGTGAAATGTGGTTCCAATAAAACCTGATCCTGGATCAGCTGAAGCCTGTCTTTATTTAGATAAAGGCATCTTTAATTGACACGATTCAAGTCAAATACATGAGAACAAATGTTGATTCAAAGGTGAAACTTAACTGATCTGTGAGAACCTGGGGGAATCCGGAAAAACCAAAACCCAAAATATTGAAAAGTGTCCCTACAGAATCCACTGTGCTCCTACAAACCTGTGTTCTGCTTTAACAGAAACGGTTCTGCATAGATTCTCATCAGCCCAGGTCATTCTAGTTTTGCTAAACCAGTCCAGTTGAACTGACAGTTGGCAAAACATTTCCTGGCCTCTTTCTTACACAGGGATGTGATTAGAAGAGAGACATTTCCAGACCGGAAGCAGTATTAAGCTGAATACTAATTCACCGCTTACCCTATTCCATTTTGCATGTTCATGTTAAGGGGTAGTGTTTTCCTAATTTGCAATTTGATGGAGGGAAGGGGGGGGACTACTCTGCGAATAGAGGGGTACAATAAATGTCTCATAATTCTGTTCAAACCATTGGCCAGATGGAGTAAAACATCTGAAAGTGCAATAGATTAGATTAGATATACTTTATTCATCCCCAAGTGGAAATTCAAGTGTTCCAGCGGCACACATATAAAACACACATACACATTCCCAAACACATATTATACACTATAAAACAGACACACATGATGCAGTACAGACCAACATGGTTACACCCACAGGACATAGGCAGTAGAGGTTGTCAGAGGCATAATGACCATACAAGTTAGGGCAAAATAGAATAAAATATAAGATGTCCATCATAAAAAAATCATAAATAAATAAAAATAGCCCTACCCAAAAAGATAAAGCTAAAGTGCATTAGTGTTAAGACTAATGCACTTTAGCACATGATTGTATATAAACGATTAGTCTTCTCTCTCTGCTCAGAGGGGAGTTAATATAAAGTGCTATTGCTGTTGGCAGGAAAGTCCTTCTGTATCTGTCCTTACTACAGCTGAGTTGGCGCAATCTCCACCTGAAGACACTGCTGCTTAACAAGTGTTCTATGTAGAGGATGTGATGTATTGTCCATAATTTGTAACAGTTTCTGTAACATCCTCCTCTCCATCACCGGTTCCAGAGTAGTTCCCAGCACAGAGCCTGCCCTTCTAATCAGCTTGTTCGGACTGTTAGAATCACAGGCCCTGATACTGCTACCCCAGCAGATGATGGCAAAGAAATTTGCACTGGCCACCACAGACTGATAAAATATTTCAAGCATCTTGGTACACACATTAAAAGAGGAGAGGAAGATGAATCCATCCATGTGCATCTTCTATCAATAGTGATGGAAGATGCACATAAATGTATATATTTTTTTGTAAACAACTTAATCATTTGATTCATTAATACTGTCAGCGAAGCCTTCATCATCCACTCATCACCCTGATCTGAAGATGCCACATTTGCTTGTTTTGTCTGAACTTCGTCTGAAGCCAACAATGACTGAATCTCCTGAACTGACCATGGTGCAGTATTATGGGCTGTTACCATGTGGATTGATGTACCAATATATTTACTGTCAACCTCTGCATCTGTTTTTTTTTGTAAAATAGCAAGTCACAGAGACAACTGATGACATAACAGGTTGTGGAGTGTTTCAACCCCTACCCCATGCCACTTATTTTCAAGGGGTAGGGGTAAGAACTGAATTGGGATTGGGCCTTAATGATTGACAGACACGTCCACTGAAGCATCTGTCAAGTACCATCTTAACGAGTCTATTCCACCTTATATAACTTCTGATTATCCAGTCACATTCACAGATCAATAAACAGAACTCAGAACCAAGCCATGCTCCTCGCCTTGCTCAAAGCTGGATCTGAGTTCTGTAAATGAAAGTGGGTCTGTTTACAGATCTCCACACCTTTAATTCTACTCCATCTGTGCATGTGAGTGTGCACATGTTGCTGTGGCGTGCCCAGGCTCTAGGTTCTTAGTGCAGATTATCCTGTTGAATATGTCAGGTATGTACCAACTGATCAGCTGACCCGTTGAGGTCTGGCAGCACCGCCCACAGGCTAGCCACACCCACATCCATGAACAGGATTTAAATAAATACAACTTTTACTTTGGATCAATATGATGATCAGCTGTAGTTACAGGTTGAGGTGTCCACTAGAGGGAGCCAGAGCCAACCACACACTACACTTTATCCTCTTCCTCCATCCTCTCTTTCTCTTCCTCCACCCCATCCTCCTCCTCATCCATCTGCTCTTTACCCCCCCTCCTCCCCCCTTTCTCCTCTTCCTCCACCCCCCGACTCTTCCTCTATCTCCCCTTCCCCATCCTCTTCCTCCATCTCCTCTTCCCCTTTCATCTCTTCTTCCTCCTACATCTCCTTTCCTCTTCTTCCATCTCCTTCCCCTCTCCCTCCTCCATCTCCTCTCCTCCTCTTCCTCCTCCCCTTCCTCCATCTCCTCACCCTCCACCCCTCCCCTTCCTCCCTCTCCCCTCCTGCAGATTACTCAAGCTTTAAGCTGCTGGGTCTCACTTCAGGTTTTCCTCAGGATGACTTTGGTTCTGTTTCTGCTGCTGCTCATTTGTTCTTCTACAGCCCTGATCCAGAGCCCAGATGAGGGTTCTGACCTTCAGGACCAGGTTGGGTCAAAGTTGGACAACATGGACATTTCTCCGGACCTCTCTGTCATGTGGGATGAGCTGCGGGGCCTGAAGGTTCTAGTTCTGACCCTGAAGGCCGAGGAGGTGCACCGGCGACAGGTTCTGCGGAGCGTGGAGACACAGCTGAAGGACGGTCAGGAGGAGCTGAAGGACCTCAACCAGACTCTGAGAACCAGTGTGGAGGCACTGGAGCAACTCACTGCAGGTAGCAAGAACCACACTTGGCAGAACCGGACCTGAACTGGGAGAGTCTGATCAGTTGTCTCCATGACAACTGAGTAGACACTACCCAGTGATGAGGACCACAATCATTTATGGGCTCCAGTTCTGTTCAGATCTCCAGGGGCCCACTATAAGGACAACTCCTGTTCAACTACAACTTAGATGTCCAGGTTTTAGACTTGTTTCTCCAACAGAACCACTGAACATTCATATTAATTATCAATACTGTGTAGATGAAAGATGTTCCAAACCAGACTGTGATCGCAGGTTCCAATCCAATCCAATCCATGACAAAAGCTCAAGAAATGAACAGTTCAGTGAAAGGATGAAAGAAATTTAAAATAGGCAAGGATTAAATTTACACTCCCCTCAATGGAGACTGTATCTGCTCCAGACCCGGTACAAGACCTGATCCTTGTCTTTGTCCTGGTTCCAATCCTGCTGGTCCCAATCTAGGTCCTGGTCCTGCTACCAGTCTAGGTCCTGGCCCTGGTGGCCATGCTGGTCCTGATCTTGACCCTAGTCTTGGTTTAGGTCCTAGTCTTGGTCCTGGTGCCAGGCTTAGTCCTGGTCCTGGTATCAGTCTTGGTGCTAGTCTCAATCTAATGTGGTTCTGGTTGTGTGTCTGGTGCAGTTGAAGGTTCCAGGCTGTGGGCTGAGGTGTCAGATCTTCGGTCCAGACTCAACGCTAGTGAAGCTTCGGCTGTAGATCTGAAAAAGAAGAACTCAGGTGAAGCAGGTTCTGGTTCAAACTCACATGTTCTTCAGGTTCTTCAATGGTTGTTAATAAATTAAAACTGTCAGAATATAATATTTAACAAATGTTACTTGAGCCCATGTTCAGATGAGTGTGTAGGTGAGTGTGTGGGTGACATGGTAACCTCCCATTATTGTTGTTGTTGTGGTCCAGTCCTAGCAGCTGAGCTGCCGTATATCCAGACCAGACTCCGGGCCAGTGAAAGCACCGTGGAGGAGCTGAGGCGGAAGAACGCAGGTGCCTGTCTTTATGGGTTCAACACCTGCCTTCGTTGTTTGTCCTCTGATTATATTTTGGTCTGATGATGATCATCTGGGGCCTGTTGTACAAAACTAGGATTAAGCCGGGATATGTTGGCTATTGTGGATCAAGTTATCCATGATATGGTTGCACAAAACCAGGATATGTTTTGGTATAAGTTACCATATAGCCTGTTGAGCTAGCCTGGTCCAGACCATGCCAAGCTCCAGCATTTATTAAATATCTTCCCTCATCTAAGTCACAATCACCACAAATGGAAACTAATAGTTATTCCTCTGGCCATGACTCAATGGAATCACATTAACTAAACCCACTGTCACTATTTAAACATATCTGATGATCCATTTATAGACAGTCTTGTTTTGAATTTGCTAGTTTCATGCAACAGGGTCCTGATGTTGTTTGTTGTTATCTGATGTTTTTTTTGTTTATCATCTATTGTTGTCTGATATTTGATGTTTATAATTTGACATTGTTTGTTGTTTACCATCTGATGTTTGTTGTGTGATGTTTCTTGATTATCATTTGACTTTATTTCTAATAATAATAATAATGATGTATTGGATTTATATAGCGCTCTTTGGCAACTCAAAGCACTTTACATTAGTGACCCGTTATTCATTCGCTCTCACATGCTCCCTCTGGTGGTGGTAAACTACATATGTAGCCACAGTTGCGCTGGGGCAGAGTGACAGAAGTGTGGCAGCCATTTTGCGCCTACAGCCCCTCTGACCTTCATGAAACATTCATACACCAGTGTGAGTGACACTGGAGGCAAGGAGGGTGAAGTGTCTTGCTCAAGGACACAATGGACTGAATAGGGCACAGTGAGATTCAGTTATTAGACAACCTGCTCTACCAACAGAGCTGCAGCCCCCATTATCTGATCTTGTTTTTTATCTGATGTTGTTTGTGGTTTCAGTTTTGTCCCTCAGGGTGTGTAACACTGAGAGTCTCCTCGAGGATCTGAGGAGACGGAGCTCAGGTCAGAGCCACTGCCATTCGCTAAAACTTTAACCATCAATAAAATGGTGAATGAATCTACCAATCAGCTGCGAAGACACATTTGATCACTTAACAATTTAAATAAATTAAGGAAGAATGTCCTGAATCTGGGATTATGAGCAAACATTCATCTACTGGATAATAGTAAAGTGATCTTTCATTTCCCAGAATTCCCAGTGTCCAATAGTTCATCTGGTCCAGAGCTGAAGGTTCTTCTGGAGGATCTGAGCACAAAAGCTAAGGGTAATCCATCTATCACTGATCAAACACTGTGCTGGTGCTGATGATGTGTCCTGATGGAGCAGAATGATGTGCTTTCAGATTCTTACGCTCATCTGTCAACTCTTCAGACTCAAATGGACTCATTAAAGGAAAACCTGACCGGCTGTGCTCTGAGTTAGTATTGATGATCATTATGGGATTATTGATTATTGATGACTTTGACTGGGATGTTGGTGGATTTCAGGAGACATCACAGATCTTAAACTCAGGCTGAACTCCACTCAGCATCACCTGGATGAGCTGAGGACACACACAGCAGGTTGGTCATGTGATCAGTTACATGAGTAGTCACACATTCAGTCACATGATCAGTTACATGGGCTACCCTTCAAGGTTAGGGGTAGTTGTTGATGCAGTTGTTGGGGTTGGGGTGCTGTTTTTCCTTGTCTGTCTTTAACCCCATGTGTATTCATACATGGAACTCAAACCTATAAATGAGTCTGTTTCAGAGCGACTGATGTCGGCAGAGAGTCGACTGGAGGACATGACAGCAGTGAACTCAGGTGAGGACTAGAGCCACAGCAGCATTTACTGAGCAGGAAGTTGGGGTAGGGTTAAGAGTTGGGATTAGGGATAGGCTAAGAGTTAAGGTTCGGGCTATGAGTAGGGTTAGGAGTTAAGTAGAGATAGGAGTAGGGTTTGGGGTTTAGAGTAGCGATTAGGGGTAGGGGCAGTGGTTACAGCTAAGGGTTAGTGGTAGGGATAGTGGTAAAGTTAGCTGTAGTGTTAGTGGTAGTGGTAGGGTCAGGGGTATGGGGAAGGATTTGAAGTAGGAATTAAGAGAAGGGTTTGGAACAGGGTTAGTGGTTAGTGATAGGCAGTGTTGTACCTGAACGAGTTCATTGAACGATCGTTCATGAACTATATCATATTTTTGATGAACGTGAACACTTCGTTCACTTTTGCCAAATGAACGGGAAGTTGTGAACGCGGTTATTCTGGCATTTATTGAACTGCGTTCTTATGTAGTTCACATTTCATTCTTATCCCGTTGTAATTATTGAGTCCTATAAGGAATAAAATGGGTTCAAAACACAGCATTATCATGAGAGAGAGAGAGAGAGAGAACGAGAGATAGAGAGAGGGGGGGGGGGGGGTGCAGAGAGTTTATGGGAGCGGAGAAAAAGAGTTAAATGTACAGAGTGTGACCGGCAACCGGAGCAGGTGTTGTCCCGTTCTTGTAAATAAACATTGAAAACGAAGCTCACTAAAAACCGCTCCTTGTGTTCTAAGAACCTGCAGAGGGAAGTTAACCCCGGGGTAAGGTACTTACTTCCGCCCTGGAGGGGCGGTGATTTCCCCTGATTTTTTTACTACAGGATAACGTCAGAAACGGTTAATAATACGTTTACAATAATAACACAAAAAAGAACGAAAAAAACCCGAAAAAGTTCATTTTAGGATACATGAACTTCTAGTTCATAATTTGGAAGAATGAATGATGAACTGAACTAATTCATATTGAGTAACTTGAACTGAACCTTGAACTAGTTCCTAATTAAGGTGAACTTTCCCAACACTGGTGATAGGGATATTGGAAGGGATCATAGACTGTAAATTACAATAGATAAAGCTTCCATTCATGTAATGTGTGGTCATGCGTTTTCGTCACTCCTGGAAATTCCAAAAATGGATTCAGAGGTAGAGCTGAGAGTGTGTGGGAGATTGATTGACACCTATCAAACTGCTGTCTGTAGATACAAGCTAACCTGGAGCAAACAGAGATAGCCAGGCTAAAGCTAAGAGCTAATCTGGCGCAAAAGGAGGTAGCCAGGCTAAGGCTAATTGCCAATTAAAAATTGGACCTACAACCAATCAGCGTAATATTTAGGATGACGTAATTAGATGGCGGAAAGTTCACGGAGAAAGTTACGAATGACTAAACACAATTGGGGATTGTGGAGCTAAAGGACTGTTGTCGCTTCTGTAAAAAATAATTAAAATATTGCTGACATTTTCTCATATTCTTCACTAATCTTTGATAAAAGGAAATCTTCTTCTACGGTTGCTTCCGGTTGTTTGTCTCCGAAACGTTTCAACGTCACTTTGATACGCCCGCCCTCTGACTGTATACATCACCGTCAGTTTCAGGGAAACCTTGCCAATAGTTGAATCGAGCGTAACTAGACTACGACTGGAGCACATTACATGTGCCACCGCTAGGAGCCTAGCGCGACTTGGCTACCTCAAACCAGCATGGGACAAAACACAGCGGCGCTGGAGCCAAGAAGAGAGAGATGGAACCCAATGGTCCCGGCTGAGTCCGAGTGCTCTCCTGAGCTGGAGTACGACCAATATGGGATTCTCTGACCCAGGCCAGACTCGCCTCGGGCCCACTGCACCCTCACCCCCCACGCATCCACAATGTTCCGTGGCGACACCCAGGGGTGAAAGGAGAACAGCAACCGCAGCTCCCAGCCAGCTGACACACAGGTTAATATATATTTTACTGAATAAACGGAAGCACAGTCTTCTTGGACGAACTGTTTGTGCAATCAATAGCAGAGGAAGGCATATATGTCCACTAAGTGCAGTAAAAATATCCGAACATGAACAGCACAAACTCAACCAACAGGTCCAATTCAGTGAAACCAAACGGCCCTAGCACTGTCAGAGCATCTGGCACCTGTCAATCAAAAGGATATGCCCCTAATTATGCATACTTTTAAGATTAAATACAATTTAAATGTATGAGTTATAAAAAAATCACTCCCTCACAGTTGCCATAAAGGTGAACTTGACCTATTAAACCATTTTTACCAGGCTGTAAACAAGTTTATTTCTGCTGTGAGGTTGGCCTTTTTAACATGGGAGTCAATGGGGACTGACACCCTTTTGGAGCAAGCCCCCAGCGGATGACCAGTGAACTGTAATTTTTTTTTACTTCTGGGTTTGCTTCACTTCTGTCTGTCGGATGTTGATGCTTGGTAGGGACAGGGGTTAGGTTTAGGGGTAGGAATAGGGGTAAGGGTAGATCCAGTTCAACCTGTCCATGTTACAGCTCTGATGGACAGACTGACTGATGCCGAGCAGCAACTGGACCAACTGAGAACAGAGACCACAGGTGAAAGAGTCTGGTCCATCCATCGATTCATAAATCAAATATGTCATAGCTTTGACTCATAATTTAATGAAATGCATTTACATGTGAAAGATAAACATATTACTGACTCAAATGCCTTTAACTTCAGCTTCTCCAAATAAAGTCACAACCAACAGTGTTTCACTGAGTGTCACAGAACGTCGAGTGGATGAACTGACGACCAAAACCACAGGTGAAACATCAAACACACCAGCACTATGATTTAGTGTTTTCCAGGTGTTCATGTTGTTGTCATTGTGTTTGTTGTTATTGTTGTTGCATCACTGTTATTATTAACACATTAAGTCCAGACATCATCCTTCTACTGTTAATGGTCATGAATAAATTCTTTGTCAGTTTCAGTTTCTTTCATATTTCCTTTGCAGACGTAGAGTTCCAGCTGCGAATCACTGAAAAACAACTGGAGGATCTGAAGACGGATAATGCAGGTAGAAACACCACACAGGTAGAAACACCACAAAGGTAAAACTATCAGCTGTTCTGTTATGTCACATATTTCATCAAATGTCACTGATTGAATCTTTATTCAATCTTCCATCCTTTATTTGTTTTATTATCCACATTTATTGCTGTTATTATATAGGTTCATTATTGCTATTTTACAGGTTTATTACTGTAATTTATAGGTTTATTATTCTTATTATACAGGTTTCATTATTGTTATTGTACATGTTTATTATTATTATTATTATTATTATTATTATTATTATTATTATTATTATTATTATTATTATTATTATTATTATTATTATTATTATTATTATTATTATACAGGTTTATTATAAGTGTTATTATAAAGGTCGCCACTAGGTTGTGCCTATGATTATGGTTTGTATTTAATTTCAGCTCTGATGGACAGACTGACAATCAGTGAACAGCAAATGGACAAACTGAGGATGGAAACCACAGGTTGACATTTCAAACATGTTTCATACACTTTTCAAATACATTTCCAATACATTTTCAGCACACTGAATTTTCTGTTGAACTGATGATAAAGTAGAGCTTGAAAAAGTACAGGTTTAATTTTAACAGGAAGCAAATGGTGGCGAAATGGGATTAGTTTACCTGGTGTACTTTTCTGTGAAGATAATATATTTCAATGAAAATTTAAAATCAGAACCAAACCAATGACAGAGCTATAAAAGCAACCAGCAACTATGGAAGATCAAACCTGTATCCTTGAGGAACTGCTTCATCATCCACATGTGTTGGATGGAGCCTGGAAGACATTTTACTGATGCCATGTCACTATTTCTTTGTTTCAATTAAATGTTTTTGTGTTTGATGTTTTCAGTTAAGTTTTCTAGCATTGAATCCAGATTAAAAGATAACAACAACAGAGCTACAGGTACTGAACATTCACATCTATGATATAACAGAACATACATGATGTTCATGTACTAAGAAGAGGTCCCTGAATGCAGCACCAAGTCTGTACAGAAAAACACATGAAGTGTTTGTTTATTTGTGTGATTTCAGATCAAATGTCCAAACTAATGGATCTACAGACAAGGCTGAACACAACGGAGAACCTGACAATCAGACTGAACTCAGGTACGTCAAAGTGTAGAACATGTTTCAGTCACCACACACTGAAGGGAACATAAAGACTGATAGTGATGGAGTTTATGGGATGTTTTGTCTTCAGAGGTGGAGTTCAGACTCAGAGTTACTGAAGAACAACTGGAGGATCTGAGGACAGAACACACAGGTAGAATCATCAATATCTGGACATTATTGAACGTTATTTGACATTCTTCAGAAAATTAAGGTTCTGGTATCAACAGAACCGAACGTATTACAAATCGAATATATCATTATTTAATTGATAGAAATATATAATGTCAAATATTACAGTTCAATTCAGTTCAATTTTCTTTATACAGCCCCAAATCACAACAACGTTCTCACACCAAGTCAAAAAGGGATGAAGGTCATACTAATAATAGCTATAAAACAAGTGTTTATTGTAACTAAACTAAAGATTAGCTAAACTCAGCTGTTCCTGAGGTGAGTGGTTTAGGCTGAGAACTAAAGTGTCTGAAATGATGTGCATTGGTTCATTTTTTCCTGTTGTCTCAGTTTGGGGATCACTGCCCCACCCCTACCCCATCACTACTGGTACCAGTGTTGACTTCAGACCCACGTTTTCTCTATCTCCCCTATCAGCTTTTGGCATTTCTCCAAGTTGTATGACAGCCCCTCTGGCTTCTTCTCCTTCATGGGGCTTTTGTTGCCTGATGCCTTCACTTATCAGTTGGTTGAGGGGGGGCATCTTCTTGGAAATTTCCCCTTGGACAGTGGCTCTTGACACTTACTAGACCAGTAGATGGTTTTACCAAGGTTCAAATAAATACATGTCATTCATCTGTTTGAGTCAGACCATGTTTCAGATACATATCAACATGTATTTGACCCGGTCCCTCCTGGCCTGATCTGATCTCCCTCTCTTCCAGAGTATGGATCTTCTCTGTGGGCTGTGACTCTCAGACTCAATGCCACCGATGAACAGATCAAAGAGTTGAGGAAATGGATAACAGGTTAGGTGATAGGTGTTAGGTTCAGCTCATGTGATTTGTGACATGTCATGTGCCTGACGATATCATATGATCACATCTGGTCTGGTCTGATCCAGTTCCTCCTGGTTTGATTCAGTTATCGTGTCTTTTAGAATGTGGGTCTTCTCTGTGGGCTGTGACTCTCAGACTGAACACCACTGATGAACAGGTCAAAGAGTTGAGGAAACACATCACAGGTTAGATCAGATCATGTGATCTGTGCCCCTGTGTTATGTGACTGATGATGTCATATCATGTATGTTGAGTGTGTGTGTGGTATGTTTTCAGATGCAGAGACTGAACTGGTGTCAGTTTCAGACAAACTGACAGCATCTCAGATAAACGCTGAAGGTACGATCACATCGACAAAAAGGCCGCCTCCCATTGACCAAATATGGTCACAGGTGTTTAATGATGTCACAAGGCGTTCACAGTTTCCTGATAGCTGATTGGTCATGTGTTTCTTCAGCGCTGCAGATGCGACTGTTGGCAGGTGAAGATGAGCTGAGGAGACGGACTGAAGGTAAAATCTGGAGTGGACCACTAGACTAGCCCATGGTCTAGATCAGGGGTCTGCAACCCTGGTCCCAGAGAGCCGCATGTTTTAGATGTTTCCCTCTTCCAGCACACATGACAGACATTATCAGTCTTCCACACAGCTTGATGATTGGCTGATCATCTGAATCAGGTGTGTTGGAAGAGGGAAACATCTAAAACATGCAGGATAGCGGCTCTCTAGGATCAGGGTTGCAGACCCCCGGTCTAGATAAATGTGTTCAGTGAGTCTTTACTAGAATATAATGGAGGACATAGGGGAGCAGACACTGGAACAATGGACCATGAAGGTCAGACTGGACTTGGTGTTCACTCATGGGTCCGAGGTGTCTATAAATGACACATTCCCATCTCAGACCATGTCCACCCTGGTGGATCTAGACCTCAGAACCTGTCAGTGGTATTTCGGTTTTCCACTGTTTTTGATTTTTGGGCCAGACTCAGTGTGAGTTGGTCCTGAGTTTGGATGATCTGGCTGGGTTCTGTCATGACCCCTGCTCTGAGATCCTCTACTCTCAGGTCCAGATGAGCTAAACCTGCATTTGAACCCTGGTTAAAATTGACCACAATGCTGAAAGGAAATGGCAAAGGACAGGTTACATGTTTCTCTACACATTCTGTGAACCTATTTATTTACCTCCTAGAACCCTATAAATACCTCAAAAGGTCACCTTTCTATGGGTTCTAGATCTTGGAATTTCCCCAGGTAGTGATTAAAATTTGAAATCCAATGATTCAGCTTCAGAAAATGTTAAATTTTTAATAACAGGATCTGCCTGATCAGAGCTTCAGTGTTCTCCACACTATAAGAGGCTTCTCTAAACCAGGGGTCTGCAACCCTGGTCCTAGAGAGCCGCTATCCTGCATGTTTTAGAGGTTTCCCTCTTCCAGCACACCTGACAGACATTATCAGTCTTCCACACAGCTTGATGATAGGCTGATCATCTGAATCAGGTGTGTTGGAAGAGGGAAACATCTAAAACATGCAGGATAGCGGCTCTCTAGGGCCAGGGTTGCAGACCCCTGCTCTAGACCATTGGTTCTCAACCCTGGTCCTTGTGGCCGAGTATCCTGCATGCTTTAGATATTTTCCTCTTCTATCACACCTGGAAGGCATTCCATCATTATCAGGCTTCTGCAGAGCTGATGATGAGCTGATGATTAACTGAACCAGGTGTTCAGGAAGAGGGATACATCTAAAACATATAGGACACTGGGCCATGAGGACCAGATTTTAGAACCACTGCTCTAGGCCATCTGACTGTTCTCCATCTGTATATACTTGAGCTTGACCTTTGAAACCTATGGATCCTTAAGCTCCACCCCTTTGTTTAAATATGGCTCCACAAAGCCAGGTCAGGCTAATCTGATACAGATGAAAAATTATCTGTGATGTCAGATCATATGACGTGCAGGGGTCGTTTTACACCAATAATTTTTTTAAAGTAACATTAAGCATCAAGTGTTCAATGTTTTTTTTATATGAAATATTGAATGTTTGTATTAAAACAGTGGGATGTTCTTCTGTCTACAGTTTATCTGTCTGATGTCCAGGTTCGACTGGAATCAGCTGATCGCACATCCGCAGGTGAGTCCACACCTAGATACACCCACACCATTGTGTGTGGTGTGTGTTTGTTATGTATTATTACCTCTGCCAAGGAGGTTAGGTTTTTGCCGGCGTTTATCTATTTGTTTGTTTGTCTGTGTTCAAGGTAACTCGAAAACTTATAGACGGATTTTGATGAAATTTTCAGGGTAGGTTGGTAATGGGGAGATCTGGAAATGATTAGATTTTGGTGGTGATGGGGGGGGTCTATATCTTGGCAGAGGTCTGCGCTCTGAGTACTTTTCTAGTTTGTTATGTACTTATTGTGTATTTGTGTTTGGTTTGTCTTTAGTGTGTGTTTGGTGTCTCTATCAGTCATTCAGATTAATCATTTTCTCCATAAGTTTTCTTTCCTTTGTTCAAGTAGACGCTGATGTTCTGTGATGTTTGTTTCAGTTCTTTGGTCAAAGCTCAACATTAGTGAGAATCAGCTAGAAGACATGACGAGACAAATGACAGGTTAAAACATGTTCAAGCACATTAAAAGATGTTAAAAGACATTCAAACATGTCATTAACATGTCCATGACTTGACTCCGGTTGTTTTTTCAGGGTTCCACATCAGGCTGGTGGAGGCAGAGCGGCTGATTCAGGATCTACAGAACCATTGTTCAGGTTTAATCTGTTTCCAATTCACAGTGTGCCCATGTGACTGTTTGACCTTCAACCTCCAACATTGTGTTTCTGTCAGATGTGGTGATCAGACTGAATGACAGCATCAAACTCCTGAACAGGCACAGATTATTACAAAGATGCGGTCTACAATACTTTACAGACTGATACAAGATCCACAGTATAGAATATGCAATGAGCTTGAGTGTCATATAGGATCATTGTGAAGAACGGAAGAGAACATAAAGAAGTTCTAGAAAACCTGGAACCATAAAACTGAAATACTGATTAAACTGTGACCAGACTGAGGACCACACAGAGGGGTGTGGTTCATATAGGGGACCATGGCTTAACCCAGTCACTCCTGGTCTGACCTAGTTTGATCCAGTTATTGTGTATTTCAGATTGTGGATCTTCTCTGTGGGCTGTGACTCTCGGACTGAACGCCACTGATGAACGGGTCAAAGAGTTGAGGGAACACATCACAGGTTGGTTGAGGTGCCAACATGTCATGTGACTGATGATGTCATACCATGTGTGTTGAGTGTGTGGGTGTGTTTGGTGTGTTCTCAGATGCAGAGACTGAACTGGTGTCAGTTTCAGACAAACTGACAGTGTCTCAGACAAACACTGAAGGTATGATCACATGGACAAACAGGCTGCCTCCCATTGGCTAAATATGGTCAGAGGGAGGTTAGTGACATCAAAGGGAGAATGGTGTGCATTGGTTGTGGTTATTAAATTGATTCTATTGTGTGTCTGTCTTTGATCTTCTGGTTCAGGGTTCCGCCTCAGACTTCAGGTCCATGAAAATCAGCTGAAGGAGCTGAAAACCGAAGCATCAGGTAAAGTGGCGTCCACAGGGTTCAGGGGACTGTGACGTCATCAGATTCATGTCAGTATTTGTGTGAACTTACAGCTTTGACTGTGAGACAGAACAACATGTGAAGTAATATAACAGAACCCCAGGTCCAGGTCTTGACCAGTGACTGAGGACCATACAGAGACAGAGGGGTCTGGTTCATATAGGGGACCTCGATTAATCCGGTCCCTCCAGGTCTGACCTGGTCTGATCCAGTTATTGTGTCTTTCAGAATGTGGATCATCTCTGTGGACTGTGACTCTCAGACTGAACGCCACTGATGAGCAGTTCAAAGAGTTAAGGAAACACATTACAGGTAGGTTCAGGTCATGTGATTTGTGGCACCTTGTAGTGGGACTGATGACATCACATGTGTGTGTGTTTGGTGTGTTTTCAGATGCAGAGACTGAACTGGGGTCAGTTTCAGAAAAAGTGACAGCGTCTCAGACAAACGCTGAAGGTACAATCACATGGATAAACAGGCCACCTCCCACTGGCGAAATATGGTCAGAGGGAGATTAGTGATATCACAGGGAGGTTAGTGACATCAGAGGGAGAATGGTGTGCATTGGTTGTGGTTCTTAAATCAGGTCCATTGTGTGTTTGTCTTTGATCTTCTGGTTCCTGGTTCAGGGTTCCGCCTCAGACTTCAGGTCTATGAAAATCAACTGAAGGAGCTGAAAACAGAAGCATCAGGTAAAAGCGGTGTCCATGGTGTTCAGGGGGGTTGGACTGTGTCATCTTCAGATTCATGTCAGTATTTGTGTGGATTTACAGCTTTGACTGTGAGACTCAATGACACAGAACGACATGAACAGCAAATTAACAGGAACCCAGGTACAGAACCAAAACACAACTATTGGAAAATATGGTGTAATGATGTGGAGAGTGGATGGATGGATGAATGAATGGGTAAATTAGACAATCATAAATGTAATAATGGTTCATATAATAGTATGGTCTTGTGGTTTTAAGTGTATACATTTATATTATTTTTCAGTCATAAATGGAACTAGAAGTACAGTGGACAGGCTTTACATCAGCTGCAAATAAATTAGATCCAATACATAGACCCAAACGTAAATAGGGCAGATTTAATATAAATGACAAATTTAATATAAATGACAAATTCTAGATAAATGTGACAAGATTAATATAAAGACGGACATAAATTACAAATGTTATATGAATGACAGTTTTTATATATGACAGATTTAATCTAAATATTTAATATATAGCAAATGTGATATAAATGACAAATTCAATATGAATGACAGATGTATCTGTCTTTAATAATTGAGCATCTCAGATTTAAATTTTTTTTAAGTTTGTGGAAGGACAGTTATTCTGTACTGTCTTTGGTAACTAATTCTTAAAGAATCATGTAGAACCAGGTTAAGTCTGAAAGGGTAAAGTTGAAGGTTCTATGTGGATGTTTGTGTTTCAGACCAGGAGAATGTGGCCTTTTCTGCAGGGTTGACTGATTCTGGATCAGTTGGACCCTTTGATGATGAGACCACATTGGTTTTCTCCAAAACCATCACCAATGTCGGACAAGCGTATGATAGAACCACAGGTAAGAGAACCACAGAGGAAAAGAATCAGTAAAAGAACCACAAGTAAAAGAAACACAGGGAAAGAACCAGGAGTAAATCACATCAGCTTCAATATTTCAGAGTGGAACTTGTTTATTTTTAATTTGTCGTTTCTGAAACATAATCCTAGTTTTTGTCTCATTCTTTTTGTTTGATGGACGACATCTTATTTTCCCTGTGGTTCTTTTCCTGGTTGTCTTAGTGTCCTGTTTTGACCTGGTTCCATGTCCATAGGTGTGTTTGCGGCACCACTTAGAGGACTCTACTTCTTCAGCTTCACGGCAGCCGACTACCTAAAGGGCTACATGGGCGTCCATCTGCTAGTCAATGAGCAGCCGGTTCTGATCAGCCTGAACCTGAACGCCCATGGCGGGTATGCATCCATGTCCAATGGGCTGGTTCTGAATCTGGACCGTGGAGACAGAGTCCGCCTCAGTCTGCCAGCCTCCTACCGACTTTATGACGACTCCAGGAACTTCAGTGTCTTCTCTGGGTTTCTGCTGTTCCCTCTTTGAGACCAGACACCTGGACCCATTAGAACCAGGACCCTGGAGGATCTGGACCCACTAGGGACCAGGGCACAGACTGGGTTTATCTGATCTGTTTTTATCTTAACCAAACAAAAAAACAGGACAGACACATTCAAATATGTCTAAAACCTTTATTATTAGACAAGATTTTGACCTTTGACCCCTGTGTCAATGTGAAATATAACCCTTTAAAAACAACTGAACCCCAGAGTTAAACCCACAAATCCCAGAACTAGAGTCAAAACCAGAGTTAAAAACAGTTAAACCCTGCAAAAACAGTTTAGTGTAAAGGTCCAGACAACGAGTCAATAAATACAAACACAGACCCAGGTCCGTCAGGTCCAGGTCCATCAGGAGTGAAATGAACAGGGTTCTGTGGTTCCAAACGTCTTCATTGTCACAAAAAATTTACATCAAGAGAAAAATAAAGTCTGTTCACATCTGGACTCTATTGCTGTTTGGTCATTTGTTCACATTTCATTGATCAATAATAATAATAATAATAATAATCGACTTGATGAACTGAGCAGAGCTGGTTCAGCTAATCAGAAAAGAGCAACAGAGTAAAAAAAAAAAAAAAGTGAAAAAACATCTGCGTCTAGAAAAAGAGCAAAAAACTAAAGATGGCTTCAGATCCTTCATCTGTTAGGAGGAAGAAGAAGAGAACCACCAGGTCTGGTTCTGAACAAATAAAAGGTTCAAATTGAAACTGGTGTATGTTTGTGTACATGCACTTATGTCCTGTAGTGACAACAAGGTGTGTTAGTTTAGGTGAAAATTAAGCAGCATTACTTTGTGTTTGTTCTGTTGTGTGCTGAAGGGGACTCCTCGACAACCACTGTTGCTTCACCAACTTCTGTTGGTCACTTTAGTTTAGATTAGTTCTGATCTTGTCTTCAGGTCAACAAACAGCTGATTCCAGATCAGAATGGAACTGAACTTGGAGGAATCAGGTGATCAGGAAAAGGGTCCAAGTAAACAAGACTGAGGGGGTGGAGCCTGGTCTCATCGCTGTGAATATTCAGGTCTGTGATTGGTGGATCACCAGTGGATACTCTGACCTCTTAAGTGGTTGGACTGGGGAGCCTCCTCTGGACGGCCTGCAGGAGGAGCAGTGAGTACTCCTCCAAGAGCGCTGCCATCTTCACCTCCCCCACCCCTCCCAATCCCCCTTCTATTCCCAGCATGCCTGGGGTACTGAGTGGCATCGAGTCCAGCTCCGACCTTATGGCCTGGAAGGCCTCAGATAGGACGACTGCCATCTGACGCTGGTCAGGTGTAGAGTCATCAGCAGAAGAGGCACTGACCTACAGGAGGAAGAGTCAGGTGATCAGATGACTGAGGGTTAAAGTTTTGTGCTGGTTCTACTGCCCAGGTGACAGACTCACCTTCCTGTACAGGTGAGTCGCTCTCCTGAAGCAGCTCTGCAGCTCATTGGCCAGAGTCCGGCAGGTCTCCAAGGTGGTGGTGACAGCTGAGCATAAACAGAGAGAAACACCAGGTGAGTGATCAGTGACCAGTGATAAGTTTCAGTAAACTGTAAACAGAAGCGTCAGGTCAAACCATGAAGAGTCGGGATGAAAGCACAAATGTCGCACTTACAGACAGAGGACAGGAGGATGAGGAGGAGGATGAAGGTGAAGGGGGAAACCACAGATGAAAGGAAGAAGAGGAGGAAGAGGAAGAGTCTGAACCTGAGTTGTCCACAGGGTTGCTTGCAAGAGTCTGAGGCTCCTCCTCCTTTGGGGGCGGGGTCAGAGGAGAGACAGCTACTGGAGGAGGAGAAGGAGGAGTCGTAGATGATGAAGAGGAGGATGAGGACAACCCGGCACCATTGGTCCTGGTGGAGGGTGAGAAGGAGGCGAGTGTGGGTTTGTCAGGAAGTGGCCTGCTGCTGCCGGGAATGCGAGCCTGAAGAACGCGACCCCCCTGGTTACCATGGTTACTGTGAGCCAAAGATACAGGGGAGGAAGAAGAGACGACAACAGGCACAACAGTGGCTGTGTTTGAGGTTACCACAGCAACAGGAGGAGAAGGAAGAGGAGCAGGAAGAGGAGCAGGAAGAGGAATGGGAGGAGTTGGAGGAGGGGGTTCGTCGGCGGGATCATTGAGGCCATCGCCAACGGACACAGAGCGAGACATCTTGGCCATGGAGGAGGCGGTCGGACTCATGTAGGACCGAGATGGCGTTGAGGACGAGGAGGAAGACTTTCTGGGTGTCGTGAGGATAGAGGGGGAGAGGGTGGAGCTGAGGACAGAGGAAGTGGGGGCCTCTTGGTGAGGGGACCTCTGGGAGACGGGGCTAGGTTTCCCAGGAGGTGGGGCTGTGGTTACGGGACGTCTGGGGGAGGACGGTAGGGTGGTAGGACGTTGAGGGAGGAGGAACATCTGAGGAGGGTTGTCTCTGGATGGTTGAGAGGCGGAGTCACCTGAAAGAGACAGAGACATAAAGAGAATTAAGCCTAGGACTGGGTTTCAGGGGTTGGGAACTGAGCAGGGGTCTCGGAGTTCTGGACTAACTGGTGTCTGTCAGCAGGCTCTGGACTGACTGGGTCTTCCTGAGTCCAGATGAGGAGTTCAGGTGCAAGGCGGCGACTCTGGCTGCCGGACCCTGGCTCCTTTTGGACTCCTGGATCTTTTTCTTCAGTGAAGAGGGACGTGGGACCTGGGGGGCTTCTTCCTGATCCATATGGTTTGGAATCTGCTCTGTACCCTGGTTCTGCTGGTTCTGTTCCATCAGAGGCCGTACCTCAGAGACCAGGGGTCGAGCTTTGACCTCTATCCCCCCTCCAGCAGCCCGAGATGGAAGAGGAACCACAGCCCGACTGAGGATGGTACAAAGGCACGGTGAGTACATGATCTGGACCTGAACCTGGGAAGAATCTGAGTCATGCTCAGGTGATCTTTACCTTCCTGGTACATTCTGGGACAAAAACCTGGAGGAGATGCTGAGACTTTCTGAGGAGCTGTGAGACCCTCGGCTTGGACTTCCTTTTAACACATGGGATACATTTATTTGATGAGGTTCTCAACATGACAGGTTCTCATCACTATCTTTGGACAGGTGTTTTTTTTACCTGAGGTGTTGAGGTCAGCCAGAGTCACAAAGTGCTCCTTCAGAAATGCCTCCTGATCTGGGGTCTGTGGTACCAGCTGAGATGATGCTCTTCCTCCCCCTGCTGCTGCTCTTTGTTCCTCCTCTTCCTCCTCCTCCATCTCTAGCTCAGAGGAGTTTCCATCCACACTGATAAGCTCAGAGTCTGGGACCAGAACGAAGAAGGTCAGAGTTCAATCTACAGAATTAAACCAGACTTGAACCAGAGCCTGGTCTCACCGTCTGCTGCCGGACGTCTGTCTGGACTGGAGAGTCTGGAGTTGAAACCCAGAGAGCAGCCGCTGTCTGGACTGGGTTTATCCTGACGATCACCAGACACAGATGGACGTACCTCCTTCACCTGGAACTCACTGACAGACATAAAAGGGTGTGGCTTCAGTTGACGTGGCACTGTCCAGTAAATCTACCAACCTTTTTGAAATCCAGAACCAGGTCTTACCATCCTGCCAGGCTCACTCTGTCCTCCCATTGGTCAGGATATAGGACAGGATTCTCCCGTTCTGGGCTCCGATTGGATAGTAGGATAAAGTCTGGCCTCTGATTGGTCCTCGTCTCATCATCATCATCAACCTGTAAAGACAGATTTACACATCATCTTGAGAGATGGGGTGGAGTTTTATCTTTGAATCAGAATGCCTTTATTATCATTGCACAAGTGCCAAAATTGAAAAGTGCAGTTGTCAGCAATGATTATTGTCTTAGTGACAAACACATATAGGACAGAATGATCTGAATATGTGTTTATATTTAATACAAATGGCAAAATCTGAATACAGAACACAATCTAGGTTGTGGGTGTGGTTTGACCATTGGGACATGTCCACTCCTGGTTTCCTGACAAAAAATTTAAAAAATCCAGGAGTACTACAGTGCGTGCGTACAGTACTACTGTGACATGTTTGGGTAAAATGGCTAACTTATAAATAAGATAATGTTAATTAATGAAACAAGTTTTAACCAATATTTCAGTTTAATAAGAAGGTAATGTTAATTAAAACTTGCAGCATTAGAGGACTGACAACCTGAAGGACAAGGAAACAAATGTGTTCAGACAAAAAAAACCTGTCCCTGAACTGAAGAGCTATTAAAATCTTTTTAACCCATTTTTCCTGCTTCTGGTTCTTCTTACCCATCCTGTGGTAACCTGTAGACTCACGGTGCTCCCCAGCTCCCGACTGGTCTTGTGCAGCTCTGCCTCCATGGTTGGGCCCCTCCCTCTGGAGCTGCTGCAGGGGGGTGTCTTCCCTTCAGAGGGGGATGGCTTCACCTGGCAAAAGGTTTGTAAAAGTGAGAACCTGATGTGATCATGTCATGTAGGCAATAGGAGGTACAGCTCAGTTTTGCTCTGGTCACCTCCTCCTCTTCGTGATGTTCCTCTGGTTTGTCAGGACAGTACGAGTCCAGGAGACGGAGGTCCAACATGGACTTGACCATCAGGACGCTGTCAGCACTGCAGGTCCTCCTGGACCAGCGACGCCGAGGCAGTCGACCCCCTGACTCCTGAAAAATACAAAACAACTATTGAAGCCACTTTTTATTCCGTGCCCTCTGGTGGTAGCAGGAAGACTAAGTCCTACAAAAGTCCTACACTTTGGATGAGATTCCATAGATGGTTCTTAAGACTTTGAGATAAGTGGAAAGACTAACTCCCTTGATGTGCTGAGGTTATTTTCTACCAGTTTTTTTAGGAAACTCCCAGCACTCTGACTTCTACATTCTATGACTTTAAATGGGTTTTCATATTTGGTCAGAATTTCATCATATGACATGTTACAAAAACATAACTAAATTAAAATGTTGATTATTCAAACATGAATGTGTTTATCATAAAATGTTTTTCTAGCAATTTTTTTAGGGTGTTTAATGATGACCTCTGGGGTTAAACTGATATGTGCTCCAAAAATCATGTAAGGTCACACCTTGGACTTTTTTTCAGGGTGTTGCTAGCACTGTCCAGTGGATGAATATGTGCTTCCAAAATGGCCATATTTGAGCAGTTTTCATTAATGATTCTAATGAGTTCCAACTAGTTGCTAAGACATTAATAAATGCTCCTAGATAAAGAAGTTTGTCCAGGCACAGCTGGAAGGAGCAACATGGAACTTCAGGTCCTTGTATGACTGGAGCCAGAGCTGGGTCCATGTGGGTACTATGACTCCCCTTTGTCAGTGATTGTGTTACATAAAAAAACCAAATTAATTATTTTTTATAAATGTATTTATTTTTTCAAGTGGTCAGTGGCACCCTCCAGTGGTCAATTCCTGAATTTACCCTACATGCTGTGAAATCAGGATTTCGTTCACCTTCCTGTCATCCAGATGGTCGTCCTTTTCATCACATAAATCTACAGGAATAAAAACACACAAAAGGGTGTCATAATCCTTCATCCTGATTGGTTTGAGTAACCATGCAATCTAGTGTAACCATGGTAACCAACCTGTCCCAGCTTCTTCCTCCAGGCTTCCGGCTGTGACCGTATAAGGGCAGATGAGCTCCTCCTCCTCCTCTTCATCTTTGTCACTGTCAGATGACATGGTGACGACTCGAGGTGATGTTGCTTCACTGTTAACACAAAATATCACAATCGTCTCATTTTCATAACGTTAACAGGAAAAATAAAACTCAGATTTAATGTTCATTTGCTTTCACATTTATGTAGAGACTAAGGTTTAAACTTGTGGTGGGACTGGAATAAAATTGAATCTTGTCAATTAGTAACCTTATAATGAATTAATCATATTTTAATCACATATCAATATTTCACACTAGAAGGCAAAGGAAGGTAGAAGCAACATTTTCAAGTTCAAACAGTAGATGGACACATACATGTTTAAACAAACTTATCCGGTTTTTAACGTTATATAATCTAATGGTCTAATTGTTGGTCTGTTTGTACAGACCAACAATTAAAGGGTCATAAAACATTGAAAATGATAATTAAAAAAAAGAACCAAAGAGAAATATACATGGTGCACTCACTGACCTCAGTACCTTTGACCCATAAATCTGATGGACTGATTTTAAATAGTCTTCATTTTTGCATCAATTCATGAGAAGGGTCACATGACTTTATCTGTAGAACCTATTCTAACCCCTGACCTTCTCCACTGGTTTACAGTAACAGAGTTCGAGTTGGGGTTAGTTACTATTACTGTCCAGTGGAATTGATGACACAAGTGGGTGTGGTCATACATCAGACATGGACTGAATCATCCGAGTGATCCATTAACACATTATCTGGTAGAGCGTTGTTTGGTGAATCTGCTTGGTGCCAACAGGTGCATTAGTATTAGCGTTAGCATTAGTGCACTGTTAGCTCTAGTGTTGGTACTAGCTTCCATGTGTTTGTGGTTTGGTTGGAACCAGGCTTGAATATCTGTGCTGGGATTCAAACTGTGTTAGAGTTAGAAATATTACTCTGATTCCATCCAATGTGAATAAATGATTGCTTTAAAAGTGTTATTTTATGTATTTTATATGTAGATGAACATATTCAAGGCTCAGCCCTTATTAAAAGCGTTATCTGTAGACCTGGACAAAATGAAAAAAAAAGGTTTCTCATCAGATTCTCTCCTGGTTTCTATTTCTTCTGTTAGTGTTCCACCATGGTTGAGTTCATGTCATCATTTTTAGTCAGATCCTGTTTATTCTCACATGTTTTCTGACTTGATGTGAATTTTACAATAAACAAACCCTGTTCATTGTAAATGTTTCAATTCACTGTTTAGAGATAATGTTTCAGATCCTGATTTCTGGAATAAAGATCAGATGAATACATGGAACCCTGCGCTCACTAATACGTCTAAGGCCAAGATTTGAATCAGGTGGAAACCAATACTGACCCGACCACGCCCACTCTGGCCTGAGGTGCATTCTGGGAGTGTGGTGTGATGCTGGATGAAGGTCGGAGGTCGGCGAGACGCTGCCTCATCCTGATGGTCAGTTCTGGACTCAGACGCCACACGAAGATACAACTGGACAAAACACACACAGGATGCGAGACACAACAGGTTCATCCAATGTGACAGAAGAGTGCCGTCAGGTACTGTGGGGACAGCATAATCTACTATAAAAATTAGTCAACAGCGATTTCTTTTAGTCAAGGCATCATTTTACTATTAACCACCTGTTTATTTTTATTTTTTGGCTGCAGCACCTGGTAATCCATTCTGACACCAGTGCCTGCAGCCATACGATCGTATATTAGAATGAGAGAGAGACCCCCCCCCCCCATCTCATACATATCGTAAGTTTCATTGTGGATGTAAATGTCCTGTAAGTTTGTATGAGTTAAACTAAATAAAAATTACATGAAAAAACAAATCAAAACCCCACATCCACACACAGTGTGGAGATTCTAGAAGACCAACCTGTCTCCAGACACGGTGATCAGGTGACGACAGTCACTGCTGAACTTCAGACCTGTAACGATCTCTGCAAAACAGAATCACACGTTCACGTATGATATCACACATTTACAAACCACATGACTGAACCATGTGGGTAAACCATTTGACTGACCTGAGTGTCCAAACATAGAGGCAACGCATTCACCAGAATAGAAATCAAATATACTGATGTTCTTGTCTGAACAAGAAGAGGCAATGTAGAGACCTGAAGGATCAATCTGAACCTGAAGAGGAGGAAAAGAGGAAGAGAAAAGGGAAGAAGAGAAGGAGAAAGAGGAAGAAGAGGAGGCATTAGTCCCAATGAGTCATGGTCTTGTTTCTGTTCATATCTGTGGTTCTAACCTTTATGAGGGTTCCATCTTCACCCTGAGAACCTTTATAGACTTTCTTCTGTTTCCCATTACTGATATTGAAGATCCTGGAGGATGAGGACAGAGCCATTATCATCATCTTCTCCATCATCATCATTACCATCATCATCTTCGTCATTCATATTCAGAACTTGGGCTGGGTAAAAATATAGAAACTCATTAGATGCTGCATTAGTCTGTTCAGAGTGGCTGTAGCACCCTCGTTTTGTCTGTGTTCATTATTTCAGAGCAAATTAATTTAATTACTGACAAAACACACACATTTATTTTCTTTGTAATGTTAACATTGATCCTAGTCCTGATGTGTTCAATGGCTGCGATAGTAAAATAATCAGATTACAGAAATAATCAGGTTACAGCTCAAAGCTGTACATTGGTTTCATTAAATAAATCTCAATCAATCAATTAAAACTGATTGGAGTTGATATTGAATCAAATCAAATCAAATTGTGATTAATCGATTCAGGAGCTCATGAATTGAAATTGAATGGATTCTGGAAAGTGGTTGTAACTTCCAGATCAATTCAGGATCGATTCACACATTGTGTCTGTTCATCTGAACTGGAGCCCACTGAGGAGGTTCTCACTGGTCACATGATCTAGGAAAACCTTAGGAACTTGTTTAAGAACCCTAACCCCTTCAGGATGTGATGGGTCTGAGCTGGTTTCAGATCAGAATGAGTTCCTGACAGGCTGCAGATCTGTTTGTGACCAGCAGGGGGTAGTCCGATCCCACAGAACTCACTCCAGGTATTAGACTATGATGAAAACTGATAAACATTATACTGAACCCATGTCAGCTGTGTATGGACCAACCTGTTCAGAGCTGGAAAATGTAATGCTTTTAAAGATCAGAAAAGAAACAAAAACAAAATAATTAAATAGAAAAGAAGAAGAAACAAGGGCATGAAGCAGGACACTGAAGTCCCAGGTCCAGTCCAGGTTTGGGTCTTCTGTTGCATGCTGGGTGACATGTGTGTGCACGGTACCTGATGCTGCGGTCCTGACAGCCCACCGCTGCATACTTCCGGGTCGGTTCCACATCCATGTCATAGAGTGTTGTCTTCCTGACGGCATGATGCGTTCGGGTGAACTGAAGGCCGTCAGTGGTCTGAAGACAGGACATGAGTCATTTAAAACCACATCGCAAACAAACTACAAACATCAGGTCTACACAGAACTGGTTCTGAAAAGTTCTACTGAATCTACCTTTCTAGAACTCTACTGAACCGGAACATCCTGGTCTATAACCAGGTCTGATGATATGTAGTTTAAAGTATGGCACACATCTGTTCTGCAGGTTTGGTTCTGGGTCTGGTCCTGATTCTAGTAATAGTTCTGGTACTCGTACTGGTCCTAGACTTACTTCTGGTCCTCTTATCTTAAAGATGATCTGGTTCTGTACCAGCTCAATAGAACCCTTCGTTTTCAGAATGCAGGTCTACTGAAAGTTCCCAGGGTTTCTACAGTAGGAGCTAGAGCCTTTAGTTACAAGGCTCCTGTCTTATGGAATAAGCTTCCTTTTAATATCAAAGAGGCCACCACAGTCTCTACATTTAAAATTAGGTTGAAAACATTCCGGTTTGAGGTTAGTTAAAAACAGACTGAAGTCACAGTTCAGTCTAATCTGCCCTGGGAGCTAGAATGCTGGGGGAAGTACAGGCACTGATTTCTTTCTCTCTCTCTCTCTCTCTCTCGTGTCTGTATTTGTCATGTCTATAACCTATCTTACATACCAAGTCTGTTCATGGCTAGTCACCTGGTGTCCCCTTTCCCCACTACTCCCCTCTGGGGCAGTGGCAGCTCTGTCAGCAGTGTCCGCACGGGGAGCCATGGACGAGAGAATCCGCGGTGACTAGCTTGTGTCCTGTGCTGACCTGTGACCCCGGACCTCCTCCCTCGCCTGTCTGGTGGATGGACCACCTCCCTCCTCCTTCATTTGCAAATGGACATTCATCTATAGCCTGTCCGTCCATGGGAGTGGATCTCTCCTTCAGTGTGGTTCTCCTCAAGATTTCTTCTTTTACCCACTGGGTTTTGGAGTTTTTTCTTGCAGAGAAGGAAGGTCTAAGGACAGGGGATGCTTGGGACTTTTTATCTATTTCTGTAGTTGATTGTGTTTTCTGTAAAGCCCTGTGAGACGACTTTGTTGTGATTTGTGGATTTATAAATAAAATGTAATTGATTTATTTTTTTATTAAACTTTGTTTAGGTCCTAGATTTAGTTCTCGTCACGGCCCTCAACTTAATTTGGTTCTTAGACTTAGACCTCATCCTGGTTCTGGTCCTACACTTATTTCTAGGCCTGGTGCTAGACCTAGTTCTAGTTCTGGTTCTGGTCTGGTACCTGTTGGGCTGTTCTGAAGTAGACGCTCTTGTCAGCTCCACAGCTGATCATCCTCACTTTGCCTTCATTGGCTGTTGGACACAAACCACAGGTTAGATGCTGTCATTATGACAACATGGAGGGTCAGAGGTCAAAGATCACACACACTGACCAGCAAACCGAACAGCAGTGATGGACGACGAGTGTTCGTCCAGCGTCTGGACCAGGCTGTAGTCCTTCTGAGCGTCCAGGATGTGGATTAGACGATCCCGACTGGCTGAGGCCAACAGACCCAGACCTGCAACACAGAACCAGAAACACGGTCAGAACAAGGACCACCAATAAAACCTAAACTGGGATCAGAACCAGTACCAGAAAGACAACCAGAATCAGAGCCTGAGACATGTTACATATTCACTGGGTTTGAATAAAACCAGGTTAATCACACAAACAAAAATAAATGCTCAAACACAAACATGTTAATTGTGATTGATGTGTATGTTGTGTCAGTGTGTGTCTGTTGTGTTAATGAGCGCATTTATAAGCCTCTACATTCTTGTCGTTGCCGCGTCAACAGAATGGACTCATAAACCTGAGTTCACTGGTTTCACTGTGTGTGTGTGCATTTTGTTGCCTTTGTCGTCGGTTGTAAATCCCTCCTTTGTACTGTGTGGTTTTTGTCATCACCTCGGTTTGGTGCACACGGCGCTGCCTTGCTGAAGGGCAAAGTCTCACACTGAGGCATCGTGGGAAATGGGTCTGGTGTGAGTATGTGTCGTTGTGTCATCATTGTCTATTGTGTCGAACACTGTGGATCATGTGTCGTCACATGTTAGAACACCAACATGAAAAGAACCTCATAGAAGGATGGGGTTCCACGTGAACCAGAGTCCATTGGTACCTGTGTCGAGTTTGGAGAACTCCAAACAGAGAATCTCAGAATCGTGGGCCTGGACATTCAAGATCTCCTCCATAGAGTGCAGATCGTGGACCCTGAGGACCCCCATGCGGTCTCCGGAGGCCAGGTGCTGTCCATCAGGGCTGACCTTCAGGGTCCGGATTCCGGGCCGGCACAGGTCAGCCTGCTGCCCCTCTGAACCTGACGGCCCCACCTTCTCTGCGTTGTTCCCGGAGATGGCGACTGACTCAGTGTCCAGGAGAGTTGAGATGTTGTTGTCCACATAGATGACCTTCTGCAAGTCCTGAGGAGTCAGAGGTCAGAGAGGAGGTGTGAGGAGGTGCGTTTAGATGGTGTATTCAAGTGCAGGTGTGTTTCCTCTTACGTGACTCAGGATGTTGCGTTTGACAACGCCGCGCCCGTCCATGTTCCACAGGCGGATGGTGTTGTCAGAGGAACAAGTCAGGAAGGAACCGGCAGGAACACGGGGTTCTCCTCCTGGTTCCTCTGGATAAACCTGCACCACAAAAGTGAACCAAAACGCCTCCATGACCTACTGACACATCGGTCTGGTGACCTTTATCCTGTGAGCACAGGTGTATTGTGGGACCAACACTGACCTCCAGGCTCCACACACATGATGAGTGGTACAGCGCCGAGTACAATTTCCCCGCCCTCCGGGGGTCACGCAGGTCACGGACATCCCAGACATAAACACTGTGGTCATTGTAAACACACGACAGCCAGCGGTTGGAGGGGTCATAGGTCACAGCCACTGTATCCGGGTAACGGGCCTCAGAGCGGCAGCAGAACAGCTGACTGAGGAGGCAAAGAGATGCCCAAGGGCATTGTGAGTAAAGACAGAGATGTCTTTGAGTTAACTGAACTAATGCGTCCATGGTGAGGGTGGTGAAGGAGTCTAAGTAAAGACAGAAGCCATGTGACCTGTGTTGATCTCCACCATCTAAACATTACCTGGCATCAACCATGTTGGCAATGTCCATTCCCAGGCAGTGTGGCCGGGGCAAAGTGCACAGGAAATGCAGGTTGACGGGGCTGAAGGCTCGGACCGTCCCATCTGAGCAACCGCAGAAGATCAGCTCCTCGGTGACCGACAGACAGGTGGCCTGGGATGCCTGAGGACACAGGGACATGGGTCACACTGGACTAGACAGGAGAGACCAGATCAGAACTGGACTGGATGGGCCATGGACCTGCTGATGGATGGATGTCAACAGGAACTCAGTTTTCAGTAGGTTCAAATGGTCTTGAACTGTCGCCAGTGTCTGTTCGTTTCTTTTCATCACTTTAATCACAAACATTTAATGTTTTTGAAAAACAAAAATAATGAGTGAAGACGTGAAGTACGTGATCCACAGAACAATGATACCCTGCTGGTGCTGTAGTACTTTAGTACCACCAGGGTACTGTGGTATTGTGGTATGATGGTACTATATAGTAACAGCAGGGCACTGTGGTATTAGGGTATCATTCCTGCAGAAACAGTTGTCTTGTCCTGGGTTCTGTGGATAATGCTGATGATGCAGTCATGGTTTTTTGTGAATTGACTGGTTCGTCCAATCAGGTGGAGTGTTGGTATTGAATGACACTGGTGTTTTGTGAAAAAAGGTGGATGTGTCCAAGTTAGTGCACTCAATGGTGATAATCAGAACCAAACATGTTTATATGTATGTCAATGAGCAGACAAGATAAATTAATAATTGATCGACGGCTGAAATGAGTCACAGTCACATGATGACTTACGGAGGCGGAGTCAAGTCTCTGCACAGGAAGCAACAAAAACAAACAAAATAACACATTTCAAGATGAACAAGCATTGACATTTAGACTTCCATCCCACTGACCACAATAACCTACACCTGCCCATCGCCCCACCCACGTCCCCATCTATAACCCTAGTATACCTGGCACGCACTCACCCGTAGCTCCACCCATTTGTCGAGGAGGCGGCGGTCATTGAACTCACACAGCAGACCAGAGGAGGTGATGCAGAAGGTGGAGGAAGCCTGTCGGCCCCGCCCACATGCCACATCACTGAAAAAGTTGTTCCTGAGTTCTCCCAGCAGCCCTGAACGGCCCAGGAGTGGTACAGTGGCGTTCACCTGGAGATGGGGATAGAGCAAAGGCAGAGGGAGAGTTAATGAGTGACCCGATTCAAAGAGTCAAGCAATCATGTAAATAAACCTAGGATTGAAATGTGTGATCACCTTTGAGGTCTTGGAGTGATCCAGGTACCAGAACTTAACGTGGCGGTTTCCTGCAGTTACGAAGTAGGAGCTGTCGTCGGAGAATGAGACGGCAGTCACTTTACTTGAAACCTTGTTCGCCGCCACAACCACATTTTTCTGACAAAGACACAAAGGTCAAAGTTCACTTTCAAGAAGTTTGATGACCCGTTAAACAGTACAGCCTGCTGTTTGACGGTAAACACCAGTAAAGTTCAGAATGGGTTTCAGACTCAGCAGAGCGTCACCTGCCTGTCCCACGGTGTGTTCACAGACACCTTCAAAAAGCAGTTTAATGTATAAACAGAGGATTAGACTGAGGTTTTAGGCTGAGTTTAGATTTAATTCAGGATTAAATTATTCAAGTCTGAGTTTGTTCACATATGGCAGAGAGACATGATAAACACAGAAAAACTGCCCCCCCCGCAACAAAAAGCAAAAAAAGAGAAAAAAATATCAATAACAGAAAAACAGAAAACTCTAAAATAAAGCCCTGGAATCAAAAAACATAAATAAATAAATAAATATATATATATATATATATATATATATATATATATATATATATATATATATATATATATACATACAAACTACACAAAAAAATTACAAAAATGAAAAAAAGAATAACCATAAAATAATAATAAAAAAACAACAACCCTGAAACCACCCCCTCCAAAAAACTGAAAATCCTAATTTATGTATTTATTTTTTTAAATTTGAAACCTATCAGGACTCATGTCAGTTTGATGGGTGGATACCTTCCAGTTCCATACGTTGACCATCATGTCGTGCTGGTATCCAACGCTGACGATGTACTTCCCGTTGGGTGAAAACGCCACACAGGCCACGCCGTACTTGTGTTCCTGTAGCTCTGCCACCTGAACCCGCTCGGACGCATCCCAGACCCGGACCGCTGGCATATGCCCGCTCTGAGGAGGAGGATCAGACCATCAGACTGACATCTACAGGGACCTGAACACAGACATGTCCTGGTCCACATCCAGAGTCAGGTACAGAGGTTCTCCATGTGTTTCTTCATTAGTTGGTTAATAAGTTGGTTAGTTAGTAACCCTTTTTGGACTCACCTCTCCTGTAACCACATATTTTCCATCTGGAGAAAATGCCAACGTTGTTATCGCTTTCCTAAAACCACACAAGCACAAGTAGGTGTTCAACCACAGACCTGTCAATCATGTCCACATTGATCATTCTGATCAATCATATTGACTGCTTATTGATTATGATGTGGTGTAACTTCAACACCAGGTCATTTTATGTCCACCTGATGTGAAATCATCATTCGATTGATTCTGTTTTGTTTGTTCTGTGACTATGAATCATGGGACTTGTAGTTGTATGTACTGTACATGTCTACTAAGGGTAAAGGAGGTGAAGTCTAATTGGTTGACATTTTTACCTGGAGCTGTTGAAGATGTGATGTTGTTTGTTTTTCCGTGGATTCAGAAGGACGACTACACATCTGAAAATAAATAACAGTAAAGAAATAAACGTCTGTATAAAAACAAGTGGTAAACAATTAAACAACATTTGCCTGACAACAAACAAACATTTAATTAAAGTGAATCTGTGTCATCTGTGACTCATTAAGTCAACTTCAACATATACACCAGGAGTTGCATGTACACAGATGTGTGGATTTCATACTGAAACCTGGCGTACGCTTATATCTGGATAAGTCCATAAACCCAAATCTAAGTACATTTCAATCAGCGTGGAATTGACCACATATGTTGGATAACCACACTCTTCCCTCTTTATGCAAACATTTACATATGCAAATCAGTATAAATGGGGCCTGCACAATCAGATGATGACCTCAATGTGGACGCAAAGTGGAAGACTGTTAAGATGTGACCAAAATGGGCAGCGTAATCCGTCATCAACAAATAATGCATGGACATCTGTAATCATGTCCACTTTCATTTCCAAAAATTAGAACCATCAGATTGGTGATGATTGAGTGTTCACACATGAAACTATGTTAAAGGTTGTGACATCGGTCATCAGTTTATAGACAGCATTTACACTGTACACATACAATCACACACCATGGGATTGGACCAGCATGTTGGTGTCAGCCGATGCATCAGTTCGCCAACAGCTGCCAATACCCATGCTCAACCGTGTCCTCAACCGAGTCACCAGAGGACATGGTAAGGATAGTGGGTGGAGTCAGTGAGGCCTAGACCCACTTATAAATATTCTCACACACATTAACATTAAATACATTTAGCAACAAGTGAAGTTTGTGTCTCTTTATACGGTTGAAATGTAACAGGCTGTTTGGCATTGATGGGTTCAGTGTGTGGGTGGCGGGTTATAGGATGGCACGTCTGTGTGTTAATTATTAATTTGTGTATCACTGATGTGCACATCACTCAGAAAAATTACCTTTTTCCACATTATTAACAGTTTACCTATATCACCTCTAAGTGTTGCCAAAGGTTCCAAAAAACTACAAACGTGTGTACACCTGTGCCGGAGTTGGTGTGGAGGACCGCACAGTTCCATGGTCATTTCACTCTTTGTACATTTGAACATGAGTGTGGAAAAGGGTGTATGCACTCTTTGTACGTGATGCCCCAGGTGATTGTCGTTCTTCAGTTTGATATGCGTTTGTTGTGTGACCTTTGACAAATTTCTCTTTGTAGAAATGAAATAGAATGAAAGGATGTTTTTTCGCGATAGATGACGGCATATACTATTATAGCGTGCATTATTGTTATGTGTGTTTATTGTTGTGTTGTATTTCATTCTGTTGTGTCGTGTTGCGTTCAGGTGCTTTGTTCTCCACTGGTGATCATCTCCTCCAGGCTGTGACATCATCTCCGTCTCTGAACTGTTTCATCCAATTAGAACACAGCACTGCAGGTGTGAGTTTCAGACATAGAAGAAGAAAAACCAGGACATTTGGATCATGCGAGTCTGACCCCAGGCGTCACATGACCCCATTCGCACCTGTTACACACCAGGACCACAACCACCAGACCAGACCACTAGAATAAATGAATGAATCCAACAAAGCCTTATAAGATTTTCTTTTCTAAATTAATTCCTATAAATATTCATTCTAGTCCAGTGGTCTCCTCCACTGGGGACAGACCTGCTCATCCACTGTCCCTCACAGACGCTCTCCTGTCCATGTCATCATTCTTCAATAATTAAATAATTTCTCTTCCAGAGGTCTGTAACCCTGGTCCTAGAGAGCTGCAATCCTGCATGCTTTACAGTAGATGTATCCCTCTTCCAACACACCTGATTCAGATGATCAGCCTCTCATCAACCTCTGCAGAAGACTGATAATGACCGTCAGCTGTGTGTGCTGGAAGACGGATACATCTAAAATATGCAGGACAGCATCTCTCTAGGACCAGGGTTACAGACCCCCATCTTAGACCAAACATTAGTGCATTAAGGTACAGTGTATAGAATTTTCCTTAGTGGTCTTTCCAACAATCACTCCAATTATTACTCCAAACAGCCTGTACCCTCAGGCCGTAAGACTGCTGAACTCAACTCAACCTTAGAGCACAGAACTGATGATTGATGACTGGGGAGGGGCATAAATGTCTATTCATTTCTATTTATGGTGGGGATTGTGGGGGCACTGGTGACACTTTAAACTTTATCTTGCACTGCACCATACCACTTTTTACTATCACACTTTTTTTAATTGGGTACGGACTACGCAGTGTGGTTGCTCTAACTTAATTTAGTTGTCTTGACAATGACAAATAAAATCTTGAATCTTGAATTGGTGATTAAAATGGAATGAAATAGCCCCCAATCAGTCAAAAATACTGCATTGTTTGGTAACCTTTAACCCATAAAAACCCATCTAAACATACATAGTGCAGACCCAGCTCACTGAGCAACAACATGTTTTTGTGTATGTGAGCCGAGAGGGGACAAAAGTCCAAATATGTACCTCTACAACGGACTGGACTAATGCAAAGGGTGTAATGACAGCCGGAGAGAGAAAAGGGGGATGCTGTTCCCCTGTGGATGAAGAAATACAAACACCAAAGAGTGAAGTCTGACTGAAAACTAGCAAGTTATATGAAAACATTGGAAGAAAGCAGATCATAGATGCGAGTCAAATCACAAAGAAAGAAAACATTGTGAAACTATTAAACTGATGATCCACAATGACAGAACACTGGTGAAAACGGGCATTTATTCCAGATGGAAGACGGTGGAGGACAGAGGGATGAGAAGTGACAGTATGTTTTCTACTGGACTGTTTTTTCCCAATGCCTTTCTCCAAACTGTGTTCAGCTGCTCGAGAGATTCTTCATGTTCTGAAGTGGTCTCCTCAATCAGATATTAGAACCATCTGGATCAAACTGTTACTGTACCTCTGCAAAATACTTGGAAAAAACAATTTACATGCACCTCCAAAACTATGTCACATCAACCAGAACCACAAGAACCATACCAGACCACCAGGACAAGAACCACCAGGACCAGGTCTGTGTCAGACTGGGTTCTGACATGTAATATAGGGTGAAATGAAACAACAGATGGTGATGAATCGATGATTAATCCTGGATATGTAACTGCCACTTTAAGAACACACAAGCACTTGATTGGATGACAACACACACAAACAGATAATCTATCCATGTGTGAGTCAGCAGAGTGTGATCAGCTGAGTCAGCAACACACACACACACACACACACAACGTGGAAGTGGACGTGGACCAACAGAACTGAATTTGACTGAATGAAACCAAAATAATTGATTTATTTTCTCTATTTAATGGATCCAGGTAGAGTTTGTGTGTTCTGTTGAACTATGGGGGGCGGGGGGGGGTCTGCTGTGTTCAGTACCAGACCACCCCCACTCCCACATCTGCAATGCACCAGCTGAGATCTGCAGAGTGGGTGGAGCCAGACCTGACCGGACCACAATGTGATACAGGACAGAGGCCCAGGTCTGCAGAGCAATGGACGTGATACCTGGACCATAGCATTAATCTTGTTTTTATTTTTATGATCTTTAGTAATCAAATGACAGAAAAGACATTAAATCTTGTTCAGTTTTATCTGAAAAAGTGACAAAAATTACATAAAATAATTATAAAATAAAAATAGGATGAATTTGGATGAAACAGTTGGGGCAAAGAAGAATATTTTCCTCCTCCTCTTCTTCCACCTCCTGTGGTTTTCTTTGTTGGCCCACTGACCTCTTTTTCTTTTTCTTTGTTTTCCTCCAGCTTTAATCTCTGTCTCTTCATCCGTTAAATCTGGTCTAGTTCTGACCGAGGCCTCGTCCAATGGGAGGCCAAGGTCTGCCCATGCTGCTGGCTTACTGGTCGGCTCACTACATTTCTGGTTTGGCAGGAAGTGAAGCGTCGGTGTCTGAACATTCCCATCATTCCACTGGATCTGATTCACACAGAGGCCAGAGACTGGACCTCAGAGGACCTGAACCAGGACCAGAACCCACCCTGACCTCTGACCCCATGAAAACATCAGGAGTCTATGGACCCAGAACAGGACCTTGTAGAAGCCATATATAGTTCCATATTCAAACCAATGTGATCCTAAATGGGTCAAACCAGAAGCATAACAGAAGAATAAATACTGATGACTTGGAACCATTCAGAAGTGAACATGCACACGTCAAACACAAAAGATAGGTCCAATGTCCCTGTGCTCATCTGGGCCTCACAGCTGTGATTACTTGCTATCAACAAAAGGGAGTCATTCAATAGATCATAAAATCAATCCCACTGTGTGGCTGTGTGTTTTTAGTCAACAAATGCCAAAAACAGTGTGAATGGTATATGAAGCCCCGAAAGCTCTTCTGGGGTAACATCTGACTGAACAAAAGTAGGTAACTGGGTAATAACACATTACTGTCTTTTAAGCTGTTAAATGCTACGCAGGAGATTGTTAGTGGAAACTAATATTGGGGCAATTATGTTCTTTGATCTTGATTGAAACTGAACTCAGTGAATCAATTGGAAATGCAATCTTTTGAGAACTGCGGGAAGAGTAGGGATTTTAGTGAGCAACTGGAAAAATAAACAAATTGTTTACAAAGGCAAATTATGACAAATAAAGTGCAAAGTTTTGTGCCCAGTGCTTAGATCTATCTAATGAATCAATTGTGATTGAAATCTCCCGAGAACTGTGGGAGGAGAAGCAATTTTAGTGACAGACTGACAAATAACATTGTAAACAAATTGTTTACAAAAGCAAATTTTGACAAATAAAGTGATATGTTTTGTGCCTAGTACTTAGATCTATCTAATGAATCAATAAGTATTGAAATCCGTTATGAAATGAGGGAGAAAATATGATTTGTGTGAATTGTGGACAACGGACGACAACGGACGAAGGGCGAGGGCAATAGCTCATGCCCGGATGAGCTAATAATAAAAATGCCCATAACCTGCAATGTCTGTGTGAGGTGATTCATCAAACCAGAACAGCACTGAACCAGTTCTATAAAACGGCACCAAGACCGAACAATAACTTGTGAATAATGTCAACCTTGGACTTTTATCTGGATTTAACAATGAAATAAGTCAAATGAAATGAAAAAGTTTGTTTTGATCATAATAGTGTCATTATGTTCCATCTACTATATATTAGGCCTAGTAATTTTTCATTCTTGTTATGATGCAATCAGTTTGTTTTCCAATTACTGCTAATGCTGGTCTTTTTATTGATAGAATACATAATGTAATCACTTTTAGCTGTTTTAAAATCCAGTAAATTAAGCTAAATAGATAGAAAATCATTCTGAAGCGTATCGACGGGCTGGATTTGGATTTAGTTACTTCCGTACCAATTCCGTCTATGACCTAGTGCACTTAGCCTTTTTGCTAGCTTTTGTTTCTTTTTTGTTTGACCCAGTGCGTCTGGACGTTCTGTTTTTCGGTTTATTTCTTTCGACAGGGTTTGGTTGTTTTAATAGGGCAGGGGTAGCAGTATGTGGACAGCTTCTACGGTCCTGTACAGGGTTGGCCTGATCCACATACTGTCCTTTTGTTAATTTGGCCAGCTCACCTGGGTACATGTTTCCTTTAAACTTTTAGGATTCCTTTTTGTTTTGTTCTGGGCACAGGAATGGGGTTAATTTAGTAAAAAATTAATTAGCTAAACATGAAAAATAAAGAACTTTTGCAAATTTGAACCCCTTTGTCTCCTGTGCTCTCTCTAAAATATGTTGCAACCTTTGGGTCACAACACCATAGAACTACAAATATGAAACAAATGGAGAACAACAAGAGGGAATATGAAAAGAAAAGAAAAGTAAAACCCCCCAAAATATGATCAAACTAAGCAAATGAATCAAAATCTGCAGAAAAAAATAAACAAAACCTGCAGGAAAAAGAAAATGCAGAACATTAGAACCTTCAAATACAGAGTTCTCGTTCTGGTTAAATTACGGAGCGTTTTCATAAAGTCCTCCCAAGGGTGGATCAGACTCCTTGGCGTCCAGTTCTGACCTGTGGGCCGTATATTGGACATGCTGTGGCTCACACCCACATGGACCTGTGGACACCATCATGTGAAGACACATGACCCTTTAATCCTCTAATCTCATCATGTTGTTAGTCGTTAACTTCTTTGAGGCTGAAACAGTGCCAGTGGCGACATAACACAGATCACATTCCCCTGGACACAGATTAAGAAAAAAACCCGAAAACTGTGGTACTGTAATGGTACCATGACACTATGGTGTTTGAGTGGTACCGCCATGCTACCACAATGCTTGCCCAGCACCAGACACCACATCTGATTAAAAGACACGTTCATAACTGAAACATGTGACTGGGAACAGCTGACGTGAGTCTCATCAGTACAGGATGAACAGCTCGCTGTCATGGCAACATCTTCTTCATGTGACAGGGTCTGAACCATTCAGGGAAGACTATGAAGTGACTAATATGAACCAAACAGGTCACATCAGACACATCCCTTTTGTCCACATCATAGTTTTTAAAATGTCAAACTCATTCACATGGGTGTTAACACAGTGAAGGGGGCGGAGTTTGGAACCTAATACATTGAACTGAACCCAGCAGGTCCTGGAACCAGAACCTCCTGACATGATTGACCAAACCAGGTCCTGAACATGGGGCCTCATGTACAAAGACTGCATGGATTTCATACTGAAATCTGGCATATGGCCAAATCTGGAAAAGTCTTTACGAACAAAAAATCCAGGTGTACAAAATTGTGTGTACGCCCGAATCCAAGCACTTTTCTTTTGTACATCTCAATCAGCGTAGAACTGACCGCATTTGTTGGAGTACTCACTCCTCCTTTTGCACGCCCTAATTTACATATGCAAATTAGTATAAGCAGGGTCTGCAGATGGGATTCCCCATGGGATTTCCCTCTGCACGATCAGATGATGATGTCACAGGTTATTGCGAAGCTAAAAAACAGAGGAAGAGTCCAGGTGGGGACCGTAATGTAAAAAAATTAATGTAGCTTAAAGTCCAACATCAGTCATCACCAAATACCGTATGGATATCTGTAATTATGTCCACTTTCACCTCGACAAATCAACTCCATTAGATTAGTAATTACTGATCACAATTTTCACCATGAAACTGTGCTAAACTTTTTGACATCAAGTATTTTAGGCTGTCCTGGGGAAATGAACCCATACCGTGGGGGTGGACCACCCTGTCCTTATCAGCTGATGGTTCAGTTCATCAACAGCTGATGCCCGTCATCGACTGAATCTGAACTTGAGTCACCAGAGGACATGGGAAGGAAAGTGGGCGGAGTCACCAGAGGACATGGTAAGGACAGTGATCAGAGTTCTCACAGACATTAACATTTAATACATTTAGCAACATGTGAATTTTGTGTCTGTGTCTCTTTATGGTTGAAATGTACTGGGATATTGGTGGATGGGGGGCGTATAGGGTGGCGTGACAGTGTATCTGTGTCTTGTGAATGTGCACATCACTCAAATTAATTAACCTTTTCACATTATTAACAGTTTCTCAGTATCAGCTCTACGCATCGCCAAAGGTTCCAAAGCACTAGAAATGTGCGTACGCCAGATGTGGGTGTAGAGCAGTGCACATTTCCATGATCACTCCACTATTTGTAAAACTGAATGTCAGTGTGGAAAAAGGCATACACCACTTTTTTGGGCGGGCGCACCCTTTGTATATGAGGCCCCTGGTCTACTGGGCTAACCCGTTTTGGACTCACCCTGCCGGGTACGCCACCAGTCCAGTCCGAGGGTCTGAGGACAGAGCCCGGTTTCCTGCAGCTGTGATCCCCAGAACCTTCTCCAATGTCACCTGGGGGTCAGAGGTCAAAGATAATCAGTGAGTTGAATTAACACCATAAACTAAATGACAATAACAGACCAGATCAGAGTAAGAGTAAAACCAAAACCAGATGGATGTGGATCTGTTTAAACAGGTTCAACACAGAACTGTGTGTTACAGTTGTTGGTTTTCTGTGAATGTTTGTTTGTTCTTTATTTTTCATGCATCATCTGAGATCAATTACCCACAAGCCCCCGCTCTATGGCGGTCTACCGTCCAGACTCACATGAACTTTAGTCCAAAAGCAAAGACAGAAATAAAACAGGAAAACATAGACACAGAAACCACCAGTCACATGGTCTTGTCAGTCACATGACAACACACACACCCCAGTTCAGTCTAAAATGAGTCTAACTGTTCCAAATTGTGAATTCAGATCATTCTTACTTCCTCCTCCATCCTGCCGAAGATGAGGATGACCTCGGACCTCCTGTCCACTCACATCTCTGCTGTGAAACTTCAGTGAAACCCTGAGTTTGGCCCTGCTGTTAGCATCAGCCTGTTAGCGTGTGCTGCTCCGTCTCTGCTCATCATATGACTCGACTCCACGAAAACAAACTATTTATGTTTCACTGGATTAAGACCTCCTACTTATACAGAAGACCTGGACCAGGATCTGGATCTGGATCTAGACACAAGATCTGGACCATAGATCCACATCCCTGGGTGTTGGTGATTAATACATGATTCCATCTGAGAAGAAAACCAGTAGAAAGTCCAGCTGAGATCCAGACTCTGCTCTTTGACAAAGTCCTGATCCAGAACAAACCTGATCCACTTTAACCTCAGTCTGTACTGACGTTGAACCAGAATGTTAGACCTGAATGAATCACAAGTCCAGACTAGTATCCAACCCATAACAATATTACGACCGGACAGCTATTAGACCCAGACCAGCATCAGGTCCAAACAGGTATTGGACACAGACCAGCATCAGACCCAGACTAGAATCGGGGAAGTGGACGTGTTGATCAGAGGTGTACACAATGTGAGAGAACTGATCCAGGCCAAAGGGTCTCGGTCCAAGTCTGGGTCTAAATGCTCTGAACTCACCCTGATCCTGTTTCAGACCCTCACCTACAGGAGCTCATCTCTGTTTAAATCCAGGTTTAGCTGGATTGAACTGAACCTAGAAATAAAACAGATGCAAAAATATTTTGGGAGTTTAAGTTTTAAAGTCTGAGATCAAAGAGGATGAATGATGCATTTGGGGACCTTGTAAACACCAATGCTTTGTCCTCAATGTTGACTTAAGTGTCGAACCAGAACCAGAACCAGAACCAGAACCAGAACCTCTTCACAACAGAACAGGTTGGATTCTGTACCTGGAACCATGATGGGTTTAGAGACATCACCTCCTTAAAATTAAGAAACCTCAGAACCTCTAGGTCCAGAGTCATGTGAGAACAAACTGGTTGAACGAGATCTGAACATGTTTAAGATGTTTGTTCAGATCCGGTTTAAAGTTCTTCTGTCAAACTGGTTCACACGTCAAGAGATTTCTGAATCAGCAGGTGGAGTGATGCGGGTCAGAAGAACCGACGGGACAACAGGTCACGTGACCTGTGGAATCTCAAATCTAAATGTATGAAGATGCCTAGATGTGGACCAGGAGGACACGGGTAGACAAATGTGGACACAGGAGGACAGATGTGGACACGGGTAGACAAATGTGGACACAGCTGGACAGATGTGGACACGGGTAGACAGATGTGGACACAGCTGGACAGATGTGGACACGGGTAGACAGATGTGGACACGGGTAGACAGATGTAGACACAGGTAAACAGATGTGGACACAGATGGACAGATGTGGACACAGATGGACAGATGTGGACACAGGTGGGCAGTCATTCTTACATATTCAGAAACAAACTGAACTGTTCCGAAATAATGGATGAAACTATCAATTTGGACAAAAATCAATGAGATTGATCAGAGAAAGACAATCAAACCAGCACCATCTGAAAATGATCAATAGTCACTTCAACATGTATCCTGATGAGTTTCAATTAACTGGTGTTACTGTGAATTTAGATTTTTACTCTTAATTTGCTTTGATTCTTAATTGCACTGATTCCTCATTTTGTTCTGTATTTCCAGTTTTTGTGACAATTTCGAGAAAATTCACATAAAGTCCAAAACGGACAGAGCCGAAGGGAACCTGATCAGACAACCGTGAAAGGGTGTTTACAGAGACAGAACAACAATAATAATAATAGTAATACAAATACAGGTTTATTTGTAGAGCCCCAAATCATAAGAAGGCTGTCTCATATAGCTTTGCAGAGTTGAAATACACAGATGAAAGAAACAATGTCCCAGGCATCCCCAGTCTTTAGATCCTTCTTCTCAGCAGGAAAACTCCAAAAACCCAGTGGGAAAGGAGAAACTTATAGGGGAGAACGGCGTCAGCGAAGGAGAGATCCACTACTATAGACAATACTTGATCATTAGATCAATGAGCTACATATTGTGGATTCTATCACAGGAGACGGATCACAACGAAAAAAACACAAAAAACAGCAGAAACTCGTTACATTATTTTTTTTTAATTTCTTGTCTCGTTAACTGACCACGGCATACTGCGCGCGTGCGCGTGTGTGTAGAGGCGCGTGCTCACCTTGTCGCTCAGATCCTCTTTGTGCCGCGCGGCACCGGTCCGCCTCCTCAGTTTAATGGACGGGGATCGAAGCAGGTTCTTGATGCGGCTGCGGATCGTTCCGCCGCCGCCGTCGGCGCTCATCGCGTTAGCTGCGCGGCTAACTGCTACCTCAGCGGACTAACCGGAGCTGCGCCGACGCCGCCACCACCGCCGCTGTCATGCCGTCTGCGAACCGTGCCGTGTCGTACCACGGGATGCAACTGTCCGGGGTCCGGCTCCGGTTCTGCTCGTGGTTCTGGGATGATACGGGTCGCAAGCTCCGGTTCCGCGGCTCCACATCTTATTCCTCCACCGCAGAAGAAGAAACGCAGCGGCTTCACCGCGGAGTCAGAGCGAACTGAAGCACGCACTGACCGGCGTAAAGCACGCACACGACGTAACACGCACACCCGGAGCAGACTTTCAGAATAAAACCATGTTTAGCTGATTCTATTTTTCCCCCATCCCAACCAGAGCGTTAGGTACACATGCTATGGTGCAGCAGTTCCAGTGATCACGTGGTTCACGTCAGCTTGAATGGTTCCAATCAAACCCAGTGCTGTCATGTTCTGCGGTGGGACAGACAGTAGTAGGTGAGTTAATGCAGGTAAACATAAACCAGATAAACCAAATACACCACCTACCGCTGCTTTGCGTGTGTGTTGTGAGTAGTGGGGTTGGACCAGTGGAACCTCTGAAACACTGACTGTTACTGTGAAAATGTACACTTTGAAGGGAAAGATTAGCATTAGTTTAGGTCAAAGCCTTTGATAAACAGTTGTGACATCTACATAGACTCGTGTTGGAAAAGATGACCTACTCCTGGGTTCTGGTGCAAAAATAGAAATTACTGTGTTCAAGTAACGTTCCATTACTTGGAGGGTCCATGTTTCATCCACCAAACATATTGCATCCATCCAAACGGGACCTAAGTAAGTATCATGATTGTTATGTCAAAGGTAATTACCATTTTCTGTTGGTGTGATGGCCACACTTGCAGCCACACATTAAGGACGGTAACCCTTTGACACTTCACATGTTTCTTTAGTTGCATTTAATATTAAAAACACAACACACAGTTTAATTTGTTCCATTCATTTAAAACTGTATTTTAAGATGGTGACAGTATATTAATTTATTACATTAGTGCACAGTTAGGTGACCTTTGTACAGTTATTAATCAGTTCTTGTTAAATTGAATCCTAACTTGTTATTTTGAGTTACCAGTGCAGAGGATCCATTGCTGGTGCCACTTCCAGGAGGTCATCTTCAGGCAGAGTAAAAGTTGCTCTGCTGGGCCTGAGAGACCTTTATACAGGGAGTGGCTAATTGGCCTGTACCACAAGCCTGCCTCAGAAGGGGGGAATTTTTCATTTGTTTGAAGATATTGTTTATAATACGAGTTGAAATGAGTAATTTTCTGTATTGTTTAATTATTTCATTAGTATAATTTAAGTTAAAGAATTGAGCAGTGTTTAACATTTGTATTTAATTTCTAGTTAATGTTAGTGTTTGTTTGTCCCATGGTGTGTGTTAATGGTCTAATCAGCCATTATACATGTTCCCCTTTGTCTCTTGTTAGGAAGGTCAGTTTTTTGTGTTCAGTTCAGTTCCATAGCCTGAGTTGAGTTCTGTTTCTTTGACCTCTTTTATGGGACCACAACTTTTTGATTATGGACTTTTGTTAAATAAAAAGAAAATTTTCTGGAAAGAAAGCCTGGGTCCTCATGCCTGACAGTTTGGTCCATTACAGTTGGTCTGTAATATTTTTCACCTGAATGTTTTGAGTTCAGAATGAAATGCAGAGGCAAGCCTTTAGTTTAAGGAGATGCGGGTTCTATTTACGAAGTGAGTGAATGTTCTTCATTTTCTGCTGCTCCGTTATTTCCGTTCTTGTTCCAGTTATTCAGATTTAAACAAATTTATAACATAAAACGGAACATACACCTTTAACGCATTTGAACTCAGTGAAACTTGAGTCTTTCAGGTTTTATTTTGAAAGTTCCGCCTATTCTTTTCCGGTTTCCATAAATTGACTCGTCTTGTACAGTCCTCCAGTGGCGGAAACACGAACCGCGACTAACAAGTCAGCTGGTTTGATTTTATGTTTGACCTAAATTACAAACAAAAAGTCAAAGATTTTGTGGGAATATTTTTTTGAGTTGGGGTTTTTTCAGTTATTTTTTGTGTGAATTTAAACTTTCTTAAATGAACAGTTTTATTTACAGATTGGCCCAAAACAACAGATCCTTTGAGGAAAATCAAATATCCTGAACATTTCGCAATGATGAAAAAGTAGAACCAGGTGTTTGTTCTCATCTTTCAAATGCATTAGTAATACTTTTATATTTATGTGTTTGATAATCTGTCAGATTCATTTAACTGTTAAACATTAGAAACAGTTGAGTCCTATAAAATTCAATGCTGAAACAATGGGTTCAACCCAAAATAAACATTTTCAACTTTTGACCATTAAATGTGGACGGTGCAGTCGTTAGAACTCATGCTTCACAGCAGACCTTCCTGTGTTCTCCCCGTTTCTGCATGGGTTTTCTCCAGGTACTCTGGTTTCCTTCTGTGATCCCAAGACATGCACTGATAGGTTAATTATTTAATCTAAATTGCCCATAGGTGTGAATGTGAGAGTGATTGTCTCTGTATGTTAATCCCTGAGATGAACTGGCGACTCATATGAGGTGTACCCCGCCTTCGCCCATTGTAGCTGAATTAGGCCCCCACAGACCCCAATGACCCTAGTGAGGATAAAGTGGGTTCAGATGATGAGACAAGACCATTAAATGTAAGACTAATTTGAATTGAATGTGAGTGAATGTCAGTTTGAAAATGTTTGCTTTTTTCATGGTGTCATGTCTTATGTGAAGTCATGAAATATTCATTCATTTCATACAGAAATTCAAAAGAATAAAAATGTTTCAAAACTCCTTTTGGGTTTTGGGAAAAATTAAAGCGTTAAAGCATCTTCGTTTAGCAAGTTCAACACATGGGTGATGTCATTTCATCCTTTGTTAAAGCTTCTTAATTCAATAAGACACTAATAAAGCAGCACCGTTGTGAAGCCACGGTTCACCTTTATTTGTATCAGTGTCGTCTTCACATTATTTACATCAGTTCACCTCGTACAAAAATACAAACAACTCCTAAAAAAACAAAAACAGCAGCGTCTTCTGTCCAGTCACATGACCTGGTCCCACATCCAATGAGTCTCTGGAGACAAAACTGAACAGCATGTGACAGAAAACAAACGGCTCCGAGGTTTTTCACATTGTTTGGTTTTGTCGGAGCTTTTACATCGTTTATCATCAGTTTTGTTCTTCGGTTTCATCCAGGTTCGTGACCTGGTCCTCAACATTCACATATTTGGATTAGTTTGTTTTGAGTCCAATGTTTTGACTGGAAACAGAACTTCTCAACGTCTCCATGGTAACCACAGTCTGTCAGGTATCCTTCCGTTGCCGTGGTTACAAACAAAGGAGCTCAGACCTGGTTCTGATTTCCTCTGAGACCCAAAGGAACTAGCCTCGGCATTGGCCTCCAGGCCACACCCCCTTCCTCCTGCTCTAATGCACTGATGCTACTGGTGGGTGGAGCTACTGACTCATTGGCCCCACCCCCCATCTTCATCTGCAGCAGAGGTGGCGGGGCAATGGCAGCTGCATTAGAGTTCTGGGTCAACTCTGACAGGTTCTTATTAAACTCCACCCCTAGCTCCTCCCCCTCCGAATCCTCATCCAAGTGAAGGAGCCAGGGGCCATCGGGCGTGCGGTCCTGGTCTTGGGCCCCACCCTCATCCTCCTCCTCTGTCACCGTGGAAACCGGCTGCTGGTTCAGGAAGACAATCTCATTCAGAAGAGACGTCAGACTGTCTTGAGATGAGTCATCAAGGCCCCGCCCACTGCTCTGGGGAGGAGTGGCGTGGTCCTGGTCCGAGGTCAACCCAGATTCTCCCAAGACTACTGGAGCAGTAGGAAGAGTAGGGACTGATGGGAGCAGATCTGGTAGTGTCAGATATGTGGACACGGGTACAGGTGCAGGAGTGGGCGGGATTATGGGTGGCGGCAGCTGCAGCAGGTGGTTGACCTTTGCATCTGCATATAAAAACAGTGACTGAGGGTCATGCGACTAAGACTTATCTATATTCTTTAACACAGGTCAGTTAAGTCTTTAATGCTTCCACCTCTAGGGGGTGGGGCCAATAATCAAAGACCTATCACCCAGTTTGGAACCTGTTGATTTACAGACTGGGTTTCAAGTTAGCCAATTAAACCAGTTTGATGGGAGGTTTGTGGTTCAGGTATAGAGGTAAAACCTGAAACACTGTACACCTATATTAACTGATCCTGACTCTTGATCCTGACCCTACTCTTGACCTTGGTCCTCGACTGGATCCTCATCCTTACCCTGGACATTAGTGGTTTAATCAGTGTGTTACCGGTGATGTCAGTGACAGTGAGGGGGCCGAGTAGCTGTATGTCTTACCAGGTGAGGGGCAGGGCACTGAAGTCAGATGGATCTGCTGATTGGTCAGACTAGGAATGTTCAGGGTCACCGAGGTCATGTCTTCACAGAAAGAAAACAGATAGGAATTGGTTTGAGTCAGCTGATCTGTAGAACCATCATCATCATGTTAGTTTTGTTTTGACCATGGAAAGACCTCCTACCTGGTGTGTGTGAGGTCTGCAGGACTGTCTGTCCTGTCACTAGGGGTCCTAGGGCAAGAACCTGTTGCCCTGGCAACGCTGTGCTGACCAAAGAAAGAACATTTGCCGATGCCACAGTCTTGATGGGTGAAGCTAAAAACCATCAGAGACCAAGAGGCAATGGAATTAAGTTGCATCGTCATCATCATCATCACCAACTTGTGTGTGAACTGGAGAGGACTGAGAAATGAGTCTTGTGGGACCTCTGAGTAGTGATTACTAACCTGTGTCAGCTGTCACAGGGACAGGAGTGCAGGGGCGCTGAAGGCTCTTACTGCGACTCAGGATATTGGGGATTGTCCTTGGGCGGTCCCATAACCCTGTTGCATTGTGGGAAACAACAGGATGAGCAGGTGTTGGCTTCACTACAGACACGGACTGGACAACCGGTGGACAGGTGGGTGTGGCTGAGATTTCCTGAGTGGGAGCAGAATGTGAAGTCTGTGGATGAACAACTGAGGTGGAGGGTTGAATGTGGGTCCCACCCCCTCCTGGTGCTGACTGATGATTGGCTGCTCTGAGCTTCTCCAGTTTGTTCTGTTTGGACGACAGGTGGTGCAGCTTCCGGAGGATCGTCTGCTCACTTTTACCTAAGAAGAAACAGACACTACATTACCCATGAGCCTCAGCTGCTGTATCACCATGGAGAAGACGAATCATCAGTTTCCCCTTTGTACAAACCAAAATGCATCCTGGGAGTTGTTCCGACTGTGACTAACCTGAGTGCAATGAGATCTGTCTGACATAAGCGTCTCTGTCCTGCTTCAGCCTCTGCTTCTGGTTCTTCAGGTTCTCCATCAGACTCTGCAGAACCTCCACTTCTTTACATGCCTGCAACACGGAACAAACCAACACGTCTACAGTAAAAACAAAGAACATTCTTCAGTTTGACTGAAACTGGCTTTGGACATGGACATTGTGTAATCCTGGTGCTTAAGATGTTCTTTGTCCTCTGTCCCCCCTCTGTCTCAACAACTCAAAAGACTCCGCGAAAACCCTGCGTTTAGTTCATCCAACCAAAACCTTCCTGTTCTTCAGTTTTTTTTCCCCACCTGCTGGTCTACCATCTGGAAAAGGCAGAACCACCGTGTGCATTTTGGCCTCATTACTGGTCCACAGATTTTCTAACTGTTTCCATGGTGACCTTCCTATGTGGAAGTTGTCCGAGTTTCACCCTCCACATAAACAAAAAGAACTGCAGTTGGAAACACCCTGTTCCAATATGACCCTGCAGTTAGTCACCCTGGAGATGGTTCCCTTGTCTTATGCCGTGTCTTATAAACAGCATCCATAAAGACAAACTCTTGTGTCTCTGGGGTCGTGTTAAGACAAACTTCACCTGTTATGGACATAGACTCTGCATGTGAAGGTCTGCTCGGTTGTCGACTGTGTTTTACCTTGTCCAACAGTAGATGCTTCTCAGATGTTTGGACGTTAAGAACAGAGCTGAGAGCATCAAAGGCATCATCATCATCAAATCTGGAGTTCAAACCATTTCTGTGAGAAAACACAAAGAACACAAGGACAGTCATATTGGGTTCGCATTAAACTCTGGAGTAAAACCATTCATGGGCCTGTCTCATCTCACCCCTTGGCCCCTCTCACAGGTGGCACTAGACATTTTCATTTTTAAAATTCTGTATTAACAAATTATCAGCAATTGGTTCAAATTGAATTGAAACTCCTATGTTTTGGGTCTGATACTGCTGCCAGATATCCTTCTTGTTAATGTGATAACTTAAACTATTTGGTTTAGAAATTCTGTATTTTTCATATCAATGAATATCTTTGAGAGGAAGAACTGATACGATTTTGGATGATTTACCATTTCTAGATTGCCATCAAAGGGGTGCTCAAAAGTTCAAAATTTTTAAACAATCTTGTTGACATCTCTGGAACCATTTGATTGATTTCAAGTGCAAATTAAATATTATAACCTGGGGACATCAGTAAGGATTGGGGGCATTTGGGGAAATGCCCATAGCCAATTGTTTCTGCCTCCTAGTTTTCTAGTGTGACCCCCGATGTCTTCCGTCAGTACATTCTGATGCCATTTGGCATGTATAATGCTCCAGCAACCTTCCAATGGCTGGCAAACAGTGCTGTCGGGAGTGGTCGGCTGCGAAGCTTATTTAGATGACATTGTAGTTTATTCACGGTCGTGGGAGGAACACGTTGAACAGCTCCGGGTGGTATTTGGAAGGCTGGCTGAAAGCCAACCTCACAATCAATCTGGCAAAATGCGAGTTTGGGCGGATGACAGTCATGTAATCTGGGCAAAGTTGTGGGTCGTGGCTAGGTCAAACCAGTGCTCTCTAAAGTAGAGGCTATATGGTCATGTCGTCCTCCGAGTTCCCGGAGGGAATTACATCGATTCTTGGGGATGGGCGGTTATTATAGGAGTATTTGCAAAACTTCTCAAGGCGGAAGGGACCATGGGGTGAATTGGGGTTTGGCCTTACTCTGCGTCCATGTCCTTTAACATCCTCTTCATCCTCCTTTGCAGTTTGGTGTTGAAATTCTGCTCCTCGTCCTGAAACAGACAGACTGATCATCCTTTACTCACATCTATCTAAATATCACACTGGGTTCCTACAGGAATTCCTAGGAGTTCTTACACTTTTAACCTCTTCCACTTTCAGCTGGATCTAATGGCCATACTGGCAAAAATGTGTCTCCTAGAATTTAGAAAAAAGTATTTATCCTGCTCCCTTGATTCCCCATTGTTACCAGCTGAACAAATTTCTAGTCCAAGGTGCAGTGAACTTCAAACATGTTCCACTCAACTTATGCCCACCAGGTGGTCAAGGACCTTTTCTCTAACCAGGCATCAGTAAACTACCCCACACTTACTTGTCGCTTGCAATCCATCCTTTAAAGTTCCCCAACTCAGCTTTCTCAGGCAACGTTAGCAACTAATGACTGCATATTTTGGGCTGAATGTACTGGGATCATTTTAGTAAAATTGGTTCCTAATTTAAATATAAATTGTCAGGTTGGAACATGTGGAACAGAGTTGATTAACAGTAGTACTTTCTTTGCAGTTTGGACACATTTAAACAACAATTTTACAACTTTGAGTTCATGGAAATCTAACAGAGAACTACCATTTCAAATCTAATACATTTGGAAGACTTGAAGGTGTTGAATGCAGATTTATAAATTCAAGACTTAAGATCTTACAGCAACCCTGACCACAGTCCTCTGACACCTTACACTGCTTGAAGACCAGACATTGTTTGCCTTGGTGATGCTGCTCCCCTGGGTGATGGTATTTGCCTTGGTGACGGTGGTGTTCTTGCTGCAGGGGCTCTCCATTTGGTCTGATTCACTGAGCAGATCCACCACCTCCATCACATCCAAATCAACCTGCCTTCTCTTTCTGACCCTTCTTCTTAGGTAGTTCCGTGTCTCCTCCTGTTGTTCACCTGCACAAACGTAAGGTCAATGTTAGAACCCAACAGCTAGTGTGTACCAACCCTGACCCCGCACCCTGTGGCAGGCATCACCTGTGGTTGTAGTTAGAGTATCCAGGTAGGTGTTCCTCAACTTCAGCAGATTCCTCTTCCTCCTCTTCAGACCTGCCTCCATAGCTCTGAGCTGCTGGATCACCAGAACCGCCTGGAACCGAACACACAAGTAAAGGTCAAACACAAAGTTTTAAGGAACTTCATCAGCTCAGACATTGAATCAGCAGCCAATCAGAGCACAGTCCCAGGATATTTAGTCGACCAATCAACAGCCAGATAACCCTGAGACTAATCAGTGAGTGAAGACTGTAATTGACTATTGGTCTTTAATCCCATTGTGTGACTTGTATTTGAAATTTTGATCCTATTATTCCCCATGTCCTTGCATGTAATGTAATGCGCAGGGGACTAGTGTTCATCATATTTATTAGGATTTTTAAAAATTATATAAAAAATTTTGAAAAAAAAATGCAGCCCACACCATGGGAAATAGACCAAAAATGTTGATGCTGAAAGATGTGCCATCTATAATCTATATAGATTGACATTTTGATGCACGGATTTTGTACAAAGTGCAAAAAAACTGTCAAATGTCTATCCAAAATGAATTGGGTCATGTTTACGTGGCTATAACTCCCAAACAATGTTATGCAATAAATAGGAAAAATTGTTTGGATTAGCCCAGAGATTACACGTGTGGTCTCATAATTCCAATATGTTGTACAGAATTTGCATCAATATGCCAAGAAGAACCCAATTCATTCTTAATGGGACCAACAAAAAAGTTGTCTTTGTTATCACCACTACTGCTTCGCCATAGGAGCAGTAGTGTTCACAGGATGTGATACACATGAGGATGCAATTTATGCTTCTCGATAGAGAGCTCATGAAATCCACCCCGGAAAGGCAAAATCTGAATGTGGGAGGCAATTTAACACGAACTGACTCAGGCTACATTTATATGGAGATGATGAAAACAGAAGATGCAAAGGTGGCATCTCGTCTTCAGTTTTTCATCCGCGTTTAGACAAGGAAATCCTTGTTTATACGAAGATGTAACAGTAGGCGAAATACGATTGGGTATGTCAGTCTGGTTATGTGGTATGTGATAGACCAACGACATGCCCTTTTCCATTTTTGACGTGTGTAATTGTACACTCGTCTCTGTTCGGCTATGGTATGCATGTGATTTCTGTACAAAAGCTGAAATGACTCCTAGACATTTACTAGAGATGCTAGTGGAGCTCGAAGACCTGTGAGATCAAGGTTGTCCGACACGTTTGTTGCTTTACCTGCTCGATGTATGTGACGGAAAGACACCCGCAACCTTAACATGTGCATTTCTTGCCATTTAGACGGAGACACGAACAAGCGCGTCTTTAATACGCCCCACTCTGGAAGGAGTCTTCAGATTTGTGCGTATTCATGCCCTGACGGCATTGGCCTTATGTAAACGAAAGGCACTTCTGATAAAATATGCTGTCGTATTTAGCCGCAATTGTCATTGTGTAAATGGCCCCTCAGTCCACAAACAGTGACACACAGATTCCACATATGAAGTGAACAGGAGCTATTTCTTCCTTTGACGTCACACCAGCAACAACTCCACTGATCCGGCAAGAGCCAAGCACACAGCTTACATGTCCTTCAGGAAATGTATGGATATCTAGATATTATTGGTTTTAAATTCTCTTTATTTGTATTAATTCATATTTTGTGTAATTTTATCAGATCTTGTATTTTAATCTATAGATTATATTTATATAAGCCCTTTGTGCTGTTTTATATGGCTTATAAAAACAAAACTGAGCTTCCATTTGTGTTCAGCTCGCACAGTGGTATTCAACACATGGCCCATGAGCCACAACTGACCTCCAGAGGTTCCACACAGGCCCAGAACAGAACCATTACAGTGAAGACATTAAAAAACAATGAGCGTTCAGTCAGTTAGATGGATAGATAGTACTTTATTGTCATCATACAACTGTACAATGAAATGTGTTCTCTGCATTTAACCCATCCTTCTAAGGAGCAGTGGGCAGTCATAGGCAACGCCCAGGGACTGATCTCCAGATGTGGAGCCAGGCTCATGGTCAGTTACCTGGCTGGAGAATTTTTACCCTAAGAAACATTGTTTTTGGATGATGCAGAAAACCAAAGCACCCGGAGGAAACCCATCCAGATACAGCGAGAGAAACATGCAAACTCCACACAGAAAGGCCCGGAAATCGAACCCGCTCAACCACCGTGCTGCCAAGTTCATGCCAAGGTTTCGTTATCAATGACCATCTGCAGCTTCAATCCTGACTGGACTGTGACTAATTAAAATCAGTCACCTGAGGCATCCCTGAACACACCAGCAGCATTTCTGGGACAGTTCCATACTCACCTTCTGCAGAGCCATGACCTTGGACATTTTGTTGTCTGTTAGTCCCACCTCCGTCTTGAGACTGTCAAATCGTTCCCGCATCTGCCCCCGCCGCTGACGCTCTAATGTGTTATGATTACGACGCTGTGAGGAAAAAACATGACATGATTAGTTTTAGACATGACACACTTCATATCTGATGGCACCACCTTTGGGTCTGAATCCAGGACAGTGACTGCTCACTTTCCCATTTGGACATTAGGGTTGTATATTAAACAAGAACCATGTATATCCAATAGAATTTTTTCTCAATACCAATATCAGACATGCTCAAAACAATTTGGATAAAATTCATTGGTCCGTGTTTTGACAGGCATAACAGCGAATCTGAATTCAGTAGCGTAGTAGTATACTATGAACCACTGTAGTACTGGTCCATGAAGGACCTGCACTATGAACCACTGCGGTACTGTAAGTAATACTAATCAAAATACCCACACTAAGAGATATAGTTATATGTAGTGGTTATATTAGTAAAAGGTAGGTGAGACTGTTAAATGTGGATTCTATTGATTCTGTAATATTGGTTCCACAGTCTGGTTTATCCCAGCTGTAAATGCATCAGGTCAGTTACAATATGAAATCATAGTGTTCACTGATTGACTTAGTCATTATACTGTGCCTGGTATGGATCTATTAAACCCACATGCTCAATACAGACATGATGAAACTGACCAGGATTTAGTTCAGTTAAACGAAGCTCACTGAAACCGCTACTTGTTTTCTAAAAAACAGCATAGAGGAGTTAACCCCGGGGTAAAATACTTACTTCGGCACTGGAGATTTTGTACGAGAGGAGGACGGAAATTTCCCCTGATTTCCTGACTACGGTCAGGATAACATCAGGATAGGTTAACATTGGATAAGCTAGCAGTTACAACGAAATATATTTCATAGTATTATTTGAGATTCTGTAAAGATTTTAGAGGTACCAAATGACTATGTTGCATGTTAAATATTTCATACTAATATTTGAGATTCTGTAAAGCTTTTAGATGTATCAGATGAGTTTGGTCCATATTATATAAGGAGTTTAATGAATTCACATACAGGGAATGTAGCCCAATATTCTCTGGGAAGTGGAAGCTCATACTAGTCAATGGGAATCATGTGCCTTCAATGGATTCACATGTGTCAATGCTGTGTAACTAATCAACTTAACTTCTTACCAAGGCATGTGTCTTCTGGTTCTTTTTGTCCTCATCAGATCCGTCGCTGAAATCTGATGAGTTGTCCGTCTCCTCACTGGACGAGTCATCCAGTTCCACACAGTCATTCTCCATCTGGTCCAGTGTGTCCTCGTCCACACAAATGATGTCCAGGTCCTGTGGGTCACAGGCCAGCTCCTGTCTCACCGCCGACCCCAGAGGAGTGGCTGTGGACAGGGCCTGAGTCTTTGGTGTGTCAGAGTTGTCCTGAGGAGGAGTAGGTTTGTTATGTTCCACCATCACTGTTTGGATGGCAGGTTCTGCCCCCGGACCTTCAGAGGACTTCAGAGAGAAGAGAGCCGGATTTGTGGTCATGTTTGGGGTTGGGTCTAGGGGAATGAAGGCATCTGGTGCCAGCGTAGCATTGGGCTTTTTACTGTCTGTACAAGCAAGGACCATCGACTTAGACGGGAGGATTTTAAAGGTGCAGGTTCCCTTTTGAGACAAGATCCCTGATCCTGATCCAGACTGGAGCGGGGTGGAGATAGAAGACCGTGTGAAAGACTGGAGTCCAGAAAAGGGGCTGAGGCCAGGAGTCAACAGTTTTCCAGTGATTAAGGGAAGGGAAGGAGCAGGAAGGACTGTAGGAGAAGATAACCCTGTGGAGGGAGAAGAGGAAATCATGATCAGTGAAACGCTGGACAAGAACATTAACAGAACCAAACAAACAAAAATATTAGAATAAATAAAGACTCCTTGTGACCCTTCCACTCAGGAGCGTAAAGGGGTCCATGTGACTCCAAGATGGTGGCTCAAGATCGATTCTTAATAAAACACCTGAGGCAGACTCACCTGCACCTGGTCTCATAGGTGTGTTTGGTGAAGTGGGTGTGATCGGCCTCAGCTGAGTCACAGGGATCAGCTGCACCAGTTTTCCATCTGGTTTACGGAACAGCTTGAGTCCGGAAGATGTTTGACCAGACACCGGGCGCAACACGACTTTCTGACCTGTGGAAGATGGTTCCTGGAGAGGGGGCACAGAGACCTGGAGGGGGACCTTCCCTTGAGGACCGGGGACCTGAATCAAAAGCACCTGTTTGGCTGTTGGTCTGACAGGCACCTGAGATTCTGGAATACAGATGAGGACATGTCAGAATCCATACTTCCAGATGGCTGCAGAGGTGCAGAGACACAGGCTGGCAGGTCCTGTGTGTCTGATGACCTTTTCTCACCCAAGTTATTGCATCACAACTTGAACCATGGTGGGGTCAACCACACTCAAGCCAATGGAGATTTTGTATAAAAAAGCTCTAAATAAAGCTTTAGATAAATAACCTCTTTCATACCATCACTGCAACATCTTGAACAAATACAATGTATTGACTTTAGACAATTTCTGCAAATTCTCATACAGTTGCCTATTTTATAAAAGTCTGCATGGCCTGGCACCACCTTGTTTAAAAGAATATTTTACATTTCGTCAGACAAGGATTACCTGAGCAGTAGTTAATAAAGATGTGGAGGTTCCTTTTAGGAAAACCTCTTAGCAATAATGCACTATCCATTAAAGGCAACCTATTATGGAACACAATACCAGTGCACATCAGAGAATGTCCTTCTTTAACTACTTTCAAGTATCAGGTTAAAATGTGGCTCAGAGCTCATCAGGCATGTAGACACCTACTTTACTCTCTCACTCACACACACACACACACACACACACAGTCCTATTCTAGGTCTTTTTCCCCTCTTTCTACTAGCATGATGATTATTATTGCTTTTAAATTTGTACATTCTTCAAGTCTTATTAATGGTATATTTATGCTTTTATTTTCTCACTTTGTAAACTTTTAGCTTGCCTATTTGGACACCAGATGGAAATTGGCCATTGTGCTATAATATGGAATACTTACATGTATGTATGTTCATTAATGTTGCAATGTCGTGAAAAATAAAGAATTAAATAAAAACATATGGTTCCTTCACTGAAGGGTCAGAGCTTCTCTTTACCTGTGGGCTTTGGAGGAGATGTGGTCTTCAGAGGAGATGTGGTCTTCAGAGGAGATGTGGTCTTGGTGGGTGGCAGTTGCTTGGGTGTGGTGGCAAAGGTGAGTTTGGAGACTTCCGATGAAGCTGAGGAGGACAATGAGGACTGGACCTCAACAGGTTTAGAGGTGAGTGGGGCTGAATCCTGGTTCTTCCTGCTGGTCCCCACTCGCCCGGTCAGATATGCTGCCAAACGGTTGGCTGGATGCAGAGCTCCCATTTTCCCCAGTTGAATCTTGGCCAGAGGGTAAAGCTTCCCATTCACCTGCACATTTACACAGTTGTTCAGTGGGTGGGTCAGTGTTGAGATCGTGAAACACCCTCACTGTACATATATGGGCAACTCACCTGGATCACATGGTCCGTCCCACCCGGCTGTTTTTTATTGGCTAACAGGAACCCTGCTGGGCTGATTCCTGTGAGGAATGGCAGTGCTGTGTTCACCGTCTCCTCCTCTGAACCATTGTCTAGTTCATCCCCATCATGCACCTGGTGAGCTGTCCGATCCTCTTCTACATCATCTTCAACCTCTCGCTGCCAGTCCTCCATAGGTTCTGCCTCCTCTACAGGCTCCTCCCCCTTGCCATGACAGTTTAATGAATGCTCTGCCTCCCCAAAGTCCTGCAAGGGAAACATTAGAGTTCAGGACTCTTATGGCACACTTCCCATTCTGGTTTGGTGGCCACTGTTGATAAATCAATACCATCATGTGTTTCCTCCCTTGTCTTGGTCCTGCGCTGGCTCTGGAGATGCGGACCTTGTACTGGATACAGTGGCGGCCGTCGTCATCATCCACCACTTGACCCAGGGGCTCGATGAAGTAGTTCTCGAGGTAGAAGTTCTGGTTCAGTTGGTCCTGGGCCATGGCTTCACAGAGTTGCATCAGGACTTGGTCTCTGTCATTGTCATTTGCCCAATTACACTCAGCCACGATGATCAGGCGTTTTGACGGCTTTGGGGGTGGGTCCTCTGGAGGAGGCAGTGCTTCACCTAAACAGATTACAAGAAGTCAGAAGTGAGGAGGGGAATGATTTTCCACAAGTTTAATAGGCTCAGGCCATGTTGAATCCTCACCTGATACACATTCACTAGAGTTCTTCAGATGTTTCTTCTTCTTCTGTGGAGTAAATGTCACACTTAATAAAGTTGGTTTTGTCATCATCACATGAAAACTCTGAGGTTCAGGGTGGTTCAACAACCAAGTGTTACCACAGCACTTAAAGGTGTCATTCCATTGTTATTTCATTAATATTGCTGTGTTGTCCATTGCTATTGAATACATTGTGTGTTGGTTCTATTTAAAAAACGTCCGGATTGCTTGGTTTCAAGCCGTTTTTGCACAGTAGAACAATGACTTGAGATCGAACAAAGGTTTACCGGTACTTCCACATACATGTCCATAACGCTGTAACGAGGCGGCTCTAATTGGTTCAGAGTGTGTGAAGGAACACTATCCCCTCCCCTCACGCTCTCTGTATGTGTTTACCTTTACCAGAGTATCATCCACTTAGGTTTCATGCCAATGCTTGTTCTGAATACGTGCAGGGAAAAAAAGGACGCTTTATTTCCACAGAGGGCACATGAACCAGTTTGAGGTGCCATTTTTTTCAAGTTTGTGCAGCAGCTACTGTCTCTTGTAGATGCTAATGCCACTTCAGATTCGCTGTAATGGAGAATGGGCTTAAACCCATGTGGGTGACGCTGACGTCCATCCGATATCAGATGGACCGGCTTTTTCTGGGTCCTCTTGTCGTTTTCTGTGAATGCAGTATGCAGCCAGTGGAGGTGACAAACCACTTTCAAAGGCAGCATGTGTCAGTAAATCAGGGTGACCCATCAGATTCCAAAACAAGCGTGGAAAAGTGTTTTTCAGCAGAATGACACCTTTAAGTGTGCTAAGAGAATTCACTAGATATGCTGTGGAAAATTATCTGATTTCACCTTATTGGTACTGTAAGTGAGCAGCGTGGTTACAGATACATACAACAGCACTCACTACTGATCCACTCAAGACGTTGTTGACGAAGATTTGTGTGTATTTCAATTCCTGCAAGAATAGCAGCTTTGCGTTTAACTCAACAGGCCCAGGTTTCACACTGAACATGTGAATCGAGACGAGATTTGCATTATAGTTCAATAAATATACTTTTGTGACATTTTGTTTGGTGGTGTGCCTTGTCATGTCTTGTAATTTTAAGTATGAGCTATGGCTTAAAAAGAGTGGGAAACACTGGTCTACACTATGGTTATTTTTAGACCTCAACCAATATTGGGTTATTAGGGCCCCAATACCAATATTGATGCCTAAAAAATAGGAGCAGGGGGTTAGCATCCATCCTGGTCAGAGCGTGCATGTGCATAGAGGATGGTGAAGAAGTCGGAGCAGAAGTGAAATCCGTATTCATAACTATCTGGGCAGTGCACACATGCACGGGGGCAGTGAGTGACAGAATCCCTGCAGCAAAAAAAGTTAATAAATCAGCTACAAAATTGGCCGATGTTCATTAATTGGCGAGACTTTATAATCGACTGGTTGATTAAAAGGTTTGGACTTCTTTTCCTCACTTAATAAGTGTGATGTAAAAGGAATCGGGAAGGAGGCAAATATTTTTTCACACCACTGTATGTTACTATCATTTTATGAATCCCGATGACCGCTAGAGATTTTCTGTTGCTCAGAATCCTTGGGTTTCTGTGAGAAGGTATACATTACCTCCAAGGCGTGATCCAGGTTCACAAGTGTGACTCTTTTTGTACTACTACTCAGAGTGCATGAAAGAAGGGAACATTCAGTAATTTTTGGACCCCCCCTCTGATGGGCATCCAGGATTCATAGAATTGTAGTTACATACGCAACTCTCTGCTGTACGTTCCCCCTGTACAAATGCATATTAAGCCTTTATATTGGTGGAGTTTGGTTCTGACCCATATCCTGGTACTGCACAGACCGAACATGTTGTACCTTCTGCTTGTATTTCTGAATTGCAAACCCTCGGACTCGAGCGCAACTGCCGCCTCCTCCATTTCTGTCATTTTCCTGCAATCAAACAATGTGTCAAATGTATAGTTCTGTTTAACAAATCTGCTCTGTTATGGTCATTGAGTTGTAGATCTTACAGCCGACAGAGAACAGGGTGCCGTTTCTGGAGCATGGACTGGGTCTGGATCGGAACCACCGCCGTTCCTCTTCCACAGAGTCCGGACCCGCTCGTTTGGCTGAGAAACGCGGTCTGCGTCCTTCAGAACTACAAATACAACAGGAAAAAAAAGCTCATGCAAAAACAGTAGAAACATGACTCCTTAGAAAAAAATAAAACAGAACCAAATCTCATATATATGTTTCAATATCCAACTAAAGCCCTTCTAAGGGTCATTTTCACCTGATCAACGGGGTCAAATCCCAATAGGAACACATATACACAGGATTACAATTTTCACCATGGTGTACATTGTATTACACTATAAACATCTACAATTATATTTTATAAAACCAAAAAGTTTAGAAATGAAAGGGAAAAAGATAAGGCATTTGGCACTCTTCAGAGACCAAGGTTCTAATAGTTTGGGATTTTTCATTATAGTTTACTTTTATTTAACTTTGACTTATTCTTTTCCACTTCCGTCAGTTTTAATTAACTTTTAGAGCAGGTTAGATAATTTTAGCTTTCTCCCAAATGCTTAGTTTTTTCATGTCTTTGTAAATCCTATTCAAACAATTTTGTGATGGGCAGATCAGTGGGTTACCTGCAGGACATTATTTGGGTGGTGGGTCATTAACTGAGCAAAGAGACAAAAACATATACAGTATCATGTATAAATTCCCTATGGCAGGTCAAAGTATTCAGCAATGTATATATATACAATTATATTCGATATAACGGCTACTCTAGCGTGGCTGTGGACCCAAACCCTACCCTACCCTTGAGTCCCATCATTCATTCCACATGCTAGGTTAGTGCTAGTGGTGCACAGATCAGTGGGGTAACCTGCTAATCAGCTCAAAAAATTTGCAGGGTGGGTCAAACAATTCCACAAAAGTGAGACTGTGGATTGGCAAAAAAAGCCCCATTATGCACATCACAAAAGAAAATCCCATCTAGGACACTGCTGCTTTAGTCTGCATGTTCTAGGTAGTTTGGACCAGAAGAACACTCCAAACCACCAGTGACCAGATGTGCCGAATCATGAAGCGCCGTATGGTGCTACCAGCTGAAATTGCTGGAGCAAAATAAATCAATTTGATATAAAACTGAACTTGACAAAGACTGACACAAAGGGAAATTTTAATTGCAGTTAGTTATTCTTTTTTTGTTTTTCTATTATAGTTTTACATATTTCAGTTTATGATTTTTTTCCCAATTCTAGCTTTCATCACTTCGTTCATTTTGCTTGATAAAACCCTTGACCTACACAAAGATTAAGACCCAAATGTACCAGAGAATCTTCATTTTTGAAATACCTCCACCAAGGAGGTTATGTTGTCATGAGGGTTTGTCTGTTCGCAAGATAACTCAAAAAGTTACGGAAGGAAACCACCAACCAACAGCTACTAACCATAGGCCATCTTCATCCTCCTCTTCCTCCGTTTACTCTTCCCAGGGCTATGATGAGAGGAGCTGGAGTCTGACCCCTCCAGGTTTTTCAGAAGAACCACTTTCTGTTTGAGGCAGCTGCATCCCAACATGCACTGGGGCCGTCCACAGTGACTCATACTGAAGGAATGGGACAGACTGGAGCAGACGCAGCCCAGACGGCAGAAGTCGTTGAGACAGGGGGGAGCTCTGCGGCAGACGACTGGGATAGGTGCTGTTGGATTCTCACTCACAAAACCCTGAGGACAGAACTGGAGATCAGTACAGTAGGGACAGAGGGGACAGGCTCTAAAACCCAGGAAATTAAACCACAGGTCAGTAATATAGAGGCAGAACCTGTACCCTGTTGGAGGAGTTTATGAGGAATGTTCTGGAGTTGAGTGTCAGAGTGATGAGTCTGATGGTGTGATGGTCAATGTCAGATTTATTCCCCACAGGTAGGATGGGAATTAGAAGAGAAGGAGACATTTAGGAGCTAGTTAATGAAGTGATGCAAAGAATTCCCAGAACCGAGAGAGTAGTGATCAGTGCAGACTTCAGTGGACATGATGGGGCAGAAGTCAGAGAAGATGTCACAGATGTCATCCTCAAGTGCTTTTCCATAGATAGCCCCGACAGTTTAGAGAACATTCCTGAGAAATGGACGCCTGAAGTGAAACACTTTTGTCCTTCTGTGTTCCAGGACAGGAACACAGAAGGACAAATGTGAGTGAACTTTACAGAAGACAAAATGGTGGGAGATGAAAAAAGAAGAATGTGGTATGGTCTTCAGAGAGATGAGGCTCTGGATAGTCAGGAGATGCTTCTAGAATCTAGACGTTTGGACAACTACACTTGACATGAACAGAGAGACAGGTAGGAGAGGACTAGGTGTGTCATCTGAAAGGAAACTGAAGGACACCAGGTGGTGGAACCAGGAAGTGCAAGAGTATAAACATAAAACTGTTAGAAGGTAAGAAGTGGGACAGTGAAAGGACTAAAGAAAGAGAAGACAGGAAAAAAGAGATGCAGGGAAAACAAAGTTAAAACAAAAGACTTTAAAAGAGTGTCTAGCCGTCTGTATGCAAGGATGGACATAAAGATGGAAGAGAAAGACAGAGATGGAAGGATGGACAGCAAGTTAGGGTAATTAAGGACAGAGGTGGACATGTGTGGACTGATAAGAGAAGAGTGATGGGATGAATACTCTGAAGATGAATGAGGAAAATGACACAAAACAATAGAAGAGGTGTGGGTTGTGAACCAGGAAGTATGACAGATGAGTAAGGAGTGAAGAGTGGAAAGGCAATTGGGCCTGATAATGGACGTGGGATGGTATCGAAGTGTCTAGGAGAGGTAGGACGAGATTATTCAACAAGATATTAAAGAGTAAGAGGATTTTTGAAAAATGGAGAAGTGATGGTTTCCACATCTAAGAACAAGGGAGACGTGCAGAGATGTGAAAACTACAGAAGAAAGTTGATGAACATTACCTTGAGGTTATGTGAGAGTAGTGGAGGCTAAGCTAAGACCAGGCTAAGAACAGAAGTGAGCATATGTTAACAGGATGGTTTCATGCCGAGGAACAGTCCAACAGATGCAGCGTTTATATTGAGGATGCTGATTGAGATGGTCAGAAGGAGTTACATTGTGTCTTTGTAGACCTAGAGCAAGGGTGCCCAATCCTGGTCCTTGAGGGCCACGATCCTGCATGTTTTAGATGTACCTTCTTCTAACACACCTGATTCAAGTGGTAAGGCTGTCTCTGCAATAGACTGATGACTGTCAGGTGTGCTGAAAGAGGGAAACGTCTAAAACAGGGATGCTCAATCCTGCCTCTTGAGAGCCATTATCCTGCACGTTTTATTTTTTATTTTTTAAGTACTCTATTTGTCATACACCGTACAACAAAATTTGTCCTCTGCATTTAACCCATCCTTCATGCCATTGGGGCATCTGTAAGGAGCAGTGGGCAACCATGGATGGCACCCGGGGACCCATCTCCAGCTGTAGAGCCAGGCTAATGGTCAGAATCACCTGGCTAAAGGATTTGACGCTAACAAGTGGGTTTTTGGGGGATGGGGGGGAAACCCATCCAGACACAGGGAGAGAAACAAGCAAACTCCACACAGAAAGGCCCGCACAGTCCGGGAATCAAACCCAGGTCTTCCTGCTGTGAGGCAAGACTGCTAACCGCTCAGCCACCATGCCACCGTTAGATGTATCACCATGTTGCTGTTAGATGTATCCCCCTCCCAACACACCTGATTCAAATGATAAACCTCTCATCAAGTTGTGCAGAAGCCTGATAATGACCGCCAGGTGGGTTGGAAGAGGGATACAACTAAAATATGCAGGATAGTAGTTCTTGAGGTCCAGGATTGTGCATCCGTGATCTAGAGCAGAGGTCTTCATCCCTGGTCTGAATGGCCCACTGTCCTACATGTTTTGTATGTCACCCTGCTCCAACGTACCTGATTCAAAGCAGTGGGTGGTTATCTGGCTTCAGCAGGTCTTGATAATGAGCTCATCATTTGAATCAGGTGTCTTGGAGCAGGGTTGCATCTAAAACATGCAGGGCAATGGGCCCTGAGAACCAGGGTTGGAGACATCTGCTAGCAGAGGTGGGCAATTCCAAGTCCATGTCCTGCCATGTATTGGTTCAAACCTGTTCACTGAACACAGGTGATTCCACTAATTACCTGGATGAGACATTGTACTCATCAAAATGGTCTGATTCAATGAACAGGTTTTAACCAATACATGGCAGAACTTTGACTTGATTAACCTGGAATTACCCACCTTTGTCTCTCAGAGATGATGTGCGGTTTAGTAGTCCACTTCAGTCGAGAGGTGGTACAGAAATGTTGAAGGTGAAGATGCAATTAGTCTCTGTGGTGAGTGCAGGAAAGAGGTGAAACACTATGTGTAGGCAGGTTGAAATGGGCAGAGAAGAATCTCAAGTGTGTGATGCAGAGGTGGGTAATTCAAGGTCCATCAAGTCAAAGTCCTGCCATGCATTGCTTCAAACTTGTTCATTCAACCAGCCCATTTTGATGAGCACAATGCCTCATCCAGGTAAATGGGGTAATTAATGAAATCACCTGTGTGAACAGGTTTGAACATGACAGGACTTTGGCTTGATGAACCTGGAATTACCCACCTCTGGTTTCAACATCTACAGAGGGCAGATAGTGGGTATATCAGTAGAAAGACAAAAGAGTGCAAATGAAGGTTGAGAGGAAAACCCAAGAACAGTTGTAAGGATGGAGTCAAAGGGGATACAAGGGTAGTAGGTGGGAGAAATAATAGATTGGCTGTGGCCACACCTGAAGGGAACAGCCTAAAGCAGAGGTCTTCAACCCTGGTCCTCAGGACTCACTAACCTGCATGTTTAAGAATACCATCGTGCTCCAACACACCTGATTCAAATGATCAGCTCACCATCAAGCTCTGCTGAAGCCTGATGATAACCCACTGCTTTGTATCAGGTGTGTTTGTGCACGGTGACATCTAAAACATGCAGGATAGTGGGCCTTGAGGACTTGGGTTGAAGACCTCTGGCCTAAAGGACAAGAAGGTCTGCTGTCTAAGTATGTTTTATTGTATGTGCTTGCATTCTGTTACTGTATTCGATGGAATTCTTGTTTGGCGCCTGTGGTGGGCAGCCTGTTACTGCAGCATATGTCGATATTTGTGTATTTGCAGATGTGTTCTCAGGTCTAATGATGCTGATAGATCTATCGTTTTGGTGCTAATGTGACATGGTTGGTGTCAGGTGACCAAGTTTGTTTCCATACCATTAATGTGAATAGTGATGTCAAGGCGACGCTTGCCCTCTCCTCGCTGATGAAGGTCTTGGGTTTCCCCCCCCACATCACACTGTCTTCCAGGTCCTTCTGCTTCAGCAAAGTTCGGGTCATCAGAGTGGGTTCAAAGTTTAGCCCCCTCGGAGGCGTGCCATCCAATCCCCCTGTGGACGGGCCAAGAGTCCGGAACCGGCCTTTGGGTTTCAGTTTCCTTTTGATGAGTCCAGGTCCCAGCTCTGTATGAGTCATTGTCAGGTCTGGAGCTGGCTCCAGATCTGATGACCCATAATTCAGTTTCAGGAGGCCCTTCTTTTTTCTTGGGGGGCTGTAGTTTGTGTCATCGGTTGGAGGAGTCTGTGTTAGGGCGGCATCAGTTTTAGGTCTGTGTTGGGTGGGTTTGACTGGGTTTTGCTTCCTCTCTGCTCTCCTGGAGGTCTTCAAGTCCTTGGGGATCAGTCGGGGTCTCTTTGAAGGGGGAATGAACCCAGATATGAGGTCAGCGGTGGGAGAGGGGGCCCTGTGCTTCTTCAGGACACTGTCCAGGGTTCTGACATAGCTGGTGCTGTGCGTCGGGAGTTCATACACCACGGGTTCGGTCACTGGTTGAGAGAAGGAGGCAGCACGTTCGTCTATCAACTTTCCCTCATTCTCCAGATACTGGTCCAACATATCACTGCAGAATGCAGACAGGTTCTTCTTTGGTGGTTCTGAACTGGACCCACCTGCAGGACATGACATAACAGTGGGCTGAAGCTGGTCCATCTGCATTGGTACCTCTGCATCAGCAGTGGTTTGAATGGAATCTTCAGGTTTGGGCAGAGCCTCTGACGGACTGAACTTGGACCTCCAGCCTTTAATCTGAGTCACATCTGTGGTTTTTCCAGTTCTGGACACGAACGTAGCAGAAACACCTAAAAACAAATTAAACAAACCCACAGTGAACTACAAGGTTATAGTGAAAGATTGAGTGCTTCCACAGGTCATTCCTCCCCACAGCCATCAGCCTTTACAACAGGGGTCTCCAAACTGTTCCACAAAGGGCCAGTGTGGCTGCAGGTTTTTGTTCCAACCAAGCAGCAACACACCAGACTTCAATCAATTAATCAACTGATCTCAGTCTGCAGAGAGTCAATTGGTCAAACTGAACTCTTGGTTGGAACAAAAACCTGCAGCCACACCGGCCCTTTGTGGAATTGTTTGGAGACTTCTGCTTTACAATAATGCTCAATATAAATATATATATATATATATATATATATATATATATATATATATATATATATATATATATATAAGTGTTTTATTGCATAAACTCTTGTATGTGTGAACATGATAAAATGAATCTTCTACATTCAGAAAAGTGGACATGAACGAGGGGTTGATCAGGTGTTTCTGAGCTTGCTCACTCTGATTTTGTGCAGGCGGCTCCAGGTGGAGTCCGAGTGAGGGGAGGGGCAGACGGACTCCCAGGTACTGGAGGTCAATGGCTAGTGTTGGATCCAGGAGATTCATCTTCAGACCCACTGAGCACAAAACAGCACAAATGGCACTTTACAATCACTTTTACAAAGTTGGTGAAACATCATAAAAACTTCTGATGTACGATAAAGTAATTTACATCAGACATGTCAGTTTAAAATATCAGCAGTTATACATGATGCGGAAGAAAAAATTTAATCTGTAGTTTATGAAAAAAGACTTTTTTTTTTCCTGAATTCTGACATTTTATTTTGTTAAATAGTTAGTTCATCTACACAAAGGCAGATTTTGTGAATGACAGTGTTTTTGTCCATTAGCACACACACCTTCCTGTAACACGGGATGGATGACCTGATGGTGTTTCATCAGTTTCATGTCTCTCAGGAGAATCTTTTCCAAGGCAGCGATTCTCTGCATGTCACTCTCTGCAAATGAATCAATCAATTATCAAAGGTTAAAGTTATCCAAGTCAGACGGTACAAAAAAAGCAGTGTTTAGCTTTGCTAAAATTACTGGAGACCAGTGGAAAGCCCTAGCCTAGCTTAAAAAAACATCTAATTCACACAACTGTAAATTAGATTCAGTAAAATATATTGGCAATGTAGCCACAACTAAAGCTAATCTAATAATAGGGCTGCTGTGGCTCAGTTGGTAGAGTGGGTCATCTAATGACTGAAACATCGATGGTTTGAATCCTGGCCCCATGTGTCCTTGGGCAAGACACTGAACCCTAAATGGTTCCCAGTGGGTCTGGCAACACCTTGCATGGCAGCAGCCACCTCCTGATGTATGAGTGTGCATGTGAATGGGTAAATGTGAGGCCTAGATAAAGCACTTTGAGTACTATGTAAGTGCATTCCATTTCGCATTTACATTAGAGGTCTGCGCAGGACACAATTTCCAGTCCCGCTCCCGCAAAGAATTGTGATTTTCAGTCCCGCGTGCAAGTTCTGCAGGATTCAGACGTGACTTGAAATGTGGCATATGGAAGACCGCTTGCCTGGTGTTGCCCGGAGGTGTGAGTCCTTTTTATTGAGGCTCAGCTCGTAGATGGCGTGAGGCTGGTTAACGGACCCATCGCGCCAAGGTCTGGTCTTCTCGGAGTCGGGTTGGTTGGGAATGCAGTAGCAGGTGGTAAACTAAGGCTAAATACTAGTAATAATAGTCAAAATGAATCATTTATAGCTTTTATTTTTAACATGATTTTATTTTGTGGGACTGCAGCTTATCAATGCTCCCATTCGCTCCCGGAATGTGCAGTCTCCCACTGCTTTTAAAATTTGTCCTGTGCCGCACTGCTTTGTTGGATCCTGCGGGTCTCCCACGGAAGCGCAGGGCTCTAATGTTAATATAATCGCGGCCTTTGGTGGTATGATAAAGACGTGTACCAAAAATCTTTAAGACTTCATTTTAAACAAAATAAATAAATACATTTGTATTAGGCTCTATTAAATCAGTAATTAAGGTTAGTTATTGTTAGTTTACTGGCTAATGCTACCTTATTTGACAATTTGAGCATAAAGATTACGATTCAAAAAGGGTTTGACAGCCTAGTAAACTGGCCCGCCTCTACTGACAAAAAATATCTTTGCCTGAATCGGTCTATTAACGCTCCATAGAGCCTCAGCCACCAATCGCAACTCTCAATCCCACCCGTACGCCTAAACTTAGTCTATGGAGTGTCTCCAGACTATGAATTCAGATCATCGTCTGGCTTACCAGGCTAAAGGTTTGATATTGTAAAATTAACATTTGATTTAAATCCCAGAAACTGCTGGAATCACCACATACAGACATTTCCCTCAGAACAGGTCAACACTCAATTAACAGACACCGACATAATGCTATAGACAAACATTCTTGTACACGTGTCATCAGGACAAACATTAAGATAAAAAAAATAAAAACTTTCTATACATCTATTCACTGTGTTCTCTTAGAGAGAAGTTCAATGTGTTAGTAACCCATCATGAATTAACAGAATGACAAACAATACCCTAGCAGCATGATGGTAAACTTAATATTGTGCCCAAATTATTCTAGGATGTGAAAACTGATGTTAAAAAAATATGTAAAAATGTAACAAAACCCATTTAATATTTAGTTTTCCAAAACCATAGACAGGCTCATTAGAATATCTTCTATTTCTTTAAGATTAGGTGTTTTACCAGCACCTAATTTTTACAGCACATTAGTAGATAGTAACCAAAATTCCTCAAGGTTACCAAGGTCAGGTACTAGTTTGTGGATGTCGGAGTGACAGTCATGTATTCATGGTAGAAATGAGTCCAGTGAGTACTTGTTAAGTTCTGAAAGGTTAAAGGAGGCTCAACATATCCTCCAGGTCTACCTCCTCTGGTTCTAACCCACCCTTTAAGCTAGCAATAAATGGGTAACTTACACGTATCATGTATTTACCATTGACAGTTGTTTGGGTCAGTTGCTGTGGTTCATCTTCAGATGACGTCTGAAGTTGTGAAGGGTTGACTATTGGTGCCACGCCGTCAGAGGAGTCGCCAACATGGAGTTCAAGAGCCTCCTGAAATACCAGTTCTGATATTTATTCTGTGTAGACTTGAGTTAGTCAACTCAATCAACTCCTGCTGCTCTAAAGGCTGGGGTCCTTGGTGAAACCTGGCTTTGTCAGTGCCTTCAATCTGAATTCATTTAATATTTTTTGCTTTAAATGCACTTACCCATTTTGCTTTAAAAATACAATCTAAAAACATCTTTCTGGAGCGAGTGAATTTTGGCCAGACCCAAACAGAAGTGTTTTCCAAGTCATTCCATACCATACCATCCCTGACCCTCCCTGTGTTTGCTTTTAGCAGATAAATACTCTTAAACACTCTGTTGGTGATTGTATGTAACTTTAATGTTGGCGACCCCCAACAAATGGAACAAAATGGTAGAGCAACATTGGTTATCCTGTTTGTTGATATTAGTTACATTGCCTGCCACAGGTGTTAATATGCATTGAGTGCTAGAACCAACACCAATGACACTGCTTGGAAACATGGTGTAAAACATATTTAAATGTCTGATACATGTAATATGCTCAAATGTAACTCTGTCATCTGTCAACCATTAACCTTTACCTTTGACGTGAATGAGATAAATAACTGCTCCTCCACTTCTTCCAGGTTTGGCTTCATGCTGGTATAGGCAGAGTTGTTTGCCTTGTTGCCACCATCACCCTTAGTAACCTTTTGTTTTTGCGACTTGTTCTTGTACTTGCAGTGTTTAGCTGGAGCTTGTGGCACTTGAGAAGTAGTATGCTCATGTGATTCTATTGCAGTAACAGGAGGTGGACAGGAATTGGTCACCTCTGGGTTCGAAAACTCCACCTCGATTCCAAGATCATCCTCAGTGGAGAAGAAATGAACCAGGTCTGTGATTGAAGGCGTCGGTGACAAACCATTACCATCTAAGGAGGAAAAGGTTGGAGAAAGTGGTAATGGAAGCACCAGAGGGGACAGTTCAGCTGGAAAAGGCAACGACTGCTCATTCTCTTGAAAAGATGGAGGAGGGTCAGGTGGAAGGGTGGATGTGGAAGTGTCAAGAGTCTGCGTTACAGGATCAGAGGGAGTCTGAGAAGGTATTAAAGATGGTGTGATGGACACTATTGGCGAGGGCTGTGATGTGATTTCAAATGTTGTAAATGAAGGGGGTACGTACGGCTCAGTTGGAGGTAACACTGTATGCCACTTGAACACAGATTCAGATTCAACAGGGTCTTCACTTTGTGGTTCCTCTACATTTGGTAGTGCGTTGGAAGTGAGTTTTGAAGGAGTGGGGTCCAATTCCAATGCTAATGAAACTGGAAGGGAAGGCAAGGATTCTGGGGAGCTTGCAGGTGATAAATTCTCAAATCCAAATGGTAAATACTCGGTGTCTGGAAGTAATGTCCCAGAAGTCATTGAGGGGGAACCTGGGGGTAATGCGGTCGACTCTGTAAGGTCTGCGTGTGGAATATCTGGCGTAGGTAATACTGTATTTTCAAGCACTGTTGATGACACTGAAGATGTAGAGGAGGTAGCAGGAGTTAGTGAAATGTTAGACATAGATGTATCGAGGGCACAAAATGGCTGATCTGAGTTAGTTAATACTGGTGTAGCATTGGGCACTGATGGATCAAGGACTATGACTGATTCCATGTGATGCTTAGTTGTAGCTCTTTGCAGTTCTGTAGATTCTGCTAAATCTTTATATAATGGATCAAATAGCCGATTAGCGTGTAAATGTACTGCATCATCTGAATGAAGATCTATGGTTTGTTTTTCAATAGGACCACTCGGATCATTTAAGGACCCAGTTTTAGAGGGTTGACATGCAGAAGCTGAAGAAGAGTTACATTTTTCAGATAAAAGTTCTGGTTTGACTTCCAGCAGAGGGTGCGGTGACTCTGGTTTGCTTTTGGACTTCTTGGATTTTGTTGAATGCTGCTTCAAAAAAAGAGCAAGAGCTGGTAGGGGAAGTGGGACTGGACGTTTCTGAAGCTTCATTACTGATGAAACTTCAGGTTGACACACACTGTCAGAATCCACAGAGGTTTTGTGCAATACTCTTGAAACAGCAGTCTGACTGTTGACCTTCGTACAACCAGTACTCGGACTATCCTTCGAAGGCTGTTTGTCTCTGCCAGCTTTCCTCCTTCTTACAACAGTGTCACCTTTCTTTACAAGTGGAGCTTTGATTGACAGACTGCCCTTTGTAGCCTGGTTTGGTAGACTGTTTTTTTTAGTGTTGGTTTGCTCAGTTACGCAAGGAGTGATATTTAATCCCAGCTGCTCCAGGTTGCATCTCTGCAGTGAGACATGAGCCTCTCGAATAAGTTCAGAGAACAACTTCTGTGTGGGACGTGAACTGTTAACGGAGGAAATCAAACAATAGAGCAAATTAGTGCCACTCCTGTGACAGAAGCAGTAATTAATTTCTGAAAATTGGGTGGAATTTACAGAGAAGAACATCACAACTTCTACACTCAACCAACAACTGTCATTAAATACATTTAAAGACAACTAAGTGATGCAGAGTAGCAATAGCACAGATGATATCTATTGAATTCTTATCCAGAAGCCAACTAACAGAAACCCAGTGGTATTTATCATTTGGCTTTTGGATTATTACAGAATAGAAGGAAGTAAATCTTCAAAATAAATCCTATTTTACAATTTCTGTAACAAATGTTATATCAAAAAGTCTAAATTCCATTATCAAACATCTCCATCACTGGGTCTTCTAGATTTATCTTGGCAGCAATTGTTAAGGAATGTAACAGAGATGCTATAGTTAATACGACCTTGTCTGGTTAAAATATGTACAAACATGAAATAGAACAGTTGTGAAGTTTTTTTTATGAATAAATCTGGACATTGAGAAGAGGATAACCTTCATTATTCTATCCTCTTTCTGATAGACTTGTGTACCTGAACTCTTACCATGATGTTTCCCCACTGATCTTGGCAGACGACTGTTCATTGTTGGTAGTTGAAATCTTCTTATGGTCACCCACTGAGGTTGGTTTCTGCTCGATTGCCTTCGAGCTTCTGGGCTTATGGTTTGCGAGCAAAGACTTCAAGCTCTTTTTAACAGTATGTTGCTCAGTGGTGGTTGTAAGTTTGGTGGGTTGGTTGGGGTCTTTACTCAAATTCAGTTGCGGTTTCAGGCTCCATGCAGTGGAACCATCCTCCTTCAGTCCTTTAGCGAATGGATTGTAATCCACTTTCAACTGGGTAAACTGTGTGTTCTGGTAAGCCGTGACAGCCATGAACTCAGTCTGAGGAAAAGAGAATGTGACCACGCTGGGGGTATTTAATTTTATGTCTTTAGCAGCCTTTTCAGTTTGGACAACATGGAGTCGGGGGAGGTAACGGTGCATCGAATGCAGGATAGTGTTCCCATCTTGGTCTGAAGTGTTATTAGTGAGTTTAAGCTTATAAAAGGACACTGGACTCTGCATCCAGTGTTGACCTGTTGATGGAGACTCTGGATGTGCAAAAGGTTGACTCTTCACATGACCATCTGCCTTTCCTGCAACCTGCCAGCTTTTCCCAGCCCATTTGTACTGAATGTTGTCTACAGCCTGGATGTCCATGACCAGGCAGTACTTTTTGGATGGATGCAAGCCAGAAATGCGAAAACGACAGTAGGGGAACATTCTACTGCCTTGTTTAGTCAAAATCATTTCTGTTTTGCACCTGAAGAACTCGTTCCACATACTGTTGTTATCTAGAATCACAGTGATGCCTTTGCAGGTGCTCTCAGGCGGCAGGTTTTCAGTCTGGACACTTGAGCTGGATGGATGATTCCCAGCAGGAAGTTTGGCTTCCTTTGCTGGATACATGTTGGGTTTATCCACAATGCCTCCATCCATGCTGGTTACCTGGCTGCCCGGTTCCATTCTGAAGCGTCTAGGAGGATGGTCAGCTGCTGTAGGGGTGGATGCCCCTTCTTGATGGAATACCATATCTTTTTGCTTCTTCTTAGAGGCCATGAACAGGTCAGAGACATCTAAACAATGGCATAGATCCACTTTATAAACACCAGCGATGCTTCAGGTCAACATCCTGCAACACAAAAATTTAAACCATAGGTTAGGGTCAGTCAAACATAAATTAATCTGTTGGCCATCAGGTACAACAGAGCCTTATACTTATTATTTTTACATGTAGTAGATATAACTTTAAGAACAATTACATTTTATGTCAGGCACAATGTCATGATGCTCATTCAACCAAAAGAATATGTCCATCTAAGTGGAAGAAATGCAAAATAAGACAAAGCATTTGGCAGGACTTCAGTATTCAAGACGAGCATCATATTCTCATAAGAAACACCACATCAGACATGTATAACATAAACCACATTATTCGATAAGACAACTATATAATATTCAACTCCTAAATGAACATCAGTTTACCACAGTTGAACTTCACGGACTGAATCTTACTCCACATGCAACTAAAATAATTTCTGTTTCTGGTGATTAACGCAGAGTTTGACAAGTTGTTTATTAGGGATGTTGATTCAGATGAAAACACAGTTTACTGGTCAACATTAAACTACAATGGTAACAACAGGGTCATAATAACGGTGAAAGAGGTTCAAGATGAGTTTAGATCTTTAAAAAAGGTATTGTTATAGGTAAACTGTGTTGACACCAGGCTGCTTAGTCTGACATGGAATCATGGAACCAGTTGGTAGTTACTGTATGCTGACTTCAGAAATGACACAGTAATACATGACCCAATCCAAATGCTGTTTGTGAAAGGAAATAAACTCCCGTTTTTCTAATCTTCTATGTCATATGGTTAACATAATCTAGAGATGTAACCAGCCACATTAGTTTTAAGTATTAATAGCTACGTAGTAAGAGGAACTACACTGTGTTCATGTGGCATTGGGTATGGGACATTATCAGGCTCCGACCTCTGAAATTTCACCTGGAAGCACTGGAGACTCAATGTCAGCAGTAAAAATGGACTTGTTCACATGACCATGAACTATGACTAACCAGATAACTAATAATTGGATCTGACACATTTACATGCACTTAAGAAATGCGAGAATCAAAAATGCTGTTTTAGATGATCTAGTCCATCATCAGAGTTCTTTCTGAGTTCGTATGCACATAATAGGGGTGTGCGATCTGACAATATTAAATCATGAAGAATAAGAACGAGTAAAGGATTGTGGACGATCTGTCAATTTGGAGAAATTGTGGAAATCTGATGGAAGATCCTGATAAAAAAAATCGAAATCGGGGTTTTATGCCAATTTATTTATTTTTTTTCCCCCATATCGCCCACCTCCAGTACATAGTGATGGTAAAAGCCAACTTCCAGTTATTAAGCACTCACGTTTGCGTACGTAACTTCTATTTTCTATGATTTTAATAGGTTTTCCAAATGTTTGGATGTAACGAGACTAAATAAACCAGATTAACCTGTATACATGAAGACAAAGTGTGTTAATCTGATTTACTGAAATCAGATTACTGCTGGTATCTGATAAAACAGATCTGATTATCCTGTTAATATGATCAACACTAATCACGTAATTCCACAAATCACACAATTATCAGAATATTGGTGCGATTGTCAACAGGCTCATTATTACCAACATTGACCACAAAACCGTCGCTGTACATTTTGTAAGGCTGTCCCTGACCTAGTATTTACTTTGTCAATTAGTGGTCGTCATTTACACTATTTGGCACAATCACACTTAGATTTGGTTTGCTTCATAAATGCCCCAGTATTGGTGGACTCTCGGGACAACGTTGACAGTTCCTCCACCACATTGACTTTTTTTCCCCAACTGGGAAAAATGTGACAGGTGGTTGTGTTTGAGGCAAAGGTACAGATTTATAGTGTTGCCCCATTTAGCATGAACTTTTTTCAAACAAATGCGATGCACTGGCTCATATCAGATCTGTGGTTTATTGGAGTCATTTGGCTTGACTCCATAGAGTTCACACACATGTGGCTACCTGATCTGTACCACACAAGTGGTCGGTCATCATGGTCGCTAAACGATGGCAACTCTGAACAAAACCATTTGGAAAACCTTCCCTGATTTGAGTCTTAAAAAAAAACTTTATTAAAATTACATTTATTTACACATACTTTCATGATCCCAAACTTAGAGAGAAGTCTAAACATAGAGCTAGGAATACTAGCATAGAATAGAAATAACAGAATAATAAGACAATATTAAAACTGCAAGCAGTCTCAAAGGCCTTCGCCATCCCTCACTATGTTTCGGAGCTGAGCTCTGTGTTTGAACTGTACTGTGAACTATGATTCAAGAACCACAATATGCACTAAACCATGGAGAACCTGTATTGTTGCATCCCAAATGAGAATTGATACAGCACCATTTCATGAGCTCAGTCTGCACATTTAACCAGTTGCCCCTTGACTCTTATATAGACTCGTATAGATAATTTCAGACAGTTTTATCAGATCATTGCAAAACAAGCTTTAGGGAAAATTCATGATAAACAAGCTCAAAAACCAAACTCAACTCTAGCTGTGTCCATTCAACCTCAGAGGGTCATGGTGGTTCGTGATGGTTTCCCAACTGGTTTTGCATTAATGTGACCAGAGTGGTCCAAAATGGTCTAAAAAACAAACAAGCAAAAAACAAATTAATATCCCTGAAAATGGTGAACGTTTCCAAGTGTAAAAATAAGTTGAAAACTTGGAACAACCACACTACAGATAGAGGACTGAATAAATCTAGGACCAAAAAAAGTTTGTTTATTGAAGTCAGAGCTGGATGATGCTGACCTTTAATCCACCTGGTTCCTCTGCGAGTATGTTTACATGCACTTAAGAGAAATTTTAATTATTGCCTTAGTCCAACTACAATCTAAACTTTAAAAGCCATGTATACACCTTAGTTGGATTATAATGGAATTGAATTGTAATTTTTTAAGTCAGACTAACCAAGTCAGTTAATGTGGATCTAATCAAGCTCCTTCATACATGTAAATGCCACCCAACTTTAGGCCAACTGAGCCGTAGAGACATGGCATAACAACATGCATGTTTACGTGTAATAAATCAGAGTATACATTACATATGAAATGTACAGAGCTGCTGCATTGTTGTTATTCATGTTGTCACCCAGTATTGTTGCCCTTCAAATCTGCCACGTTTGTTTATGGATTTTTCTTTTTCTATGATGCCAACTGGTAGAATACTAATGCAAAAATATGTATAGTGTCACCTAGTGTCTGGGAGTGGAACAATAATTTGATTCTCTTGCTGTGCATGTAAACAGATATTTCTGAGAAACTCCAGTTAAGTCCTTTGCTCGACTATTTACATGCACTTCTAAGTTGAGTAGCAACTTGGAAGTGCATGTAAATGTCTATGTATCTGAAACATTATGGAAATTGTCTCCTGTTTAAAGAGTTACAGATATGTACAGAGGTCCACCAAACTAGTCAGTCTGAAATATTAGGTAGCAAAACCACAAGTCAAACAGGCTGTCATGAGACACTTTCCCACAGAGTAGTTCTAGAAACTAAATAGTTCTTACAACTACATAGTTCCAAGGGAACCTTTGAGTTTGCATTCCGACAGGGCAGTAGGAACCATGGGAGGGCAAATGTGCCACAGTGATGTATTCTTTAAGTACTAAATACAACAATCACACAAGGATGTAGAAGACAGTGGTACTATAAGCTAGAATAGATAATGAGGAGGACACAGCATTTATGTTCTGTATCGTGGGAATGTTAATAGTGGTTAAATACAACATCTAATTTCAAGAATGGACAAGTTTACAGAGAAAGTTAGGAAACGAAGAATCCAGCAGCAGATGATACTATGACGTATGTTAATTTCATAGCATTAAACAACACTCCTATTAACCCCAAAACAAAACTGGGTCATCAGCCTGTTTATTTATTTATTACTTTACCGTATTTTTTTCCCAACACAGCTGATGCTACACAGACAGTTTTAAAGATAGCGGTAGGAATACATAGCTTCACGGTGACGTCACTTCACATAGTAGCGCGCTGTCATTTTGAAAAGGGAAAACAATACTGTAGCAACCACTGCGTGAACTGCACTGTCCTGCACACTTAAGACTTTGTGTAAAATGCCCAAATCTTGTGCAGCCTTCGGGTGCAATAACCATGCTTGGATAGAAGAGAAGCTGTCTTTTTTCTGTGTACCGACAGAAAAGGGTGAGAAATATGCACCACGGCAGTGGATGCTGAGAAGAATATCTCCGTATGATGACAAGCCCTGGAGTCTGAAATCAAAGTGGACCTATGTTTGCCCAGAACATTTAGTCAGTGGTAGATCTAGCTGTATGACTACTTTAGTGCCTAAAAATATAATTTTTTTCATGAAATTGAGATACAGGCATTTTAGTAGTTTTTTGTAGGCTAGCTAGTAGCCATTATGTATATTTCTTCTAACGCCACCTAAAAAGTTACCTGCTTGGCCTAACCTAATATGAATGGCAAAACTATTTTCTTAAGGGTCTTTAATTTTATATAATTTTTATTTATGAGTCCTATTTATACTTTATATTTATATTAACACATCTTGACTGAAAAAAGCAACATAAATTATAGAGTTTGTTATTAATACAAATTAGATAGGCCTCCATAAACATAGGCCCCTAGAGATGATAACATGAGAGTGAGAAAAGACTGGAGAGCCTGTGCTAATAAAGAAAATAATAAACATGATAAAAGAAAGGCTAATGAACAAAAAAAATTAAGAATAAAGCAAAACTAAAGTAGTGGAGTGCTCTGGAGGCTGTGTGAGTGAGGGGCAGAGAAGTATTTCAAATAAATGTATGTAAACTACCTCTCATGTATATTTGCCAGGACTTTCGGCAAGATAGTCGTAGATAATTTTGCCAAGAACCTGCCGGTAATTTATTTGGACAGCTAGCTGCCTCTAGTCTCAGTCCGATTCCCTGCCAATTTCCATTTATACCGGTCTTTTACGGGGGGCAGAAGGTTATCAAAATAGTTGTAGGACATCGTAACAGAGCTGTCTAGTGTGGCTACAGTTTTCACCTCTTAAAATGGCGGCACGCATTACTCTGTGATCCGTTGGTCACGCAAAGCTATGTATGAGCGGTATGCAAGGTATAACACCTGATGAGGTATCTTTTTTTATCCATGGTAGAGATTTTTGCCATACCGCTCTCCCGTCCATCCTGTAGATAGTAGTAATGTAAAGTTTCAAACGTCTGCTAGCTGCCTCTAAGAAGCAGCCAGCACCACACTCTTCCTAGATGCTCTGGTAGCAGAAGCATTTCATTTAAATAAGCTACAAATATAAAATACTAAGTTTTTGTAGTGAACTACTGGTTATAATGGTATATGATGCCAAAATATTTAAATTCGGGACTCTACAAATTAATTTACAGGGTGTCTGAAACGTGAGCTAGGAAGCTAAAAGCCAAAGTCACGATAGCCATAGAGTTGGGATGCACAGTACCACTGTGCATGATTGGAAATGAAGTTAAAACAAAGAAAGACAGGTTTACTCACTTCCACCTCTAGATACTGGTATCATTATATTAGTGGTCATTTAAAATAAAAATGATTTAGAGTTTTTATGTTTGTATTTATAAAATACAGATGGAAAAAATTATTTGAAGTCGACTCTGTCCAGCGTTGGAATGACCACACCTAGAACCTTTGGTTCTCCACTGGTCAACAGGCTCATTGACATATAAAAAAGGCTGTGATCAGAAGATTGCATCTGTAGTCCTGGATTCAAATATTCAACAGTAACAGTCATGGTGCAGGACCAACACCCACCCTGTTACTACCTAGTACATGTGGATGTGATTTAATAGCGATGGGACACCACTGGCTTAACCCTAAACCTACTGATGGGAAGTAACTATAACTTAAATAGACAACGGATATTATGGTTAATAATAAGAATAGATCAGCCCAAAAGCATATCTTAGAGGAGGAACTTTCTTCTATTTTGTTGTTTTCCTTCTTGGCCAACTGGCCTCCATGACATCTACCCATGTCTCCCGTTTGTAAAATGTTCTGTTGTTGCAGATTCATGTTGGTTCTGGTTCTGCTGCACTTTTCCGTCCGATTTTGCCCTTCAATTCTATGTGATTAAACTAAAGGGGGCTGTTTTCTCTAAGGTTGGATCCAATGGGTTTTTCCCAACATGGCGGCGGCTTTCTTTCAAACAGAAGACATGAAAACCACCTACCTTTACGACGCGCTTCGGCCTGCCATACTAAAGTTAGTCTCGTTCTACACACCCGTTTCAACTATGTGGACCTTCCCGAACCCGTCCTAAGGCCCAGGTTTGACTAAAGATAGTGACTTTAGCTAAAACAGCTGCTAGCATCAGTACAAGACACAACCAGCACTGAATCCCAATCCCTATGGCCCCACTGGCTCTAACTCAGGTCTAAGCTAAACGAAGCAGGCCCGGGTCCGGTCGATGTGCTCCCGTTTACCTTCTCCTCGGTCGGACTCGTCGATCGGTTCGACGGTGCCGGTTAATGCGGTCGGTCCGGCGGGTTTTCCGGTGTGTTTTGTGGGGCACCGGGGCGCGTGGCGCCGGCCTCGTGGGTGTTTAGTGCGAGGGGAGCTGCATGCGGTGCCCTTACCCGAGACGTCACTGCCTGTCTTCGTCGTCGCCTTCTTCTCGGTTCTGCGCAGCCTCCCTCTGCCGCCATCTTGTTGCCGCCACCTGGTTCAAACTGAGCCGAGCCGAGCTGGGCTGCTCCGGCGCCGTGGGTAGGTCTACATACTCCAGGACGTGGACTGGGCTCGGTTTGACTCCAAGTCAGAGTTCTATGGATGAAGACAGGGTTGGGATTAAATGGACCATTGAACCCGGGAGAACGGACAGTTAGCCCGTGCTGATTCAAGACTAACAGCCGGAGGAGAATGAACAACGACGGGGTTTAAAATGGACGAGTCGGGCTAATAAAGGGTTAAAGTTGGGACTGGTGGGCTGATTAACGGGCCGGAACCGGTGACGGAGGTCGGTTGGTGGCTCTTGTCTCCGGTTGTATACGATAATCTCCGGTTGTCTCCGTCAATATCGGGTTATTTCCGTTAGTCTCCGGTTGTCGGTTCTTCATTCGCCATGTTGGATTAAAACAAAGGAGGATGAGGATGATGAAGGTCAGCAGGTAGATACGGGAAACGGGTCGGTTTGGTCCGGATAAACTGCCAGACTGGACCGGGGTTTAGGGAAGATTTAGTCCCGTCTAACATAGAACTAATCGATAAACAGACAAAAGTGGGTTAAAGTTGTAGTGAAAGATTTGTTTGGAACTGGTTTGTGATCAATGGAGCGGTAAATGCATTCATTAGTTATCATTACTTAATAGTACCCGGTGAAATCCGAACAGACTTGACTGTAAAAGCTGTTTTAGACCAGGTGTAAATCCAGATGGCATGTGATCCAACCCATGTTCGTATGAATAAACCCGTCAAAGCATGTTTACCTCCACTTTGGGTTAGGAGTGTTTGTTTATTTAACCTCAGATGATGGTTTTAGTGCAGATCGGTCCTGCTTTCGGATTTGGCTTTGGGTTAGGGGTGTTTGTCTATTAAACCTCAGATGATGTCTTTGGTGCAGATCGGACCTGCTTTCGGATGATCTTTAATCTGCAGTTTCACGGAGTATGAACCAGAAAAGTCGGCAACTATCAGATTTTCATGAAATACGCCCGTATTCATCACAGCTGTCAGTTAAAAGTTTCCGTTATGGGGTGTGTACCGTGGCACCGGTGGGGGGAATAATGAAAGATCAACGATTGATATAAACCCGTTTAGTTGTTTTGGTTGGCTGCGCGTGCACGTTTAAATGCGGGCGGGGGTGGAAGGAATGCAGCGCATGCATGGTGCGGCGGATGCCAGTTTTGTTTTCCGTTAAAACCACTATCTACTGTTATGCGTCAACGGACCTTTAGCTCCTGGGCTAACACTTTTAACAGATCCCTTTATAAGCGAACGGGCTATCTGTTAGCCAGGTGACACGGTGTAAATCTGGACCACGTCACCGTCTTTGGTCGGAACATGTTTGACCACGGTGTCTGTTCGATCCAGCCCGGTGTGCAGAGGTTTCGGACTGTGAGTTTGATAGTGCTTACTGTAGATGTATAGTCGGGTTTCAGTGTTGTCCAGTGATGGGTTCGTTGACCGAAAGTCATCTGTTTTAAGCAGAAAACGGTTAAACCCGGAGCCGCTGGGTCCAACGCTGACCTTTGACCCACAACCACTGGAGGCTCTGCTCACAAAGGAGCCTCTATATATTTAACCTTTAAGTGATTTATCACTTTTTCTATAAATGGTATCTTACATATTTTTCATGTTACAGGATAAATCCCGTATTTTCTGTATTTAATTAACTGATTATGTAGATTTTCATTAAACTCAGATTAAATTCAAAGGTTATGTTATCAGAAACCGAGGAAACTAAGAAACAGTGTCTCTTTCGGGGGTTATCCTTATGTTCCCCCGGTCCCATGTTCCCCGCTTTCCCCCAAAGGGGTTCTATGTTCCCCGGTATGTATGTGACCACCTTTGCTCACGTTGTGGGGGGGGGGTCTGGGTTCGGCAACCCTAACCCACATTTTTACTGAATTTTCAATCAAACATGAACAAGATCAATGATGGTGTGAAAAGTAACAGACTGGGGAACACAGGAGACCCTTTTTTACACAGAGGGGAACAAAGCACCTGGGGACCATAGATATGCTCCCTCTTCTTTAGTCCTATTTGTCATTGACTGAACCCAGTGTTTCCATCAACTTATCATTGGCTCAACTTCAGAGGTTTTACTGGTGATCAAGATGACCGTTTCCACAGCAACTACGGAGCCTCTGAACATCCAAATAGGGTTTTATCTGATGACCATGAAAAGATTATCTGAATTTTCAATTTACATGGATTGGATTAGTGGATCAACAGGGATTAAACAGTTTACATCAGTAGATGGTTTAGGTTAAAGGTGGCCTTTTGGATCTTGAAGGGTTAATCTGTTTTTTTACACCCCATTATTGCAGTACACAGTACTAATACTACACTGTCAGCCTCCAAAACGGAAGGATACTGTTCACTACCTGTCAATACAACAACATGTGCATATACACATATCTGAATATGAATGAACATGGTTGTACAGTGGTAGTAGTAGTACAATACTAGTAGTATAAGATGAAGCTGGAAAAGTACTAATACACACTGCAGATATTCTAACCCTCATATGTAACAAACAATGAATCCAGTCTTGTGTGTTAGTGTGAGCTGACCTTTAACTAGTCAGTTCATCAGCAAGTTAATCAGCCTCATTTAATCCACCAGAGTTCAATTCCAGTCAGACATTCTTAGTTTGGTGTAGATCAGGCATGTCCAAACTATTCCACAAAGGGCTGATGTGGCTGCAGGTTTTTGTTCCAACTAAGAGTTCACAGTTTGACCAATTGACTTTCTGAAGACTGAGATTGAGTGTGCTGCTGCTTGGTTGGAGCAAAAACCTACAGCTGCACCAGCCCTTTGTGGAATAGTTTGGAAATGCCTGGTGTAGATCATTTCAGTTGGGACCAGATGGATAGAGTGGACAGGTTCTATGTTCTGAGACTGGTCCTAGAGCTGCTATCCTGCATGTTTTAGAGGTTTCCCTCTTCCAACACACATGGGGGGTCATTATCAGTTTTCTGCAGAGCTTGATGATTTGAATTGGGTGTGTTGGGAAGAGGGTTACATCTAAAACATGCATGATAGCAGCTGTCTCAGACCAGGGCTGCAGACCCCTGTTCTGAGATCAAGCTTGGGCTGCTATTGAACATTGTCATTTTCAAGTGAATCAAACTCTGAGTTATGAGGAAACTAAACTTCAGAGAGACAGATGAGATGGGGACAGTTTTAAAACCAACAACAAAAACCACAAAGGAAGAAAGGCATAACAGGACAGACAGGTCAGGGAAGGACATTGGACCAGCTCACATTGTCCTACAGTGGGTTGGACTGGATCGCTTCACATGGACTCAGTTTTACATTCAATTGAAATGGTGTCAGTTTAATGAATGGAACTGAAGCAGCATCAGGGCCGGATTCAGCCACTGAGGGGCCCCGGGGGCCATGCGTTGACCCCCCCCCTCCAGAGTTCCACCTGCTTACTGTGGAGGTGAGTAAATGAGGGTAGAGCCACAGGAGAACCAAGAACCAGAAGGCTTGACAACTAAACATGTTGAGCAGAACCAAGGAAATAACTGGGAACCAAAGAAAGCCTTTTAATACTTTGAATCTTTGTGTCTAACACCAACCACTATATCGATACGTAAATGCACACACAATAAAAATAGACTAATCTGCCTATTTATACACAGCTACACATACTAGTACTAATACTAAATCAATCCATAGTGGGTATTTTTCCATTTGATATTGGGGTGGGGCTCACATTAGCATTTGAGGCTTTGACTCCTCCCACTTATGCAGAAGGTCCAGTCCAGCAGATGTACCAAATTGGATGGATGTCAGGTGGAGGAATATGTGATAAACCCTGGAGTCATGTGGCCTTAAAAACCCCAAGAACATATGTATTTACAGGGACATTCATTAGAACCCATAAATATGACAGAACATCATGGACTGGAACGCTTTAACCGCTGATGCTTTTGCAGTGATGATCTGAAGCTATGATGCATTTAAATATTCATAGAAATTCAACAGTTGGTTCAACGGTTATGTTTCCAGCCGTGTTCTTTCCATTGACATCTGAGCATGTTCATTCAAGCCCCGCCCGTCAGACTGACCAGTGAATGACACCAACAGTTTAGCCTCTTTTTTTTTCCTCACTATTTCCTTGTGTGTCTGTGGTTTTCCTGTTTCCAGGGTGTGAACAGTGGAAGTCTTGGAGTTGAAAAAAAAGCTCAAAACTCCAATGACAATACTTAAGGCTTAGTTGTTTAACTTCATTTTAGTCCATTAATTTCTTGCACCCCCTCCATACTGTTTTGTAAATATTTTATTCATTTGTTTTAGTTGCTTATAGTTTTCAGCATTTTGTCTGTTTTTGTTTAGTTTGTCCATGTTACTTATTTTGTTCCTTTATTTTTTATGTTTGTCTGCTTTTGTTCATTTTGTAGCTTTTCTTTTGACTGTGTAATTGCTTTCTAAACTAAATTCCCTGGCCCCAAACTGATCTTTGTTGCCATTTAGTTTGTTCCAGTGCACAGTTCCACATTTCAACCCTCTTACTCATGGACTTGATTCATTCAAACCTGTCAAACTTCAGTTCCCCTGCCATTTTCTGTGATTCCATCTGTTTGGACCCAACACACACTGTGACAGGAACACAAGCACAGAGTGACTTGATAAATGTTTCTCAAATGTAAAATAAAAATTGATTTGCATTAAAAGCAGAGCTGTTTTCAAGCTAATTTAGCCTTTATCAGAGGTCAAACATGTCGATAGAAACCAATTAAATCCATGTAAATGTTTATTAATCAATCACAGATTCAGTGTCAGACAGTTACAGTCATTAGTTTGGTTCATTAAATAAATTTCATCACAGTTTCACTTAAAGTCCTGAACACGTTAATGAAAAAAAAAAAGCTTTACGACATGGAATGCAACCGGACAAACCTAGAAAATGTTTCATCACTAGATTCAAAAGTCATCATTTCTACTTAAAAGTTGCATCAGAAAACAGGTGAATGGATGAGTGGACGTTAGCATTGGATCCAAATTCTGGTTCTACAGTTCCTGGTTCTGCATTTAGACAATATTTACATCCTGTTAAAACCACAAACATTCACCAGCTATTGAATGTATCGTCAGCCTTTGAACGCATCAACATTAGAACCCAGAACCAAAAGGAATGACAAATGCAGTGGGACCGGATCCAAACGGCACTGCTGAATGATCCTGAACACCTTGTCTATTCAGGTTCTGTTCACGCCCTGTCTTCCATGGTCCTAGAAACTGGAGGACTGGTCCCAGATATTGGACTTGTGTTTGTCTTGTAGATTTTAGGGGGCGATTGATGCTCAACATCGACACTGACTTTGGTTCTGAAGATTTATTTCAGAACTTGAAATCCAAACACCAAGGGAACCATATCAATCTGTGAAGTTCAGCCATGATGTCATCGATCAGTGGACCTGCTAAACCCCAACCCAATGGACTTGGACAGGTCTGGCGTGATTAGCCATCGTATGGTTCTGGTACTGACGTGAGTTTAAAGTGACAGATGGTGCATTTACTGCCAGTAGGAATGTTCAGCTGATACCTTAAGTGTCAGTCTCTGATTGGTCCCTGGGTTCAGACATTAATAACGGCGTCATCCTCATCGTCACAGTCCCGGCTTCTGGCTCTGCCCACCCCTCCCTCCTCCTCCTCCCCACAGGGTCCAATGATGTACCTGTAATCTCCTCCAATGGCAAGCGCCGCCCCTGCACCCACCATCAGCCAGTCCTTCTCGTCCTCACTGCAACTCTGCCACGGGACATTCCAACTCGACCCTGCACCCACCGCCTCCTCTGCAGGCTCCTCCCCCTCCAGGTTCACATACAGCAAGGGCTCCTTCTGAGGGGGAGTGGGGCTAAGGCTGAGCCACAGTGCCTCCAGCTGGTTGACCAGGTGTTGGAAACTGGGACGACATTTAGGGACCGGGCTCCAACAGCTGTGCATGAGCTCATAACTGAGGAGAACCGCCGCCACCACCACAGAAGAAGAACAAATGATGACAAAAGCACAGTGAGAACCAATGGAACCAACCCCACCCCTCTGAGACCATCAAACTTTGGTTCTGGTTCCAAATCTCATGAGTTTTGGTTGTAAAACAACAGTTTTTGGAAAAAGAAAATGTGACACTAATGTAATTTACTGTGTGTGTGAGAGTCTTTCTGTGTTTATATGCGCGTGCAGAGGTTGCAACAGGCATTTTTAATTGTCATTTTGATGAACGGGGTCGTGAAAATACTGTCATGACATTTCATTATCCGTCATTTCAAATTACATTTTTCAATGAGTCATATTTAGTAGCATTTAATGTTGAAAAACATCTAAGTTATGCAGTAACTGTAGTTCATCTTTCAATGCATCTTTTTTCACCGTTTATCAGTGCATCACATTTATTGGGCTTTTGAAAAGAACTAAGACTCTACTGTTCTGACATTTTGCACAAGCAAAGTAGCATCTATTTGTAGCTAAATTCAACTAAACAATGAAAAAAGAGTTGATAATGACTGATTAATATACACTCACCATTAACCCGGACAGGGGGTTTACGACAGATGGATTGACGGAGTCATGTGACAGAAGTACTGCATGGTCCACTTCACAAACCCACTTTTACCCACTGGTTCACTCGACCCACAACCAGATCCGTGACTAAACCCATTGTCTAGTTATTAACTCACTTTTTTACCCCACCCCCCAAAGGGTAGGGGGTAGTGCTTTTGGTTCCGTTTGTCTCTCAGCAGCTTTACGCAAAAACTACTAAACCAATTTCCATGAAATTTTCAGTAAAGGTACGAGGTGGTCCAGAATAGATCCCATTAAATTTTGGTGAATGTAGGTCAAAGGTCACAGTGACCGAAAATGTGTTTTTGCAATTATAAGAGATAGAGCAAATCAATTCTGCTCAGTGACATCTGTGGCTGGATATAAAGCTCCTTCAAAATAAAACAAACCAGTTGTGTATCAACCACTTACATCGTTGAATCTGCTTTCATTTTTTCACCCCCATGTCCATTATCAGCTCACACTTTGTTTAACCTTACCTGTGCCTGGACCCTTGAATTACATTTTTTAAACCTGTCCCCACATGTTTTTGCACTTTACCCCATTAGACACCTGACCCAGTACAGAACTGTGTGATGCTGTACTCGGTGTAGTTGTGAACAACGTGCTATAAGATCTTCATTTGTAGGACACTGTTCTGGACTGTTTGATGTCCGTTTACTGACATTCAGAGCAGTGATCCTGCCAGTAGCTTCTATGTGAAACTTTCTTTGATAGATTATCCTCCGTATCTTAATCTGACAAAATGGTGGATTGCCATCAGAATTTTCTGTCATCTTAAAAAAATAATTCATCAATGACAGAATATTTTCACTTAATGCAACCTCTGTGTGTGTGTGTGTGCACGCCTTACATGTCTTCTCTACACTCTGCAGGTTTCTTCAGTCGGTCTCCTTTGATCAGATACTCGTAGATTTCAGAGTTCTCAATGCCAGGATATGGAGTCTGACCTCGAGTCATAATCTCCCACATGGTCACGCCAAATGCCCACTGAGAAACACACATACAGTCAGTTTTCCAGTGTCAGTGTTCAAAGTCAGACTGAAAACATGAGAACAACTACAGTTACAAACACCAACTGGCCCCAACTGAGCCAACAAGGTGGACCCTCCTATTGGAGCACTAGTGTAGGCTTGGCGCTTTCTAATGAACATTACTAAAGGGGTGGAGCTTCCTATTGAACATTACTACAGGAGTCGAGCCTTCTACTGAAAGAACCATGTCAAAGACACATCTGTGGTAATGGAAAATATAGAATAATGGAAGATGGTTATGTGGTCCGATGAGCCCACATGGACTCTGGTCCAGAGGCACGGGCACATCAGGGTAAGAGGAGAGGCAGATGAGGGGATTACCCATCATGCCTAGTGCCTCCTGTAGTTATGTGGGAGTGGTGCTCTAATCCAGTGTTTCCCAGTATATTCATAGAAAAAGAATTCTAATCTTGTTTCAGTGCGTGGGGCAGTGTGTGTCTTCATGTGCTCAGGGTGTGTCTGTGTGCATGCAGGGTGTGTATTTCTAACCACGTCACTCTGTGTTGTGTACACGTTGTCAGCCAGACTCTCCAGTGCGATCCACTTCACTGGTAATTTGGACACAGAACCTTGTCGGTAATAGTCTCCACTGTAGATCTTCTTGGACAGGCCGAAGTCCGCCACACACACCACCATGTTCTCATCCAGCCTGACACGGGAAAATATGGAGGAAATAGGAAAGATCATGATTAATGGAGAACCTTCCGGCATTCATCTCCATCAGCTCCAAAACAGAAACAGATAAATCAATGAATTCAAGCTGCACCAGTTGAAGTATGACAAAACAAACTCCCTTAGATAAAACTGTGTTTTCAACATTTACACACATTCAATCAACACCACATTATTGACCAAATGATGAACTCAGACCTGGACCATGTTTCATGGACTCACATGCAGTTCCGCGCTGCCAGGTCTCTGTGGATGATGTTCCTGCTGCTCAAATACTCCATCCCCCGAGAGACGTCCAACATGAATTGAACCAGGGTCTGCAGAGATAAGTCCTGAAGGAGGATAAGAGGATGGACTCAGGTCAACTCAGCACACGTTCATGTCTGTATTAAGGGTGTGAAGAGGTGTGGAACTGAAGAAAAGACGAAAGAATACAAAGAAAAACTAAACACGAACAAAAGACTAAAAAACATGAGGAAAAAATGGAAGCAGACAAAATAGCAACAAGTGGTGCCTGGCACAACAAATCTCTCCCCCCTTGCACACATTTTAACTCATCTGCTCTATCGCTTATGGTGAAAACACATTTTGGTGACTATGACCTTTGGCCTACATTCACAAAATTTAATGGCATCTGTTCTGGACCACCTTGCACCTTTCCTGTAAATTTTATGGAAATTGGTCCAGTAGTTTTTGTGTAAAGCTGCTTACAAACAAACAAACCGACCCAAACACAATACCCCTCTCCCCTGGGGGGCTGGGTAACAAAACACACAATAACATGAAAAAATAGATCAAATGAAGTGACTAAAGCAGTCTGTTCTGATTGGGAAACTGGCTCTATGGGTGTGGCCTTACAAAGGGCTGCTCTCCCAATCTGGACAGCAGCAGGAAGGTGTGCAGGTCTCCGTGCTTCATAAAGGGCAGGATGACCATGGGGATAGGCAGGCGCTGACTGGGCCGGCGGTGTAGACTCACTCCTATTGAACACAACACCATCAGTCAGTGAGAGGGGTTGGAGCTCTGACCTCTAACCCCAGGGGTGGGACTTACCAATAAGTTGGATGACATTGGGGTGGTGGAAATCTTTCATGTAGGCAGCTTCTTTGAGACACTGTTCGATGTCACCTGAAGACGTGATGTCAGCTGGAAACACAAACAAACCCATAATTCAGGAGGAGGCGGAGCTCACATGCCCTGTATCATCAGGGCATGGACAGGGGGTGATAAAAAGTAATGAGGGTTTCCAGGATGGAGAACAGGGTGCTGTCAGGGGGTGCTTGAGATCTTAGAGTGTCCCCAGGGTAGAGAATAAGGCACTGACAGGGGTGCTAAAGTGCTCCAAGTTTCCCCAGGGTGGAGAACCACAATAGCTTCATCTACAGAACAAAACACTCACATTTAAGGACTTTGACAGCAACTTTCTGCACAGATGTATCCTCAGTCTTCAGGAAGGCCTCACGCACGGAACCGAACTCGCCTACACAAGCAACACATACACACACATTGGTGTCAGCATTTTGACTTCATGTTTAGGAAACAGAGACGTCAACATTGATGTGGACAACAACACTCACACCATCAGCAGGTTTATGCAGACCCACAACAGACTGAGTGGTCAGCATCATTTTGGTCAGTGAACTCACATTTAATGCATTACGTTTGTTAGTTTGTCTGTTAATTTGTGTGTGCTTATTTGTTTTGTCATTTAATGTTGTCTGCATGTTCTCGGGGTCACCTTTTCCCAGCATGTGTCCCAGTGTAAGCAGCCTCTCTGGGATCAGGACATCCTCTAGTTTGGTCTTCAGCTCATGGTTGATGCCCAGACTGTCCACTAGAGGGAGACACAAGACCAGGTCAGACATGAAGAGCACACTCGGTAAACACAGACCCCACAGATCTGCCGGACCTGATCCAGTCTGGACCAGAACTGAGGAGTTGTCTGTCTGAGGTCAGACTGAGCTCTGATTGGCTGAGAGGCAGCGGGTAAATACAGGAAGAGTTCAGTCAATAAAGGTGTGTGTTTAGTGCAGACGCTGAGAGGGCGGGTTTGTCCAGGTCTAAGGGCGGAGCCTTCTACCTCACAGCACACACAGTACAGGACTGATGATGGGGGACTTACATGTGGACTCCTGCAGCTCAGCGGTGTTTCTGTTGAATGATCGAGCAGCTGTGAAGGAAACTGAATTCTCTGGACCTGCAGGTTTAAAAGCCGATCTGAAACAGAAGGACACATACAGCTCAGTGATAGCAAACACACACCAGATGGCATCAGTCCTGGGTGATTTTTGTTCTTCAGTTAAGAACATGTATCAGGTTAACCTAATGTTCTAGCGTTAGAGCACCTGTATTTGTTTTATGGACAGACCACAAACCAACTTACTGCCATGATAATCAGGTCCAGACCAGACTACAGTCAGTTCTCAGTACATGTTCTGGTCTGTTCTTCCGTTCTCATGAAATGTCAGTCAGTCATAGTTCTGTTCCAGTTGCAAGTTCACATAAGTCTAGAACCCACAGAACATCTGAATGCAGCTCTGGTCTGTAGCTTAAACCACAGAGGCACTGCATGGGGACAATAGTGCCCTGTCTGAACCCTACGTCTTGGGTTCCTGTGGGATCCTGACAGGCTCAGTTCAGTTTGCAAAACTCTATTCTGTAATAATGTCATTCAGAAATGTGTTGGAGTAGATGAGCATCACTAGATGATATGGTACGTGGGAGCTGATGGACCTGAGCAAGACCTTGACCTGGATCGTTCTGACCCAGACCAGACTCTGCATTGTTGGCATTGAAAAACAGCCAATGTATAGGTTTGGACAATAGACTAGTCTGGAACAGAAACATGGACACACATGTTTATATTCTGGACCAGTTTGGACTTGGAATGTTCTGAGATGTGCAGTGGAAATTGGCTCATGGGTCCACTGAGATTGATCATATATTCATCTGCGGAATAAACATGCATTTGTTGGACACAAAAAAAGAACTGTACTGTCAGGATTGGTTATAATTGTACATTTACTATTTTTTTTGTATAAATCTTGTGTCAGAACAGTCTGGGTGACTTTATTTGGATCGCTGAAACTAAAATGTGTTATTTTGAATTTGAACAAAAAAGTTATTCAAGAAAAAGCAAAAAAGTATTGATACAATATTGATGTTTCCATCAATAAAAGGCACAGTTGAACCACAGTTCCATTGTTTTTTGGGTTGAGGGGGAGCTGGAGGTTCATAGTCATCCAAACAAGGCGGGTGGGGGTGGGTGGGGTCCCTACCCAAACTGTGTCTCCTTTCCTCGTCGCTGAACCAGAACAGTCAGTAACAGACCGACCACGGTGGCCACCAGCAAACCCAGAAGAACCCCGACCCACATGTGGCTCCGCTGGACCTGCACCTGGACTGGACATCCAGAAACATTCTGATCAGGACCTGGGATGCAGAACTGAGAAGCAGGTGTGTGTGCAGCTGGATCTACCTGAGGCGGGCAGCACTAGGACCGGTGGACTCCATGGTCCGCAGCCCACGGCAGTGCAGGCCGACACCTGGACGGAGGCGTTGAAGAAGCGCCCTCCCCCTGACAGGTGCGCCTCGCTCTCCTTATACAGCAACGACTCCTGGAAACATGCCACACGTATGTAACACCACACGTGGGCTCCAATTGGCTGCTTGGTTGTGAGGTCAAAGGTTAATGGTCATCATCTACCTTCTGCTCTCCCCCCTGAGTCCACTGCACCTTGTATGCCATCAGTTTACCCTGAAGCTCCTCCTCCCGAAGCTCTGCCCACTTCAGAGACAACTGCTTCTCCGACAGGTCAAAGGTGAGGTTCCTGGGGGCGGAGGAGGGCACTAGAAAAAGGATGAGGTCAAAGTTCACACATACATTTATTGTTCACATTCTGTCCATCATGTGGAAAAACAGCCCGTCTTCTGATTGGTCCTTATGTGTCTGAGAGTGGAGCACAGATAGTGGGGGAGGTGCGTGTATGTGTGGGGTGCTAGTATTTGTCGTGTTGTCACTGTTGTGTCATAATTGTCATTATGTTGTTGTGTCCTGCAAGAGTCGCTGTGCACCAGTTTGATGGGCCAGAGCTTCATGTGGATCGAGGTCAGAGACAAAAGCTGATTGTACGGACTGGATCACAACTACACACAAGACAACAATACTGGACCGCTCTCTTACACACACACACACACACACACACACACACACACAGTTCCAAAAAGCAGGTTCAACAAACTGAGTACTTTTACCCAAAGTTCAGTGCATGTATGAACCACAAAACAAAGAAATCATTACTGGAGCCCAGATACCTGGATTCACCATGGCAACCACTGCTGCGAACTATTCTATACAAAAGCATTCAGTCCTAAAGGAAACACTGGTACTGTTGAGGATAGAGGAGCATCATGGGAGAAACCTGAGGCCTGAATCTTGGCGCACATTTGAATACACTAGTGTACCCCCTAAATCAGGCATGTCCAAACTATTCCACAAAGGGCCGGTGTGGCTGCAGGTTTTTGTTCCAACAGACCAAGAGTTCACAGTTTGACCAATCGACTTTCTGAAGACTTGAGATCAGTTAATTAATTGAGTCAAATCTGGCATGCTGCTGCTTGGTTGGAACAAAAACCTGCAGCCATACCAGCCCTTTGTGGAATAGTTTGAACATGCCTGCCCTAAATATTGGAGTGAACTCAAAGTAGAACACAATGGGGAGAGTGAGAGATTGGGTTCTTCCATCTGGTTTGGGTGTAAGATAATAGGCCAAAGGAACCAGGAACGTATATCTGTGGACCTACAAACAGTTTATGTTAAACAGGGTCTAAAAAACTGACGTAGGTGGCATTAACTCCAACTTGGGTATAGTTGACTTCTGAGCAGTATATCCCAGTTCCTACCTGACTCAGGTGTGGTGAAGGCCATCCAGGGGGAGAAAGGCGATGCCCCCACCTCATTTACACACGACACCCTGACGCTGTAGTTGGAGTAACACCTTAAACCAGACAACATGTGGACATGAGGAGGAACTTGGACGTCCTGCTGAGGAAGGTCCCACCTGCGGACGGAGCGCCTGGACAGCTGATGAAGAGGAAGACCACCACAGAGGTAAATGTCCACATGTCCTGAGGTTCTGGTTAAAGTCCATGTTCTGGTCTGGGTGAGTCCTGTGCGTTACCTGTATTATGCACCTCGACAGCTCTGAGTGACCTGTGAATCCTGGTTTCCATGACAATGTGACATTGTTGTCAACCATCTTGAGGACGTGGAGCCCGACTGGTGCTGAAGGTAAAACTGAGACAGGAGACACCGGAACATTAACGGGTTTAAGACCTTTAGGTCACAGTCCACTGTCTCATCCAGACCTGGTTCAATATGGCCTGGACCTCTGTGACCCCATGTGGACTCACCTTTGATGTGGAATGTCCCGGTTCTGGACACACTGATCCCTCTGGTGTTTTTGGCTTCACAGTAAAACTTGATGCTGCTGTTCACACCTGAAATGCAACAAACATATTCATAAAGGTGAAGAACACAAGGGTTCTCATCCCGGTTCTACTTTCAGCAGTGTTAGGAAAGTTCACCTTGATTAGGAACTAGTTCAAAGTTCAGTTCAAGTTACTCAATATGAATTAGTTCAGTTCATCGTTCATTCATGGAAGTTCATGGATCCCAAAATGAAGTTTTTCGTTCTTTTTTTGTGATATTATTGTAAACTTATTATGAACCGTTCCTGACGTTATCCTGACCGTAGTAAGGAAATCAGTGGAAAATGCTGTCCTCCTCCCGGGGTTAACTTCCCTCTGCAGGTTCTTAGAACACAGTGAGCTTCGTTTTCAATGTTTATTTCCAAGAACGGGACAACACCTGCTCCGGTCACAGGTCACCCTCTGTACATTTAACTCTTTTACTCCACTCCCAAAAACTCTCTGCACCCCTCTCTCTCTCTGCCCCACCCACAACGCTTCTCATAGGCTATTCCACAACATTATGTTGCCAAAATTTGTTCAGAATAATACAAAAATGACATCTATGATAATGCTGTGTTTTGATCCCATTTTATTCCTTATAGGACTCAATAATTGCAACATGATAATGTTGAACTACATAAGAGCGCAGTTCAATAAATGCCAGAATAACCGCGTTCACAACTTCCCGTTCATTTGGCAAACGTGAACAAGTTGTTCACGTTTGTCAAAAATATGATATCGTTCGTGAACGATCGTTCAATGAACTCGTTCAGGTACAACATTGACTTTCAGTCCAGGCCTTCTCCTGTTTTTGGTCCAGTCTGGTCTAGATTGTCAGTGTGGATGCTGGACACAAATAAGTTCTACTTTTTCTCCTCTTTGGTCAAATGATACAAAAACAAAATCAAATGTTTATTAATTACAGATGTGCTTGATTTAATCATACAGGACCTAGACCACATGGATCTGGTCTGAGCCAGGAGGACCCATGCCACATGGATCTGGTCTGTGTGTGCTTATCCTTGTTGTGTGTTTGTCTTTATTTCCTTCAAACAATCTATGAAATAAAGTGTCCACCTGTAGGACCCAGCTACCAGGACCCAGGATTCTGGTCCCTGATAATCTTTTCATTTCCCTGACCTGAGACCTGCTACATTTCCACTATATGGTACTAACTGGACTCTGGTACTATTCCAGGCTGTTTCTATTACAGGGTATTACCTTCTTTACAATACCAGGTCATTATAGCAACACTGTGCAAACTTTCTGTGTTGTTTTCTCAGAGTTGCTGATAAATTCTTTGTTGCCTGTTATCTCAGACAGACCCTTCTGGACCAACCCAGGTCTGGTTCTGTGGGCTCATCATGCGTCCAGCTCCTCATGTTTAATGGAAACCTCAGTCTGCTTTTCAAATGGCACATCTCACATCGATGACGCAATGGCACAGAAACGCCTGAGCAGTGAATGTCTACACTTACGTTCCAAAGGTTGCTCTACACATTGTAAAATTCCATCATAACATGTTATTATCTGCGATTTCATATTTTTATGATTTATTTATTTTTTATCATTTTATGTTTATTATGTAGTAGTATGTATTGTTTACAAGTATTTTAATGATGCAGTACCCGTAGTCTGGCTGTATTACAGGTGGACTAACCGAAGTACTGGTGTTAAAGAGTCCTGCATGATCCACTTCACAAACCCGTACCTACATACATTTACATTAGACCCATAATCCAACCCCTGATTACACACCTTGTCTATTTAGTAACCCACTTTTAAGGGCTTTATTTTTTGATAAAATAGACACCATCAGTGACATCCACAGATGTCACTGATGGATGTAAACCTCCTTCAAAATAAAACAAACTGGCTCTGGCTCAACCATGGCTCCACAGCTTCATCCATGAATCTGCTTTTAATTTTTTCATTTCCTTGCCTGAAAATTATTTATTTATTTATTTTACAGCATACCTGTATGTTTTTTGTGGTTTATCTGTCAGACACCTGACCCAGTTCAGGACTCTGGGACTTTGTATTCAGCAGAGTGGTGAACAGTGGCGCTATAGGTTCTATAGAGGTATGATGGCAACAGACCTGATCCTGGTCCAGGTTCTGTTCACAGTGTTGTGTGAAACTTTCTTTGGCAATTTACACTCAGTACTGCTCTCCCCAGAAATTTTGAGTAAGGAATTTCTGGGGAGAGAACACACCCCAGCACCATGCTTCATGACTGACTTCAAAGCTTTGATTATTCACCCATGACATTCACACACACCAGACCAGTTTGGACCATACTGGATCAGGTCAGACCGGGTCGGACCATGCCAGACCAGATTGGACCAGATCAAACCGCCCTGATCCAGGATTAGTCCACTTGTATGAAGAAGCTGTGTCTGTTCATCCTGGTTTGGTCCTTGTACCTGGGCCCTCTAGTCCTGGACTGGTTCAAGCCATTTATTCTAGAGGTCTGAATCTTAGTTTTGTGTAACAGGCCCAGTTCTACACAGTTCATCATCTTAACGAATGTAACACTTATCCAGGTTGAGGTTCTCTTCCGGCTCAAACCCACTTGAACAGGCTGCACCTGAATGCCTCTTGTCTAATTGCTTAGATCTGTCTGTAGATGTGAACCTGGTGTCCTTTAAAGGAGTCATTCTATCGTCATTTCATTAATATTGCTGTGTTCTCCATTGTTATTGAATACATTGTGTGTTGGTTCTATTTTTTTTTTTTTAATGCCAGGATTGCTATGTTTCAAGCTGTTTTTGGAGGGTAGAAAAATGGCTTGAGGTTGAACAACAGAGTTAGATTGGCTCAGAATGCATGAAGGAACACTCCCCCCTCCCCTCTCGCTCTGTGTGTGTTTATCATCCCACAGTAGCATCCAGCTAGGTTTCGTGCCGTCACTTGTTTTGAAAATGTGTAGGGAAAAAAAACAAGACTTTATTTCAACAGAGAGCAAATGAACAAGGTTGCTCCACCATTTTTTGTCAAGTTTGTGCAGCAACTGTGGCGCCGTCTTATCTTGTAGATACTCATGTTACTTCAGATTCGCTGCAATGTGGGGTAAGCCTAACCCCACGTGGGTGAAGCTAATGTCCTTGTGACATGTAGTGGACTTTTCTAAGTCGCTCGTTTCTCTGTGTTGTTTTCTATGAATGGGAAATACAGCCAGTGGAGGTGACACACCATGCAGCAAACGCAACATGTGTTGGTAACTCAGGGTTACCCATCAGATTCCAAATGGAGCATGGAAAAGTGGTTTTCAGCAGAATGACACCTTTAAATGTCCCCTGGTCATACAGGGTTCACCCTTTATGGCTTAGACTAATCCGGTTCTGTTCTTTACTGCATCTGATGTTCTGATTAGTTTTTGGGGTTAATTGTTTATGGACTGAGCTGGGCAATTGGGACCTGGATCAGTTCCATGAATAACTCTATATAAACTAGACTGAAACAAGGCCAGATTTTAATCTGGACTGGTTCTGATCAGGTTGCTAACCTGGGACGTGGAGGACAGAGGGGGATGGGCCAGGTTGTCCTTCCTGAACTCCTCCCATCCACCACAGGATGTCCACTGGTTCTGGAGGTCCGACGGCGGCGCAGGTCAGGTTGAAAGGAACACCGGGGAACGAGGCCACATCCTGAGGCTCCTGGACAAAGTGAGGAACGCCTGTACAAAGAGAGCGGAGTTAGACACAAGCACACATGTCAATCAAGGAATGAGGCATTCGCAGACCACGCTGCATTCAAGGTCCTCACCTTCCACCGTGATCCAGGCCCGATTAGAGGAGAACGTCAGGTCATGGAAGTCCACCTCACACCAGTACTGACCTGCATCCTGCTGCTGAACCGACCTCACACTAGAACCAGTACAAGGGACAGAGGGTAAAGAGCAGAACCAGAACTAAAACCAGGGACAGAGGGTAAAGAGTGGAACCAACGGCAAAACCAGAACGAGGGACAGAAGGTAAAGAACAGAACCAACAGCAAAACCAGAACCATGGACAATGGGTAAAATACAGAGCCAACTGCAATAGCAGACCCGAGGACAGGGGATTAAGAACAGACTCAGAACCAAGGACGGAGGGTAAAGAACAGAGCTGACATGAGAACCAGACCAAAGAAGATCAATGAACCAAAGCAGGGTTATGGATTAGAGTTCTACAGAACCCCAGTAAAATAAAAGTGATAAAATATGAAACCCAAAAATGAAAGTTGAACAAACACAACCAGAATGGACTGGACTATCCAGGTTTTTATTGGTCTGGAACCAGGTCTATCGGGTTATGGGTCTGTCTAGGTCCAGGTCTGTCTGGGTCCAGGTCTCAGATCAGATGCATTCCCCTTGTTTCAGGTTCTGTTTTTAAGAACTCTGAAGTGGATTTGCTGGTTTTGCTGGTCTGGAATCATGTTTACCCGTCACAGTGTTTATAACATGCTGCAGAGGATTATGGGAGATGAGGTCAGAGTATTTACAGGAGCTGAACTGGTCTGAATGAGAAAATCCAAGCATGTTGGAGCAGATTTTGAGGCTGAGGGTGAACGGGAGGCGGTCCGTTTGAAGCACACACCCGTATTTACATCATCTGTAGCTACACTGTTTAACGGCAAACAGCAGTAGACAGGTTGGTGCCGGACCTGAAACCGATCAACCTAAACTATTCATGTACTGGCCTCTGGAGAGTTCAGGGTCAAGGTTCGGGTTCTATTCTCTGTCTGTCCCTCATTTGTCCTGTATCTGCCGTGTCACCTGTGGAACGTCTCCCAGTGCTTTTCTCCAAGGATAATGAACATCTGGTCCGTGCTGTATAGCCTCTCTCCGTCTTTCATCCACACAATGTCAGGTTCGCTGATGCCCTGGAAGGCGCAGCCCAGTCTGACAGCGTTGCCCTGGGAGACAGTCAGGTTGGATGGATGCTTGGTAAAGTGGACACCTGAGGACAAGGGCAACATATAACACATTAATATCAGGACGCATTTACGGACCAACAGGGAACATCAGCAAAAATTGCACTACTTCAATGGTCGGATCAGTCTGGTACCGACAACCAGCACCATTTACACCATGTGAACCCAGAACATACATGGTTGGCATGGTGACGAGCCTGGACACAGGGAAGAGCGGCATGCTGGGAAATGGGACCAAATCAATACAGTGAACACAGTCTGTGTTGAACTACAATAATGGACATTTAATGATGATCAATAGGTTTAAACAGATCAGGTTTATTGATCAACTCAAATATAATCAAGATTTAATAATGAGCAATAGGTTTAAACCAATCAGGATTATTGATTAATTATAATTTAATCATCATTCCATGATGATCAATAAGTTTAAACTGATCAGGGTTTATCGATGCCGATCATCTGATGTATTTACAGAACATGTAGATTTTATAAATAATCTGGTTCAATTTGTTCCAGATCAAACAGAAATCACTAAACTGTGTGGGTGGCTCTGATGGTCTGGACCAATCAGATGTTCACATTCTCATACTCCATTACAATCAACCAATTGACAAAACAGCATTCTGGGAACACAAAAGGGCTGACTGATGGACTAGCAGCAGCCAATCACCAGAAAGTCACATGATCTCCTAAATGTGACGCTGTCATTTCTGCAGTGACAACATGAAGGTGAGCTTTGCATCTGCTGATGATGTCATCATGTACACATAATGACATCATTGAGAAAGGCTGATGCCTAAGAGTATGACCAATCAGGACAAACTACAGTGGAGGAAATTATATATATATATATATATATATATATATATATATATATATATATGTGTGTGTGTGTGTGTATGTTTGTCATGATTTCTTATTCATATTGATTAAGCTCCTGCTCCAAGGAGAGAGAAGGAAATGAGAAGAGAAGGAGAGAAAGGAGGGGGAGGGGGGGGTTCTAAATTCTGTGTCCTAACTTTTAAGTGGTCTAAGTTTTTGGGTTTTTTTACTGTTTTTGGATCCTCAAGACTTCACTGTTAAATAGTTCAAATTCTGAAACTTTTCATGACATTATTTGCAGAAGATATTTGACCGTGTTCAACTTGGATTCAACATGGTCCTGGTCCTCAGGGCTCATAAACACAGCCTGAGGCTGGAGGATTCTGGATCCATCAGACCCAAATTCTCTCATTCCCTCCCTCGTTTCTTCGGTACTGACCCACAACCCTTGTCCTGGAGTGAACTCACGCCATTTATGCATTAAACAAAACCGAACCTAACATGAAGTGGAAGCACCAAGTTTGGCCCACAAAGAATTTACGGTCATCCAATAATAATAATAATAAAGATGGCAAAATGCTACAGAAAACTACAGAACTATAGAAAACTAAAGAAAATTTTACAAAAATGACAGAAACCTACAGTAATCTACAAAAAACTGCAGAAAACGTCAAAAAGAGACAAAAAAAACTACAGAAAACTCCAAATAACTTACAAAAACAAATACAAAATTATTTTAAAAAACAACAAAACTACAGAAATTTAAAAAAAAAAAACGTAAAGACGGAAACCTTCAAAAACACACTACAAAAAACTACAGAAAACAACAAAATGACCAGAAATTACACAAAACGTAAAACAGAAAAAAACCAGAAATGTTGCAGAAAAAGTCGCCTTGTTCAGAAATGCAGCCACGTGATGAATTAATTTCACTCAAAACTTAGCATATTTAAATGGGTCCGGTTCTAAAACAGGTTCTGCGGATCAACATTACGGCACCAACACCGTTTGTACCTAGTTGAAACTTTCACCGGTTCGGTTGAAAATGTTACCGTTAAAACTCACCGGTTCCACATTTCGCGTCTTGCAACCGAAGGAAAAGCAGAAAAACAACCAGGATCCGGTTCATCTTCACGTCCAGACCAAGATGGGACCAGTTCGGCTCGGATCCTAACCGCTCACCGGACTCATTTCATCCAAACAAACAGGGCTTCCACCGGAGAGGAGAACCGGAGGGTCCGGACGGAGAAACGGACCAGGAGGAAACGGAGCGGACACGGACCGTCCGAACTGGTCCACGAACATCTGGTTCGAAGACCAGGACCATGGGCTTGGAGGCGAACTGACCGACAGAAGGTTCCAGAAACCAGAGTTAATGTCCGACAACGAGAGTTTGGGTCCGATTGAGATTAGAGTGGAAAGTTGGAGACAAAGAGGCAGAACATTCCGGAAGTAGAACTCCTAAAAAATAAAAGCAAAAAGGTTGTTTATAACTGATCATCTAAGATTTTATTTGACTCGGGGAAAATGTTGGTTTTAGGTTTCATAAATATACAAAAAACAGAAGGATATATATATATGTGTGTGTGTTTGTCATGATTTCTTATTCATATTGATTAAGCTCCTGCTCCATATGTTGTAATTTTGTTTTGGGTGCTTGTATATTGTTCTTTATATACTGTTTTTATTTCAACTTTTGTGTTGTTAAAAAAAACAAAACTAGAGATGACAGGTCCAAGTTAAACAAAAGAAAACAAATACAGGGGGAAAAACACAAAATTTAACAAGGCAAAGCAGGTTTATTTCACTTAATGTACAAGAACATTCAAAGTTCTTTACATAAAACATTGAGAGTATTTCAGCAGAGAAGCAATAAAAATTATAGACATGGGGGGAAAACAAAACACATAAAGCAGATGAACAGATCAAAACTTTAGGCTTAAAACAAAGTCTGAACAAAATCTGAACCTCTGAATAAGAACTCGATTGAAATGCAGAACAGGTGAGTCTGGATCCTGTATTTAAATAAATTAAGGGTTTCAGCTGATCTGAGGCTTATGGGAGTTTGTTCCAGCATAGCAGCTTCTATGTGCCTGGTTCTGACTCTGGGAACTGACAAAGACCAGATCCAGATCTCCTGAGGGGTTCATACTCAGTCAGCAAAACAAGGAACAAATTCACATGATTCAACAGATGATTCAACATTAGAGGAAATCCTGTCCTTTTCACTGCACAGTTAAAATGATGCAATAAACACTAGGATCTGATTCAAACCCTTTCATTCATTGTCTGTTTAATATCAGATGTATTTGGATGCTATGACACATTTACACAGATCAGATTATCTCCTTTAAATATAAACGTCACATCTTTTGTCTCACATGGATTAAGCCAATAGATTTAAACATAGTGAATACAAGACATATGTTACACAAAATTAACACGGACTGATTTTTTTTTAAAACAGTGATATTTGACTTTTTTCTTTTTACTCTGAATAAAAATGATCCATTTAATGACTTTTATTTTTGTGAATATTTTTGTGCCGTATGTGTTCACCGTGAATCCTGAGGAAGACTTGACTTCACCCTCTCAGGAATGTGATGAAACTCACTGCGCATGTGCGCCCCCTGCGGGCCTCTCACCGGCTCAGAAAGTTCTGATCTTTGATTACTAATCAGTTACGTCATCCACATACTTTATCTTATCAGTTTACATAAAACAAACGGCTTGATGACATCAGACCCTAGAGTCAAATGTCAAATCAGTGCCAGTTAAGTCACGAGGTGTGTTCTAAACACAGTTTTTCAGACTCATTTAATCCACAATGAAAGAAAATCCATGAGAACAGAGCAAACCATGAAAGCATCATATCCATATATTATTTTATTAATTTCACCAATTTCAGCCTTTTTTATTAATTAACATTTAAGTCATCACAAAAACCACATGTTAAAGATGACACGCTTAGATGAAAACTCACCATTCACAATTGCTAAGTTATAGCTCAGTAAATTAACGGCTTTACCTGACGGTGCATTAACTGACTGCAGGGAAAACTCAACTCTTCATCGAATGCAGTCCAAGAGCTTTAACATTTCAGTGAAATAAAGATGTTAAAATACAGAGAAGATTTAAACAGATGTTCGTCCCTGAGTCCTCATCTTTGTTAGTGTTTGTACAAAGCGTCTACAGGTTACATTCTTCCTCGTTAGCAGTGTCTGGTCCCTTTGCTGAGGGATGTGGAGGGGAGGGAAGTGAGCAGGGCTTAAATGTCCATCCATCAGCAGTGGTGGGTGGAGCCTAAGCTGACCACACCTCCTCGTTGTGGTGCTCTTGAGCTGCAGATTCTCGTGACGTTCTCAGGTGAACTTCTTCTTGGTGGCTGTGAATCGTTCCATGTACTGAAATGACAGGACAAGGTGATGGACTACAGTTCTCAAGATGCGTTTCAGTAATGCAAACAACTCTAGACAAGACTCTGGAGATATATCTGCATTTACAATCACAAAACCACAAATTAACTAACAAGGAGATGTGAAAATCCTCAAAAATTTGTTGGTTCACGAAATACATGCAATAAAGAAATAATGGCTTTACAGAGTGAAAAAAATGTAATATAGAATGTAAAATAAATACACAATGAAAACAAACTATATATACAGAAAATATAAAATACATAAAGAACGAAATTAAAATATAGAATAAAAATACAATATAGAATAAAATAGAAATGTAATTAAATAGAATACAAATGTAAATAAATATAATAATCCAACCAAAAGAATCAAAGTGTGTCATCTGTTCTTCATCACCACGTTTTTATATTGAATCTGAATGTTCCTTCCTATTTGACTATGGCACAACATCGTCCCTGAAGGCCTCATCCTCACCTTGTCATATCCTTCCAGGTCACGGAGCTTCTTAACCTCAAACAGGTTTCCCTCCACGGAGAACAGCGACACCTGAGAGTCGGCGAGGACAGACACGGGGACGGATGCCAGCTCCAGGCAGTTCTCCTCCAGACGCAGGACCTTCAGACGGGGACAGCGGGACACGTCCACAGACAGCGATGAGATCTGAGGAGAGGGACAAGACAGTGAGGACACACCCCCATAGACAGAACCCAGATCTGTGGACGGGAGGGGTCAGCACATAGACAAAGACATGGAGGGACTGGGGTGGGGTGGCTCAGATCAGGAGCCACCCACTGACCCTGGTTCTGTACCTGGTTCTGGTTGAGGTTGATCTCTATGGCCTGCAGTTCCGCCACCTCAGCGGGGACACTCTGGATGTGGTTACGGGATAGGTCCAGCAGGTCCAGGTGTCGAAGGGCTCCGAGTCCAAGGGGGAACTCCTGGATCTGGTTCCCAGCCAGGTTGAGGGTCCGCAGAGCCTTGAGCTGGTTCAGGCTCGGAGGTAGGACCTGGATCCGGTTCCCGCTCAGACTCAGAGTCTCCAGTTTCTTCAGTTTCCCGATGTCAGCGGGGAGAGATGCTGGGGGCGGAGACAAAGACCCCACAGCTCACGGACCAGACTACAACCTCAGATTTCCCGACTTTGAAACCAACAGTGAACACAACGTGATTGAATGGTGTTTTTATTGGTTCATAGATTTTCCCTCTTTCTGTGTATATGTTCATTAATTCTGAAAAGTTTCTTCAATTATTTCTTCTTTGTCAATTTAAATGTTTCAGATCGTTAAACTGATTCCAGACCAAGATGAGCTGAACACATACTTTCACACTGTGTATTTGTACCTATTCTGACAGTTCACCATTTAAGGGACATATGAAACAGCACCCCCCAGTGGACGTAGTGGATACTCACTCAGTTTGTTGCCATTGAGCGTCAGACTCTTCATCTGCAGGAAGTTCCCAATGGAAGCAGGAAGTACTTCGATTTTATTATTGGACAAATCGACGGTTCGAAGATTGGATGTCAGTCTCTGGAGCTCCTCTGGAAACTAAGACAGGAAACAGGAAACTGAGACAGGAAACTGGAACAAGAAACTGAAATAGAAACAGGAAATAGGTACTGGTTTGCTGGTCACCTGGAATCAACCATGGTACATCCCTTACAGCCAATGGGTGCTCCCATAAGTTCTGACCCTGTCCATAATTCACCTAATAGACCATTTGGATGTTCACCATCAGTGATGTTGTAGTTTAGTGGGTGAGGCCTCACTGCTGTCAACAATAAATTAAATGGGTGTGAATGGGGCATAAATGGTCAGAGTCCTGGCAAACTGGTCTTTCCACCACAGACTAGGTGTCTTCAGAGATAGGTCCACCATCAGCAGGTGGTGAGGTTTGTTGATGCAGACTCACTGTGGGCTCAGTGGGCAGAGCCAACCAAATGGACAGACATGTCTTTGTGTGTGGGTGAAAAACCCACCATTTCTACCCCAGAATAGCTCCAGACAAACCCTGTGTGAACGGAACTGTGTTTGGACCTGACTACTGAAGGGTAGAAGACTGACGTATCTCAAACATTTCACCACAGAAAAACACTAAACAAAAGCCATTTCAGTTGAACCAGAACTCACTGAACCAATGTCCCTTCATGAGTGGACAGCCTGTTTGGCCCTTCAGATTAAAAGCACAGAGAACACAAAACAGGTTGGATCTAGACCAGACTGTGGACTATAGGGTCTTGTCCAAGATCCTGAGGACTCAGATCAGTCTGATGGTTCTGGTGTTGGACCAACCTGCTGCCAACTCAGAGACAAGGACAAGAAACACAGTTGGACCAGATCTGGACCATCATGGACCAGTAGACCACCTGTGTACTGACAGACTAAGTGCACCTATTTGGATAAAAGTGTTCATGGACACACGGATATGAAATGAACACTAAAGAGTTTCCAACAATTCCATAGAGTTCCAGTCGAGTCCATCTGTTTAAGCATCTACACTTTGGGCATCTTCAACCACAGAGTTCAGTGAAGGTTGGATTTATCATTTCTATTCTGAGCCTACAGCAGAACCTCCTTTGATCCCCTCTGTAGCCTTCTATCCTCTTCCCTCCTCGTCCTCTACATTTACTATGTGGAGTCTGAAAAACAATGAATATGAACAGTCACTTACAGACTGTGCAGACATAGACTTGCATGTTCAACCAAACTCTCCAGTCTGGTGCATTTATGGTGAGTTTTTACTGAATTTGCATCTCGTCTCATATGATAAACATGAGCAGAATATGTCCACTTTAAACCAGTTTTATATTTCAATCAGATTCTCAAGTGGTTTGAGTCTCATGAACACAAACTGACCTGATGGGCTATTTCGTTGACATTTTTTAAAAAGGTTTTACAGTTGACAGAAAATTCTGAGGGCCATCCATCATTTTGACAGATTAAAATACTGCATCTGATGTAATTATGAAAGTTTCACTCAACACTGAACTAAACCCACTTGCAGAAAATGTTAGTCATATATCTGACACTTAAACTGAATGGGAAGCCTAAAACTGTGTTTCTTAGCAATTTTGCACTACGCTCTGGCACTGTAGAATACATCACAGCGAAAAGAAAAGACATGCTATTGGACCGTGGAGTAGCTATTGTTGAATTGGGAAGTGATGGAGTGAGTGTGATTTTGGGTTGAAAGGTTGGAGTTGAACAACACTTGCACTAGAATGACTGTCCCTCCCTCATAAACATCCATTGTGGTGTACACAAAATGGTGCTGGTTTCCCACCATGCCTCTAAGGCTGTGTGTAAAGTTACAACAATCAATAATGTATACACATTTTACAATCATTCCCCTATTCAAACACCGCCTAAAAGAACTCCAAAAGGAAATGGAGGACCATGACTTGCTGACACAAACAACCATCAGCTACATACTGCCTATCACTGGAGAGGGCATTTAGGGGCATGCACACCAAATTTACTGCTCTGGTGTTAGAGCTAAAATGTCTAGCGCAACCTCTGGTTTTCATTCTGTAATAATGTGATGGTCACACGGTGCTGTGGGCGTGGTCACCTCCTGAAGGCCTTTCCCCATCAGCTGGAACACCCCGGTCTTCTGGGACGTCTCCAGGTGGGACTTCAGGGCACTGTTCCCCATGCCCACCCCCTGGGACGGTCCACGGGTCAGAACCAGCAGGAAGAGCCGATGCACCTGGAACGGTCCACGGGTCCAAACCAACGGGAATGGACGATGCACCTGGAATGGTCCACGGGTCAGAACCGGAAAGAACTGCTGGGCATCACACTGTAAGGATACACACAGGACCAGGGTGTTCTGGGATCAGGAAGGTCTGAGTCTGGGGTATAGAGGGTCTGACTACAGGATCTAGACGGCCTGTGTCCAGGTCAGAGGTCTAGAGAGACTGGGTCCTGGGTCTGAGTTGGGGCTCTGGATCCGGATATACCTGAACAGGAAGTTCACAAACACAGATCCCAGTCTCAGACCAACCCCCTCGGGATTACGTCGGAAAAAACTCGCACATCTGACCGCTGATCCCCTAATTCCAATTTAATGCTAATTTAGCAGACACAGTTCTGTGTCTGTTTATTATGGGCTTCGATCCGCGCTATCAACGTTAGCATAGCAACATTAGCCGCTAACCACCACCAAAACAACGAAACAAACTCACAACGGCGCGGGTTTACCTACCTTAAAGTCAACACGAACATATCCCCCGTTGGTGAAATGAGTTAAACCCGACTGTTACAGGTTAAAAAGTAAGATAAAAGTAGAAACACGGAGCTGGGAGTAAACACCTTCTGATTCTGCGGAGCGGAGGGACAGAAGGATGGGTAACCAATGGGAACAGCCCATGGCGTTACGTCATGACCTCTGAGCATATTCATTGGCTGATATTTGTAAAGGTTTTACTCGGATTATTGTCTTAAATTATATTCTAAAATGTTTTTAAAAATGGATGACATACAGAAAGTAACAACTAATTAACGTTCACATTTAACCCTTAATGGCTCATCGCAACAATTATTAATAATTACATTGTTAATTTTGTCTGTTATAGTGTATGTCTTAGATTTTAACTATACGGTTTATTTTGAGATATTTTAATCTAATGTCACTTAGTTTTACAGGGTTGTTAATGACTGTTTACACCGACATAGGATTTTAATTACTTCAGTTAAAACTACCACGTTCAACCATTTTCAGGATTTCATCTCTTTCAGTGCCAGATTTAAAAAATGGCGCCACTTGTTTTTATTAAGAAAACAAAATATGGGATATCATCCATATATTACATGATTGGATGATATGGAATTGTTACATTTTTGAATGTTAGAAAATGTGTCACTGGCATCACATTGGATTATTATTGGAGGTTTTGTCCTCTGTGTTATTGTCATTTCTAGTTTCCGGTTGTAGTTTGGTTTAGTTTATGAAAATACAATAATTTATTTTCAAACATAATACAAAAATTTAATAAATTAAATCAGAATCTATATCTAGTTATAGTCATAGAATTTGTTGAAAAGCATCAACTGATGTCTACTCCAGAATGATAGACAGATCACAACCTTAACACATTTCAGTTTTGACTGAGAAAGTAAATAACATTTATTTTAAAGATAAAGTCTTTCATCAGTATAAAAATATTCCATGAAAAAGTGACAGGTGTAGTTCTCCATCCGTCCTGAAGGGGGGGTAACGAATCGAGCGCCACATAAGACAACTAACAACAAAAGCAGAAGAAGAAGATAAACTACCAGAAGAAGAAGAGACTGTTCGGCGGGATCTCAAACGAGTGTGGATGATTTTAGGAAAGGTTTCTTAATTTTTGTGTAAAACTCTGAACTTAGATTGAGATTATCTGCGGGTTTTTTTTATCGACGGAGAAAGAATACTTTACGCCGGTCGAAGGGCGTTTACGGAGGTTTGTTCATATCATTTGGGTGTTTTCCCTTCACATTCACAAAACACACAGCTGCCACTCACATTATTGAGGAATCTGACCATTATTTCCCGATAAGATTATTAGTTTATAAAATAGAATATTGCCATCGTAAAAAGTACAACGGAATTAAGTGTCTTCCAATATGTGCATCATATGCAAGCAGCTAAATCAAAAGTTAAATCCTAATAAACCGAGCAAAGTGACATTCATTCAGAGTTTCACTGATCCCTTTCAAACATAACACAGGTGTTTTCTGTGGTGACTGCTGATGGAAAAACGGTTCTTCAATCGGCTTGTCCAAGTCTTTTTGTTCTTGTTTTTCCTTCTTGTTCCGTTCACGTCCCTGTGATGTCCAACCCTTCTGTCCGTATGTGTCCAGATGTCTCGATGGGATTTGTGTCCATTCTCGGTTACGCCTGCGGCGAGTCTCCTTTCCAGGTGTGTCTCCAGAGGGGCAGTGTCTCAGGTGAGGACAGAACACCGTTCGGGTTCAGTAGGTCTGACATTTGACGTAGTTTAGTCCAAATCTATGGGGGTGAAATTGCTGCCAAAACCTCACATTTTGTCTACAGGAGGAGATAGACTCCGCCTCCTCTAATGGAATCCCCGCCTTCTCCCCACACCTGTACAGGGCTGAAGAGCAAATCAGAATGCAGAGACAACTGGATGAGGTATGCTTAGTCATCAGGAGGTCATGTCCTCCACATTGGTCTGAAAATGAATCATATGAGATGGTAGAGATCTGGACAGGAATAAACTGGATCCATGTGGACGATGGTTGTGTTTTCAGCTCCAGCTGCAGATAGAGATGCTGAGGACGGAGAAACAGAGTGCAGATGTTACCCACCACATTCATCTTGGTAAGTTCAGGACATGGTTTGCTGTGGACACCAGGGAAGACGTCACACACAAAAACCACAGAAGAAATGCACAAAAACCACAGAAGAAGAAACATACTTTAATGAATGGTTTCAGGCACAACAAACCCCACCCCCTTGCAAATGTTTTATCTGATTTGATCTGTGCCTGATCATTGTGAAAACACATTTTTGGTGGCCTTGTCCTTTGAGCCACATTTACCAACATTTAATGGGCTCAATTCTGGACCACCTTGCACTTTTCATGAAAATTTTGCGGAAATTGGTCCCATTAGTTTCTGTGTAAAGTTACTGACAAACAGATAACCACCAAAAAAAACAATACTCCTCTTCCCCCCTTTTTGATGTGTGTGTGTGAGGGGGGGTTAATTAATATGACTCTGTCCCTGACCCCTCACCTTGTCAATCTGTGTCATATCCAGCTCGTCGGTTCCAGTCATTGCAGATGTTCTGCGTTCATCTCCAGGACCTGCTGAAGGAACAGAATAATCTCAGACAAAAACTGATGAAGCCACTGGGAGAAACACACCTGCCTGTCCACGCCCACTTGCACAGGTAGCACACACACGCTAACACATACATACAGGCAGAAGGATGGATGGGTAACAGTTTTTGTGTTCATGTGCCAGGTGTCTGGTGGACTCTCTGCAGATGCTCTTGTCTTTCATGGACACCCTGGAAGAGATGCTAACTTCTGTCCGGAACATTCCAACTGCTGGTGAACGCCTCACTCAGCTGGTGAGTCACGTGACCTGACAGGGTTGTAAAGGAGTGGGAGAAGCTAAAGGTGATTATAATATGGTCCAGGTTCTGCTTTTAACTCTGGTTTCCTGTGGTCCAGGACTTGTCCCTGGTCCAGATCCTGGCTGAAGTGGCTCAGGTGAAAAACCTGACCAATCAGGTTCTCCAGTGGAAGGAAGTTCGCAGCAGCGTGTTGAGTGACAGCTCTGCCTGATGACCCTTGAAGCCTGGAGATGGACTTGGTGTTCTATCTGAGGCTGATGTGGACTTATTGAAGGGAATGCCATGATCAGGTTCAGGTTGTGATTCACGTCTAAATGTGGGTCAGAGGTGTTTGCTATGACTGAATTTGCTATGTAAAATCTAGGTTCTGAGACCAGGACAATAGAGTCCACATTGGACCCACATCAGACCCAGTTTCATCCATAGATGCTGTTCTAATCCTGGTCCAGCTGTCCCCTCTCATACTCAGACTGGGTTCATTCTAGATTGATTCCATTTCTGTTCAATGGTTTGAGTCAATAAACAAAATTTTAAGGGATCATTAAGGCCACAACTTTAAACTGTTCAATTCTTTAACCCCTGACGTACCTGTGCTGATGATGTGAATATAGGATTAATATAAATATTTAGATAAATTAAACTGTTGGTTCAATAGTTAGTATTTCCATTCATGTTGATAAAATAGACCTTGTTCCTTCCACAGCATGCTCAATTCAAGCCATGCCCACTATAGAGTGGGGGGTTAAACCCAGAGCAGTGTCTGAGGGTGCTTTCACACAGCACACTTGTGCCTGTGTACATGACATATTCAGGTCCACTTTTTTAGTCCATCTGAACACAACTGTTCCATGCTCAATACTGTGCCCAAGTCCACTTGAGAAGGTGGTCCTGGATCCAGATCCAGGTCACCTGTACTTTGGCACAGTATGGTATTGTGTGAATGCATATGTGCTGGAGTCTGGAAGTGACTTCAGATCACTATACCGTAAATGTTGCTCCTGTTAGGTCTTTAGGGCCTCTGATCCAAACAGCACAGCTTCACTTTAGCTACTGAACCTGTGTGAAATATTGGTGCCAGAAGGTCGCTCTCCTTCGCTTTGCTTCAGACTAATGGATAAGCAAGGATTTGTCTCCTTCTGACTTCTGCATTTGTTGGGTAGTGACAGAATTCCCTCCAAACCACCACTTACTGTTTTGGTGCTGGAACACCCATTCGGAATGGACTGGACTACACTCTGTGAAAACACCTTAAGACTAGCTCACTATAAAAACCATTATATTTTTCACAGTTTTCCTTTTGTGTTTCCAGTGTTGTGGTGATTTTACTGAGTTTTATCCGTGGAGTTAACAGGTGTCAAAAACCAAATGGACTGATTCATGAAAAAAAAGATCATCTTTAGAAAGGTTGATTTGATATCAAATCTCCGCTCACCAACCACCCCACCTTACCGGGAGGCTCATGGAGCCTGAGATCATAAAATTAATGAATGGTATAAATTGAGAATTAAAATGCAAAAGTCATAACTGTTTTGTCATGTGACCTGAATCATACACATGTTGTACCTCATGATAAATAATTATTGATGCGCATTTCAACTGCTTCTGTTAACCAATGGCTGATTCATTTGCGAGCAAAGCCCATTAATAATTTGGACTACAGGCCTGGCGCGCATGTGACGTCACCACAAACGCGACACCACATGCTACATCAAATATTTCTCGTTAACCGCTATCATATGTGCATTTCAAGCACTTGTCAAACGGAATCGGAATTTAGCTTGACTCGCTCCATTCACTCCCATAAACTGTATTGCCAGCTAAACTAAGCACCCATGGACCGGAAGTAAAAGGACGCGAGTTAGCCTCCCCATGGTGGAAAAGACTAGCCTAGGATCTAGACTGTCCCCAGTGGCCGCAAACTGCATTTGCTACGGGGAGAGTCTAGAAAGTCTAGGTGAATTTGTGGGCGGGATAACCGCTGTCTGTCAAGTTTTCTCTTTACACAACACCACGCTATTGGATGGGTAACCAGTCAGAGCCAAGCAATCAGAGCGATGAACATGATTCCGGACTCCCGTACACTATTTGGCACCGGCCGTTTCGGATCTCCTCCGGGTCGCCTTTGCCGAGTTGTGCTGCTCGTATTCCCAGTTTTTCGGCCTCTTGCAACTGGTCATCCATTAGGGCTAAAAGGGGTGACACAACGATCACCAGCGGGTTGTGCAGACCCATGCGTCGTCCCACTAGCGGAGCCAGCTGATAAATCAAACTTTTGCCATACCCGGTGGGCAAAACTCCGACAACGTCCCTTTTTTCAAAAAACAGCTTAAGTGCCGTTTTCTGCTCCTCTCGCAGGGAAAACTGTAATTTTAAATCACCTAGCGTTGCTGCCAAAGCCAGCTCGAATGGTTGTTCCTGGTGATGAGCCATGTTGTCTAGCAGCTAGCAATTGGTGTTACGGCAATGTGTGCTAGCTGCTACGTCTCTGCGACTACAACATTACGTGTCGTATTTGTGTCGTCATGAGGCAGGGCGGGCTCCAATCCCGCCCCTCGCGATTTGATTGGTCCGACCCATTTTGGATTTTCAGATCCTAGGCTGTCTAGTCTGTCTCCCCGTAGCAAATACCATTTGCGGCCACTGGGGACAGACTAGATCCTAGGCTAGGAAAAGACAACAACGGGCAGCAAAACCAAAGTAAAAATAGTGCTTGAAAAAGCTCCAGTCATGAGGAAGCTGATCGAAGAGCGGAACAGGACAAGGGTGGTAATCGGTACGGCTTTCCAGTGCTGGCGTCATCTGAAAAAGGAAAAGGGGCTTAAAACCGACGCTAAGGTGACCATGTTTCTACTTGATAGATACGATGATACCGTTATGATTAGATAATATTTCGACATACTGATCGGTTTTGGGGATCGTATAAGGGAGCCCAAGTCTCCGCCCCTTCCGGTCGGTCCACTGGGCCTAAGGTCGGGAAAATTTTAACATGAGTGGATGAGGAGAAAATAATAATTTTCTGGTCCACTTTACTTTATGCCCTGAATCACACATTTGCTGTACTTCAGTTAAAATCATAATCAATGATGTGCGTTTGGAGTTTCTTTGATACGTGTTTTGTGATGCATTAGCGTGTAAAAATATGTAATTATTTGGACTCTGTTTGGACTACATATCAGACGTCGCATAGCTGACGTCACAGCAGAATCGTTCCCTGCAAACTTTTCGAAACCGTATACCGCCTTCTCTATTTCTCTCTCGCCTGTGTGCTTTGTGCCCCGGTGTAATCACAACACCATTTCCACATGTTCCCTCTACCGCTTCCCGGCCGACGAGAGCTCGTCCCGCATGCTGGCTCTCACTCGACCAACTATCTCTCCCCCGGAGTAGCTGCCACTTTCCACATGCCCCGATTTAAAGTGGTTTTCTCCACGTTTGATGCTTTTGCCTTCGTCCTGAAAGAAGGAGGTGAAGCTCGCCAAAGTCATAGCCATTTTCAAAGAGTTTGATGGTGAAGCTTGGTGGTGACGTAATATTTGTGAGACGAATGTTGTAGTCCATTACTTACTCTCACGTAAAACCTAACGTAACTTTTGATGCCTGTCCAAAGTGACTGCTTTCTCAATGTGAAAATGTATCTTTAAAATTCACAGAAATCAAATGTGAAAACCGTAGCACATTTCAAACAGGACCAGAAAATGTCCTTTTTCACTCCATTGACTCACATTAATTTTTTTATGGCACTTAGGCACAATGGCCCGGAAATAGAATTGCGTTACTTAGGCTCCTTATTCACCCCGTCAATGAGAAAATTAAAGATATTGACCAAACATAATGTTCCAGCAGGTTTTGCTAAATTACCAACACTGTGTAAACTGCTGGTGTAGCATCATAAGCTATTGTCCCTATCCCTTAGTTTTCCCAGAGTGTTTATTTCATGCTTCTAAACCTTTTGTTAGCTAAGCTTCATGTGACACAAACTGATAAATATTGCTTACTGATTTGTTTTTTAGGATGCTAAATGAAGTTGAGCTCTCGTGAACCCCCGTTACCTCCAGACAGTATGTGCGTTGATCTATTTTTGAAGCCGTGGTTTCGAGGGGTGGGCAGACGAAGAGTCATGAGTGTGTATACTTTAAAAATACAGCTTGCAGGAACCGTTTTCCATGATCTCCTCCCCTACCTTTGAATCTGGTATCTGCTGCTGAGATGAAGGACCAGCGTCAGAGCTCATGAACCACGGCTAGGGGTTCGGACCAGGGTCAAGGGTTATGGATAGCTTTTCCTGGAGTGGTGCACATCATATTGGTAATATTTGATGTTGTTTACCTCCACCACAGGGTGAATGAATAAAGGGTCAATAATGTAAAGTGCTTTGGTGTGTAGAAAAGCACTCTAAACCTAATCCATTCTGATCTAACACAAACACATTGGACGAAAGTTAATACTCATCTATGAACTTACTAGCATCTGTTACAAAGTACCAACATATAAGAGAATGTAAAAACTGTGGTCCAGAATCTGCTACTTCTGATGTGTTGTTTGTCATTCAGACATTCGTGTTGGCTCGTGGGATCAGAGGTCACATTTTGACAAAGATGGGAGAATGCCACGGGTCAGAGGTCAACCAAAGCTACAAACTACCTTACTGGTAATTTTATATTTGGTAACTTATTAAACACGAATACAGTCAAAACAGAGTGAAATAAAAACACTCCGATCCAGGATGGGGGGAATCAAACCCACAAGGTTCACAGCGTCCAGGGGACCAGTATTTAATTGGCCGTTGGTGGATTTACACCGGTACCACAGTTGGTACGGGTATCCAACATTGACCTGCATCTGATGCTCCTGTTACTGATGGTTTTGGTGGGGACAGCATCGGACCATCACCACTACCCTCATAACCCATTGGAACCTCCTGGTACTTGAACTAAACAAACTCTGCTGCTCTGTTTGATTCCTGATTTACCTGCACACTGAAACACAGACCCCTCCCCCTTCTGTGGGCCAAGCCATTGCTGTGGTAATGACACATCAGCTCCTCCCCTCTTTTGGGCTGAGCCATTGCCATAGTAATGTCAAACATGGAGGTGTCATGTGGTGGAGAAAAAATTCCAGGTGAGTGTTTTATGAACATAACATTAAAACAACAAATGAGTCTTAAATATAATATAAAAAAACCCCTAAAAGCCTGGTATGAAAGCTAAACCACTGCTAAACTTGGGTTAGGGTTCAGAAGAAAACAGGTGGAAGAAACAGCTGGCGGGTGCTCTGGTAATGGGTCATGGATGAAACAAATAGGTGCTGTTGGGATGAAGGGATTGAACAGATTTGTTCTGGTCTGATCTTAAGTGCTCAGTTTTTCTGACACCAAGAGGGTCCTTCAGACTTATCTACCTTTGCGCAGTGGTCTGGTCTGGAGACATGTATACACACACATACATACATATAGACCACCAGAGGCTGCTGTACAGTTCAGAAAGTGAGAACACCATCGGTGCAGAGAACAGTTTTATTTGGAACTGTCCTCCAGAACAGTTGAGGAAAGAAACAACTGAAGTTCAAAAGACTATCAAGTAGAGACGGCAGGTGCACACAAACCCCTTCAAGGCACTGGATGACCAGCTCCACCCCCTAAACCTCAGCCACCTCCTTTTCATTTGTTCTTCATTTCCTCCAAATCCCAGCAATAGTTCAGTTCATGTTTCAATAGTTGACATCATCAACATCCTTAGCCTGTGAGCATACACCTTAACTTCCGCTCCAGTGTTTTAGTTTCAACAGCTGCCCTCCATATCTGATGCTCCAACTGTTGCATTTATTTGCGGTTTGGTGAATATTTGTAAATCTCTTTTACTGGTAACTCAATACATAAGGAGATCATTAAATTAAACAGTTACAGTTCTTTATAAAACATGTTCAAACTCTCCATATGAGAGCATTCAGTTGTCCAGTTCTAGTGGATGACAACCACAGCCCTCTGCTTCCCTGTTGCCATAGTGACTAGTCTAGTTGAGGCTCCATTGATGCTGTCTTTTCATAGTTGTGGCGCATGCGCTGAACTCCAAGTGAAACTACTCTTGAGTTGATCAAACTAACTCAAATGGGCTGTTCTGGAACTGAAAACACTGAGTTTCCATCATCAAAGTAGATAAAGTCAGAGTTCAGGGTCAGACTCAGTTTGTGGAACCTGCTTTGTCAAACGGACCTCTGGAGAACCCAACAGAATCAGATCCGAACATGTGATGAAGTTAAAGTGACAGAAAACATTCTCAAACCGTCATCATTTGTGTCAAAGCCTTGAATTGTGTCGAACTGTATAGAAGACAAAAGTCATCATCAGAAACAGAAAATGTTGATTTTAATAAAACATACAGAACCACTTTTTTTCTCTCCTGCAGGTGGTTCTGGATCTTCCAGCTGGGTGGCTGCTCAGCGCCTGGTTCTGAATAGAGATCACAGTAGGACTGTCATCCAGAGAATCATAGCACAACTGGTCCACTGCCTGGACCAGGACCAGGAGGACCAGGTCCAGCAGATCATGTCCCTGTTGAGCTCCATCAGAGACCAGAAGGTAACGGGTTTAATAAGTGTCCAGATGGATTTGGTCTGAGTGTGTAGTCCAGGGACACTGAGGGTCTGTGTGTGTGTGTGTGTGTGTGTTTGTATGTATCAGGGTGTTGTGTGTTGTCTTCTCTCTGAACAGCTGAACAGTCCAAACCACAGAGTTCGACATCTGATCTGTAACTCGCTAAGCAACTTCACAGGACATGTCAACAAGGTAAACACAACACACCATCACAGTAACATGACATGTTAACACCAACACAGTAGCTCTAACAGTCTTACACCAACGCATTACCCCATGAACTTGTGGACCTCATTTCTCTCTCCAGGACGTAGTTGCTAAACTTACCTTTCTCATGATGGATGACCCCAGTTTCCCAGTGTGCGTTGCTGCTGCCGAGGCGCTGGTGAAGCTGGGGAAGGTCCAACACGTCCACAGTGAACTCAGGTACCAACACAAATGAAGACTGTGTGTGGACATGGACACCATAGTAACGGTCCCTGTGTGAAGTCACAGTTCCATCGCTCTGCAATTGGCTGCAGGTCCAAACTGGAAGCAGAGTTTGAGGGTCCAACAGAGGCTCTAATTCTGATTGGCAGCTCACAGATCGACCTGGAGAAGCTTCTGGAACCAATCATGTCCTGTTTCAGCAATCAGTTGCCAGCGGTCCGGGCCCAGGCCTGTCGAATGGTGGCAGCAGTGTTGATTAGGACCAAACCGGTTTGGACCAACAACTAGGACTTACGGGGTTTGGGTTTGATTCAGATGCTGAGCCACCTCCTGATTCCATGATCTTTGACAGATTTTGTTTCAGGTGGTGCGTCAGATGATGGAGCTGATGGAGCACGACCTGGTGAAGGACGTACGACTGGCCGCTGTCAATGGTAGGTCGAAGTTTAGCGTGATGTCATAGACCGTAGACCAAGTTCAGAACCTAATGGATGGTCAGAAGTCAGAGTTTAACTAACACTGAGGTGGACCACAACAAACAAGAGAGAGAGACAAAAGCAGATGAGGAACCGAATGGAGTCACATAGAGCCTCTCAGGTTCTTGAACAGGTTCCTGGTGCTCAGAAATGGGCATCCTGTTCTCACACATCAGACACATTTTCTGTGGTTTTGGTTTCAGCTGTCCGTGCGTTAGGTTTGTCGTGTCGGCATGTCCAGGAGACTCTGCTGCGTTGCCTGGAGACAGAGGAGGAGGCGGAGCTTCGTCTAGCTGTCTGTCAGTTGCTGCCGAGGACTGGGATCACTGCAGGCGAACTGAACCAGTTCCTGCTGGGTCGAGTCCACGTTGAAACATCTGAGGCGGTCCGCAGGTCTGAATCAGGACCACATGGTCTAACCCTGAACAACATGATTAAAACCATCTCAGATGAACACAATAAAGAAATTAAATCTGTGACTTTAAAAAGGTGTTTCCCCAGCAGGGCCATGGAGGAAGTGTTGAAAGGCAACAAGTGCAGCCTGGATGGACGGAAGGATAGGAGACTACTCCAGGTACAAAGAGGAGGGGGAGGGGGAAGAGGAAAATGAGATGGAGGAAAATGAGGAGGAGGACGGGAGGAAAATGGTGAAGGGGAAGAGATAAAGGAGGAAGAGTGTGATGATGGTGGTTTTGACCTGGTTCTGTTCAGGTCCATATGAGGCGTGTCTGTGATCCATCCATCATTATTCAGAAGGTCCTGTTCCTGGACCACAGGTTTCCATGGCGACCTGTGGATGGGCGATCCCCCTTAGTGAGTGATACCAAACACCAAACAGAGTATCAACAATTGGTTTGTGATGACCAGAAATGTGGATCCAAATCTGTACTCCTGGACTGACCCTAGACCTGGACTGGATCCAAACCTGCAACTGGACTAGACCTAGACCGGACCTGAACTTGGACTGAACCTGGATCTGGACTGGGTCTAGATAGGACCTGAACCTGAACCAGTGTTGTCTGCAGATCACTGGTCCACTGGTCCTTTTGTTGGTCTATGTTGGTCTAAATATGAAAATAAACAAATAAAGTCTTTGACAGTTTGACTTTCAATCATTTTATTGGAAACATTGACACGATTTAATTCAAATCTGTTATCAAAGGTTCAGGTTCTCTGTGACCTTTCATCTTCATGGTGTTTCACTGTTCAACAGTTTCAAAAAGGATCTAAAATATCTTATGAACATGAAACAAACGGTAAGTTGAATGAATGTGACTGATGGGACTTTTGTGTTTCCTGTGTGGCAGCCTAGTAGAGCCACATGACAAAATAAAAACAGTGATTATGAGAATAACGTTTAAAAAATATGATAAACATTTTGACATTAGTAGGATTTATTATTGTTAGAACATCTAGGAGGTTAAAAAACTTCAATATTTTCAGAAATTAACTTTTGAAAATGATATGAAACACAATGGAATACAGAATAAGATTCATCAGACAAATAACTGTTGGAGTGACTTTATTCATATAATAATTAATAATAATAATGCAGTGTAACCATCATCTATTGCAGAATCAGTTTATAAAAATATCTTTCCTTCACAAATCCATTTTGTGGTTTTATTGTTTTAAATCAGATTTTGTTTTATTGCCTGAAAAACAAAACAAACTGAGAAACAGGTTAAACAAACAAAAAAGACATTTGAGACCAATTAAGAAACCCAGCATTTGTCTTTTTTCTGATGGAACAGTTTCTGAACTTCTGCAGATGAGTTTCATAATCATCCGATATTTACTCATTAGTGTTAAAAGAGTTTGGAAACATATCCTGTCATTGACAGAGGCGTTCATTCATCTGCAGCCATGACATGACAATGATGGTGTGGAGGAAAAAAAACTAAATGAAAGAGGTTTATGAAAAATCGAATCACACCAAGTTGAGTCCAAAAAAGTCACAAGGGAACGGACAAATTCAGCAGAAAAAGGAAACAAATTGAATCAAATGACTCAAATGAAACAAATTGAATGAGATGACTCAAATGAAACAAAGTGATAAAAAATGTTAGAAAAGATTAACTGATCACAATTATTAGAAACAAATAAATTATTTTCCATCAATCAAATCAAATAAACTGTAAAGTTGAAATGTTTTTCCCATATGGAGGTCATTAGGTCAACAAATGAAATTTAAAAAATATTTTGTTTTATTGGGATCAGTAGAATTTAACAGCAAATTAATATCCATACACTAATTATTATGGTAAAATACTCTTCCACAGTTCTATGACTTTTGTCCTACAAGAGTTTCCATACAGGCAGAAAATGCCAAATGTTAAGTATTTTATGTAAAAATTAAATGTTTAATACTATTATTAAATGTAAAGAAAAATAAACTTTAAATTTTTTTACATACTTTGGGACTTTTTAAGTAATTATAAAATATATATATATATATATATATATATATATATATATATATATATATATATATGGAAGAAGTTTAGGATCAAAATGAAATAAATTTTAATTTAGATAAAACCTGTAAAATATTTTTTTTCATGGGATAAAAAGGTTTTATGATGATTCAATATTAACATTTAATGATGAAACCTGTTACAAGAGAAATTAATCCAATATTTAACTTTTCAACCCAACATTTGTGTCAGAAACATGAAATTAAACATTAAAAACATTGTAAATGTTCCATGTTAAAAATGTTCACCTATTATTTGACACATTTGGGGTTTTTTTACTCTTAAGTTAAAAAAACAATACATACAATTCATGAAATTTTTGTTTTTGTAAAATAAAACTAATTTGTAATTCATGTTTTGGCTGAAATGAGTTTCCATACATAAAACTTTTGTCCTACAGGAGCTTCTGTACCTTCATGTTTACGTGACTTTTTGTGCTCTTTTGAATTATTTTTTTTCATGAATTCTGATGCCGTTTTCTCTTAAAACATTTTTCTGACATTAATAATAAATATTTGACCCAGATTTTGTCTTTTGGGAGTTTTTTTTCCAGCAAAAACAAACACAAACCAAATAAACCCAGAAAAACCCTGAACTGAAACTCTGCCCACATGATCAGACATAAACCTGTAAATATTCCCCTTTTCTTCTGAATATCGTAACAATATAAGACGGATTTTACATGTTTCTTCCTGTTTTTAAGGTAACTGATGGTTTCAGGAAGTGTCCAAGTCTCAAAACTTATTAAAAACTACAACAGTTCGGAGTCCTGTCCTTGTCCAACAGGAAGTCCTTTTATGGTCGTGTCCTCAGCTTTTGATTGCAGGTTCATCGTCTCCTGTCATGGCTTCAAATGTCTACAAATGTCAGTGTTTTTCTGCATAATCTGAGTTTGTCTGTGCGATGAGTCGGTGTCCGGCGCTGCCCGGGTCCGTTCGCTGATAGGCTCCTCCTCCTTTGAGTCTGAAGGCACTTGATGTCATGGCAGAGGCGGGTTTTCCTCTTCAGACAGACAGACGTCAAAATAAGATAGAAAATGTTCATTAAAAACGCCGACACGTCGGACCACCCCCGCCTTAAAAAGGACCACCCCCAAAGGAATAAGGGCTGCCCCAACATAAGAGGGACCTCCACCGAAGAGAAGCAGATCTGTCAGACTGGAGATACAGTATGATGATCTGAAATGAAGATGAGGAGGTGGACGAGGAGTATGATGAGAGGGAGGGGATTCAGGTTCAGACATTCATCTTTTTTTCCCCTTGTTTTCTGTGCTTTTGTTTTGGCCTAAAAACCAACAATGGACCTGGTTTAAAGATGGACCTGATCTAACAATGGACCCAGTCTCTTCAAGCCTACTGATATGGATCCACAAAAACCACCAGTACTTCCCCACAGAGTCCAGTAAACATTAAGTCCTGAGTCCAGAGAACCAGGTGGACTCGGATATTATTGGATTTATGACCAACTGCATCCAAAAACTACCAAACCCTGAAGCTTTAAAGATTCCATAATCCTAACAGAACCACCAAAGACCAAGGTCTGAGTCTGGGTCTCCACTGAATCAGATACTGCAGCTCATTGTCACTTACTTGAGATCAACTCAGACAATAGACCTGGATCCAAACCCACACATGGACTGAAGGCGAGGCTTGTTTCGACTGAACTTCTGATCTTTAATCAGCACAATCTGTACCAGATGCAAACAGGTTCCCTCCACTTCCAGTGGTTGTGCTAAGCTAAGCTAACTGATGCTTGCCCCTTTAAACAAACTGACCTCATCTTTGGTTGAGGGGGAGGGGCTTGAGAGGGGAGGATGCACAGGATGATGGGATTGGTTATGTAGGTGAAGGAGGTGGGGTCAGAGTCCACCGGAGAATGGGCGTCACCTCGGCAGGCCAATCAGAACCAGACTCAGAATGACATACAGCTGCCATATATGGGATGATGAGGGCGGGGCCAGATTCCTTAGATCTGGGAGACAAAGAGACAGAAGTTATATGTTAAGGTGTGTTCAGGTGTATGTTCTGGTGCGTGTTCAGATATGTGTTCAGTAAGGGTATGACGAGACACTCGGCTCACGAGATGAGACATGAGATTGACTTCACGAGATCAAGATGACATTTTAAGAAAACTAAATAACAAAAATTATATGAATGGACAACAGACTTATTTTACTGACTTGCACATGTATTTTATAACTCTCTAAGCGTTAACTTTTGATGAACTTCTTCCTGTTAATGAACTTCTTCCTCTACAAATTAAAACTAAAATAGAATGTTATAAAAGTTAAAATTAAATAAATAAAATTATATATTTCTCCTTTTTTTTAAGTGCAGACAATATGTGTAAAACAAAAAGTTATTATCTGCCAACACAGACTGCAAATGGTGCAACAGAGCCTGACTAAGTATGTCACTTCTTCCTTTACAAATTAAAACTAAAATAAAATGTTCAAAAGTTTAAATAAATAAAATTAGATATTTCTCCTTTTTTCAAAATCAAATCTGCCGCTTGACTGTGGAAGTTGAGGTCCAAATGTGTTGAGGTTCGAATGAGGAAATGCACCCCAGCCAGGTGCATATATCGTCACACCCCTAGTGTTCAGGTGGGTGTCGTGTGTTCACTCACTCTTGGGGGGAGGGTCTTTACATTCACCCTCCTCAATAGTGATGTCATCGATTGCGATATCTCCCTCGATGCCAGACCCTCGGACACCCTCTAGCACCATCTGATGGAAAACAGAAGAATAATCTGAGATGGACTTCATCTCCATCCCCATGTATCATTAAAACAGCTACAAATCTTCTGAAGCTGAAGTTGAATAGGTGATTCTGAAAGTGTCAGAGTTTGAGCACATTTGTATGGACCAGTAATGTGTGTGTGCTAGAGAAAGAGTGCTGAAGCTATGTCCACAAAACATTACATTTGCTTTTCTTTTTTTTAAAATTCTGGTCACCAAAAGCAGCCCCCCCCCCCCCACACACAACAGTCCTTCCTCTCAGAACAGACACTGGTTCCACTCATGACTAGCATATTCCATTACACAGATGAACAGAAATATATACATTACATGTATAATGCACATATACCATTCATAAATATATATGAACACCTAGTACCTAGTACCAGAAATTTGACTAAGAACAGTTTCACTTGTCCTATTGGCAGATTTTTATCGCTTAATTCAAGACTTTTTTTACTTGATTCAAGCAAAAAAGTCTGCCAATGGAACAAATTAAACAGATTTTGGTAAGATTTCTAAAAATCATATTTTCCAGATCTATTGTCTATAAATCAATTCTTATATTTCACTGAAAAGTACCTTTTTAGGTGATTCTGTTCTCGTGTTATGTGTGATGAAATATAGATGAGAAAAATACACTTGGTTAGATTTAGATTGTTTTCAGTGTATACGATGTGCATAGCATGTGTATCAGGAAAACTGGTACTGAGTAAACATTTCAAAAGTACCACCTGTGTGTTTACTTGTTTTTCTTAATAAATGCTATAAACAGTTTCAGGTATCTTGACCCTTTTCTATAAACCATAATCGAACAGGTAATGGTGACATTGATTCTGCGTCACACCTTCAGGCCCTGGTTCATGGTCCAACGTTAGTTCTTAGTACCGTTTCTAGAGAATTTGGGTCTGCATTTGGGCACTGGTGTTGGGTCATACCTGGAAGGCGGCAGTTGGGTGGATGTTGACCTTAGCTTGCCTCCAGCGGTTTCCTTGGTTACCGCTCAGACTCCAGACAGAGGTGTCGGTCACAGTCGGACCTTTCTGTCGCAGAAATACGTTGAGAGCTCCTGCAGGAAGTCCACATCATGCTCCGTGAACACTCATCAGAGATAACTGTACACTGTACACTGATTATAGTCATGAAAAACTAACATTCTTTTCAGAGACCCAGAAGCCCCGCCCACACGCAGTGTTTTGTCAGTCTTTTGTTTTGGACTAAAGGTGCTGGTTTTCTTACCGATGTGTTTTCCATACATGTGGTAGTAAAAGGAGACACAATAGGTTGGACTGACGCCTCCAGGCGACGTTGATGTCTTGGTGTTCATATTGAACGTTGGTGACAGAAGACGGGCCTTATCACCCTCCAACCTTGGCCTCGATGTCTCAATGTACATGTAGAAACCTGGAAGAAGAACGACTCATCAACACAAGACAAAAATGATACGAATACTAATAATCAATATGACGCTCATTGTTCACCAGTAAAGGAAGAAGGAAACAACAGCATATTTTATCATCAAAACCTGGTCTAAAGCGAGCTCGATCTAACAATCGAGATGGTCTAACAATAGATCTGTTCAAACAAAGGACCCAGTCTCCTCGAGTCTCCTACTGATCTGAATCCATAAAACCCCACCAAAACTTAATCCTAACCAGCTTCTTCACCTCTGAGTCCAACTAAACATTAAGAGGAAGCCAAGTCCACCTGAGTCCAAAGAGCCAGATGGACTCAAGTGGTTGCAGATACTTGAAAGGAATGTCCAAAAAGTATTAAACCCTGATACTGTATACAAGTGCACATATGTACAACTACATGTGTATACAGGTACATGTGTACTTGTACAAGTGTGTGTACCCTGTTTGGATCCTGCGTGGTCAGAGCTTGGTCCTGTGTTGGGTGTGTACTTCGTGTCCCGTGTGGCAGCACTGTGTCGCGTCCAATCAAATTCTTCGGTTTTGTCCTGAGAGAACAAACACAAGGCCTCGTCCTCGAAACCACACTGAAACTCCCCTAGAACAAACACCACAACACATGAGAACACAGCAGAACCCAGTAAGAACATAAGTCTGTGAATTCATGTATGAACAGGATCAGGATTTAACTCCTGTTTCTACAAATGGAAACTCTGATTAAGGATTTACATCAATAACAACAATAATAATAGTACAGGTACCCGTTCACTAATGTTCACTCTTAATGAGTTGAAGTTGTTTGTGTTTTTTTCAGTTTTTCAAAGTTATATTTCCATGAATAAAGATTGTTGTTTTAGTGTAAATCAGGCGATACTTACTGAGATGTGGGTTCACAGGAGCTGTGGAGCAACACAAACACACAGTCACAAACACAGGACTGACACCTTCACATGTTTGAGTACAGGAGCCCTGGTGTCTGAATGTGGTACTGCATCACATTAGTGAATGGCCCTCATATATAAATTCTACTTATATATTATTTATTACATTTGCCTTTTTCTGATAAACCTTCAATAACAGGTTTATTATGTTATTCTTGATCATCAAACAGGAGTTGTGTTGATCAAAGGACATGTGGGGGTGGTTACCGCTGTAGGTGATGATGCGTTCGGTGGTATCGCCTTCGGCATAGTGTGTGATGGGCATCAGTCGGACCAGGTAGGATTCGGGTTTAACCAGTTCTGTCAGGTTGTAGGTCAACAGCTCCCCCTTCTGGATGGTTCTGTCCATGGTGATCTCCTGCTCCCACCAACGGGTCAGACCCACCTGAAACGAACCAGGACCAATGTCAACCAGGGAGAGAAGTCAGTGGATCTTCCTATTCCTCTTCTTTCTATCCTTTCGCCCCCCGACCCTTCTTCCTCCTCCTCCCTCTCACCCCAGTCCTTCTCATGCTGTTCACCCTCTTGTCCCCCATGTTTTCCTGATCCTCCTTCTCTTTCTACTTGTCCTCCTCCAACCTCTCCTGCCCCCCCCTCTTTCTCTTTGTGTTTTGTCCTGTCAGCGTTTTATTTCTGATTCTGCAGTGATGTCTATGAAAGTGGAGATGGTCGCCATGGCAACACTCTCTAATCCAGGCTACAGGGCCAGCAGGTAACACATACACAGACACAGAACGATACACAACCACACACAGGGACACATTTTACTCTTCAGTGTTGTTATTTTCAGTCTCTGAGCTGCAGAAACATCAGCACCTCATACCATCATGTGTTAGCATGTGTTAGTGTGTGTTTGCAAGTACTAGTGTGTTAGCATGTGTTAAAGTGTTTGCTTGTGTAACTATGTGTTAAGGCCAATTTATGTTCAGAAGCCAAGTCATGTGCAATGTGTTGCAGATATGTCCCAGAGATTTTGCACCCAGCTGCAGAGACTTTGCGCACACCTCCCAAAAAATGTAACCCACCATAGACATTGTCCCACATACAGATTGCAGAGAAGACAAGAAAAGAGGCCTTTGATTGGTCCATTCTACATCCACTCTGCATGGACTTTCACTTCCCTACTTTTCTGTCTTGTTTTGTGTACATGAGCATCATTGTTGAAGATGACTCATGTGAATATGGATTCAGCTGAGTGTGTGAGGATGTGGAAGAATCTGCAAAAACAAGTTTATTTGACATAAAAAGGCCTGATGTTGAAAAGGAGCAGGGACCCAGGTAGGAAATCCTAGCGAGTTTATGAGAGTGCCCCTTGCATTGTGGTGGTGAATAACCACGCACGCCATGTACTCTCTGTGCTGCAAAATTTGGTGTAAATTATAAATATCTGCAACAAGCCAACTGCAACATTTTGTCATGAGAGGATGCAGATAACTTATGCATGTGTTTGCGTGTGTTAACATGTGTTAGCATGTGTCTGTTAGCATATGTCATCATCAGTTGCTGTGTGTTGCTTGTGTTGGCTGGTTAAGTTTCTGTTTTTGTTGTGATCCTCGTTCTGACTGACCTGTCTGATGCCCAGTCTGTAGGCCACGATCCGGTCCACAGCATTGGGTTCCATCTGGGTCCACTGGAGTTTGAATCCATAGACTCTGGGTCGGTTCTGCCACAGGGCACCGTAGGTGTCATAGTAGAACTCTGGAGCATAGGCCTTACCTGGACACAGGAGTCAAAGGTTACAGGGTTAGCTGTCGAGACGGGGTCAAAGGTCACACTTGAATTTCAGCTGTTTCCACCTTGACATTTATGAAGCCATCGATCTTTAAATATGTATTCAGAGGTTGAGTGAAAGTTGTAAATATGCAGTTTCATAACCTAATGTGCACCTAATAAACACTAATGAGTCCAAATCAGAACTGAAACAGACCGAACAGATGGAAAAGCATTGAAATGGACTGAAATGGCAGTTGGCATAAACTTTGAGAATAAAAAGGTTGAACCAGTGCTGTCATCTTTAATGAAACGTCTGAGGATTAAACTGGTCTGAATGTGACAGTGAGCAGTCAGCAAGTAGAGGATTAAAGCTCAGAAGGAGAGGATGAGGAGGTGGAGGACAAGGCAGATGAGGAAAAGGGGGAAGAAGAGGAAGAACAGGAGGAGGAAGAAGATGATGAAGAGAAAGAAGAGGGGGAAGAAGAGAAAAAAAGAGGGGTCACTCACACATGGTCAACCTGTTATTGTTGTTGTTGGTTGAGTCTGGTCCTAAACAGACCAGTTTATTCAAGAACCAGAACCAGCCACAGGTTCTGATGAAACATTTTAGCGAAAAATGATACAAATATGGCCCCAGAAATCCAACATTACCTTCAAAACATCATACTTCCTCTGTTGTGGACCAGAACCAAAACCACACCAGAAACCTCCTGGTCCTGCTTAGTCCCCATTTTACACCTATTCCAGTTCAGACCTGGGTCTGGTGGACTGTGTGGTCTATGTGAAGCAGCCTTGGTGTCAGTTTTGGTTGGTCCTGGAGTTGCACTGTGATTGGCTGCTGCAGGATGGCAGAAGTTTAACTACTGGTGCCGTGTTCACAGCTGATTACTGATGGCCATCACCACAGCGACAACAGATGACACATCCCCGTAGTCGTCTTACAACGAGGCACTGAGCTGATGGCACTGCTAAGAAGCTTAATGCTAAACGGCACAGTTCACAGAGCAACACCTTCATCACATTCTAACTCACCAGAACCAGAACCAAACAAATGAGCCAATCAGACATCCCAGGTCCAGATTCAGACCCAGGTCAATATCCACCATGGACTTAATCCATATTCACTGACTGATTATTGATTTCAAACCTAAAGAACATTTATTATTTTGTCCTTTAAACTGTCTTTGATTTGCTTTTATTGCAGCTTTATTTAACATTTCACCTGTTCCAATGTAAACCCTATATTTTCTGTATTTAATTTACTGGTCATCATGTAGATGTTAATTAAACTCATATTAAAGTTGATAGTTATTATATGATAAACAGATCAAACTGAATAAATAGTGTGTTTTTCAGTCCATTCTGTCATTGTTAAGGGCCGTGGCTCTTGTGTCTTGTTTTTGTCTTATTTTTTGTATGTAATTCTGTTTTTTTTTTTATTGTTGGAGTCCTGGGTCTTTTACTTATGTGCGTTCATGTTCATGATTTCCAACTTTGCTTCCTGTCACTGGTGTTGGCTCCCTGTAATCAGTCCACCTATTCATGTCACCTGTTATTTCCCCTATATATATATATATATATATATATATATATATATATATATATATATATATATATATATCTTGTTTGTCACAGAAGAGTGTGAGTTTGTTATATTGCCTTGGTAGTTAACTTATGAGTGGGTCATTCTGTCATGATTTCCTGGCTTTGACCCTGTTTGTCTCTTGGATTTTTGGATTCTGGTTTTTACACACCCCTGTTTCATGACCTTTTGCCTGCTTTTTGACTCTGCTCTTGCCTGCTACACCTGTATTGCATTTGATGTCTGACTGCTGGATTGACCCTTTTCTGCTCAACGGTATGTGTTTTGCCTTCTCCTTTTGGACAATTTTGTGTGTTTTTTTTTTTTACCCGTTTTTCCTGACCTGTGTTTGTGTGCTGTCCTCCAGCCGTACACACAGAGGGGAGGATCCCCAAAGCAGCGGCCCACATACCGGATCGAGATGGTTATTTTTCTACTAATCTTTTGTTAAACTGTCATTGCTGGTGTGAGTTGTACATTTGGGTCCAATTATTAATCTGAGCCATTACAGTCATTAACTGAACATAAAAATAGTGTGTCCATCCACTGTCATCCATGGGTTTTACTGGTGAATCAATGTTGTAGAAGATGGTAGTGTTTCTACCGTAACTATAGAGCCTCTGAACATCCAATACGGTCATAACGGATGACTATGTGAAGATAAAGAACTATATTTACAATTATTGACATTATTGGATCAGCCGGTATACAAGTGGAACTGTGTGAGATTTGACTGCTTTGGTTAATCTTCACCATTTAAATTTTTTTTCCCGTGGAATTCCTCCTAGGGGTTGGAAGAACATTTACTGTGGCAGTATATTCTGGGTAAATAACTGAAACGCTCAAGGTGTTTCAGGACATCAACCAGATGCTGTGGCGTCCCATGATGCATCAGTGTCAGCCTCACCTGTGACCAGAAAGGTACAGCGACCGGCGCCGGCCTCGTTGGTGATGTCACAGGTGTACTCTCCATAGCCTTCCCGGTTCAGTGCGCGGACGTGATAGTTGGTGTCATCTTTTTGATCACTGAACTGTCCGACAGTAAGCAGGCGGGACCCCAGCTTCCACTCATAGCGAAGGAGGCGGGCTGGATGAGCACGAAGGAGGCGACACGTCAGGCTGAAGGCACGGCCCAAAGCCTGGCGGATCTCCGTGTAGACAGGCTCGACAGTGGGTGGGACTACAGGGTGGAGACAGGAGAGGACATGTTCAGAGGAGGACTCTAAGGTCGGGTCAGATGTCTCGGGGTGGGGGTTGTCAGCGGTTCAGACGTGGAGTCAAGATGACACCTTAACAGTGACCATTTGAATTTTCTGTCACATTCTTGTCACTTATGTTCAATCTTTTTTGGGACTTTTATTTCTGTTTCACATTCCTTCTGTGGTTCTTTTTATCACCTTCATCCTTTTTTGTCTCCTGTGATTTTCCTGTTACTGTGTTTATTCTTTGTTAATTTTACTCAGTATTTCACTTCTGTGACTAAACTAGTTTAAAAGTAAAAGTTAATCCCATGTGAAATGAACTCGATAAATGATCTATGAGCTGTGGCTTATATTATGATCATGGTGGGCTTTTTACACACACGTCTTCACAAAAACATTTTTATGAATTTAAATAAGGTCAGAATTCAAATGGTAAATTTTGCATGATCTCTAACATTCTGGTCATCAATTATACTTCTGACAATGTAAACAAAAAAAAATGACAAGGCTAGCATCTGTCTCCCAAATGTGCCAAAATGCACTATTACTTAGATTATAACGACTGTTTTTAGTCCATAAAACATGAATCACACAGTGACATCATGATCAATAGAGATGGTTTACATTACAAGACATTTAAATGGTTAAAAATGTTACAATTGCGTATTTGTTTTTATCTTAAATCTATTTAATCAAATTGAGCTGTAAATAAAAATGCCATACTGACATTTTTTCTTGACATTCCACAAGTGTTCTTTTTTTTTGCACACTTGGTCTTTCTGAGAGGGATATCTAAAGGTTAATGAAGTAGATGTAGTTATGCTGACAATCATAACGGTCTGGCTCATCTTAGACCTCTGTCCTGAATCTGCTCATAGCGTCTAAAGGTCAGCAGGATGTTTATTGCTGACGGCAGCTTCAGCTCTGAACTGTCATTAGGTGAGGATGACCGGTGACCTTTAACCCTCAGAGTTCTGAGGTTTCTACGAATTTCTGAAATTCACAATTTGAAAGTAAACGGGACAAACCCCAAGGGTCTCAGCTTTATGTAACTCCTTCAGTGAGAAAACCGATAAATGAGCCTCAACTGTGAAAAATTTGAAGTAGAAAAACACTCCTTCACTGGTGGGGATGAAATTTGAGTGGAAATGGGTTGAACACAGTCTGACTCCACTAAAGCCATTTAGTGGAGTCAGGAATAGGTCAAAAACAACAGAGGAGAGGAGAATTTTTGTTTTGTTTTCTGAACTAATGTTGTCATTGTATTTATAATTGGTGTTTTAAATATTTTTGTTAATTTCCTTGATAATTTAAATTAAAAAAAAATTCAGTTTCATTAAAAAAATCGAAGTTGGTATTGACAGTCATGTGGATTTGTCTATTACTGTACCACACAGCCTCTCAGTGCCCTTGGTCTGACATGTACATCCTGAAAAATACCACAGGAGTCAGGACCACAGGATGGTGCATAGGGCTATCGGAGACACAGTGAACATTGGTAGTGGTTTGGTCTACTGAAGTTCTTTGGTAGAAAAATGCACAAAATAATGAAATGAAGTGTACTCCATATACAAGTACAAAACTGAGAAAACAAGAGAATGAGTAAAACAAACAAAACAAGAGGAAATAGAAAAAAAAGTAAATGAGAATGATTTCATGGAACAATATCTGTGATGAGCTCTAGTACAAATGCTAACATTTAATTGGGCAGTGGGAACAGACACCTATATTTTGTGCCTAAATGTGTAGTTAATTTGCTTAAGTTTGCTCATTTGAAAAAAAAAAAAAAGTAGTGGAATATATGAATACATTTATTGGTAAGAGTAGAAAAAATGTCTGGATTTACAATTCCAGTTTTTATTCTATACTTATTGTTTTTATTCAACATTTATTTATTGAGTATTTTGCTGTCTATGATTGTTGTTATGTGACTGTTGTCTGGGATTGCTGATTGTTGATGTCTGTTTTTTGTGTCTTTTTATGGCACTACCAAAGGGAAATTTGCATTTTATGTCAAGTTTAATGGACAATGAAGCAGTCTAAGTCAAAAGAAAGTTTATAAAACTGTTTTTAATCTTAAATGCCATATTTTCATCAAATGCCTTTAATGTGATTAAATGAGAACTAATACCGACTCATATCATAAACAATTGAATTGAATTCTATTCTATATCAATTGCTCTCATGATGGACAGGTCTATATAGTCTATTTTTCTCGACAGACTAAATTAGTGCTTAGTGATTCCAGAGTGCATATTGGTTTGTAACAGTTGACAGACGAAGGATTCCACCCCTTACGCTTGACCAGTTGATGGACCACAGACTGTTCCCGTTCCTACAGTAAGAGGTAAAGATGTGTGTATTGATCTGTGATTGGCTCTGACCCCAGCTGTCAATCACATGGGAATGGATCTGAAACACTAAAGTATAAGAGCCACTTTTCCACGATGGAAAATGACAAAAATATGAATAAAACCAAGTGAAACGGTGGTAAACACATGCCCCTCCCCTTCTTCTGCTCTTTTCTGCATTTGTTCATCTGTTTCTGTCTAAACTCCAGAGGAGGATGTTTCTCATAATCCAGTAAAACCCGACGTTCTGTGAAGGATTACAGTAAAACCCAAAAGCCATCGATGGAAGGAGCCTGTCTCCACCCGGATGCAGAGCACAGCCGCTGCCAATGCCGCAGCCTCCACAGCCACTGTCTGCCTTTCTTCAGGTTTCAGTTCCATGTTAAACTTGTCACATGATGCCTTTAATGTCGATTCATTTATTTGGAAATAATCCACCTGTAATCCACCTCACTTTAATCTGCTTAGAGATGTCGCACCAAGAAAACAGCAAAAACCGTTTACAGATGAAACACCTGCACTTGAAGGAAATATCCTAAACTTGAATGAAATATTTGCACCTGAAGGGAAAAATGTGCACCTGAAGGCATTATCTGCACCCAAACGAACAGCCTGCACCTGAAGAAAACAACCTGCACCTGAAGGCAACACCTGCACCTGAAGGCAACATCTGCACCTGAAGGAATTTTCTGCTATCGTGATCCAGGGGCATGTGGTGGTGTGCATGTATTGGTGTGGTGGGTATTTTTGTGTATGTGTGTATATATTTTAATGAATTTGAATGAATGTGTGAATTTTTGTGCATATTTGTGTATTTTTGTGCTACCCACACTGTACCACCAGCTGGATGAGTGCCTCCCGTGGCTTCACGTTGAACCCATTGTATTGGCTCGTCTGACAGCGATAGGCTCCGCCCATGTCTCGGGTCACATTGCTAATCCTCAAGATGCCATCATAACTTTCCATCTGGGCGGAACCGTCGGGCATCAGGACGTGGCCCGTTGCAGCCGTGGCGCCACTCTCCTCCACACGGGACCACAGAATGATGGGCTTGGGTTTCCCCGACACCAGGCACTGTAGGTCGACGGTTTCACCCTCCTGAGCGATGAGGTGGGACCGCCCTCGAGGGACCGTCAGCTCCGGAGGAACTGCGAGAAATGGAATCGGGTTAAAGGTCAATGTAAACTGACATAGCTGTACGAAGAACGAGGAAGGGGGATGAGAGTCTGTTTCCTCTGAACATGTCATTTGTCATTCAGTCCAGTTAAGTCCAAATCAGTACAGTCCAGATTAGTCCACTCTAGTCCAATTACTGTAAATCCAAATTAGTCCTGCTAAATGCAGTCCAATCAAGTAGAAAATGTAGAATAAATTCTAAGTGTGAGATAGCAGGTGACTCCGTCCGCTCACCTGTGGTGGAGGAGATGTTGACGTCGATGCTGATCTCAGGAGACCCTCCGTTCTTCAGCGACGCCACACAGGTGTAGGTGCCAAAATCGGTGAACTTAAGGTCGATAATGTCGAGGTTGGTGGTCCCCGGGGTCACGTCAGTGTCAGTGTGGGTGATGACCATTCGCTCAGAACTCCGCAGCGGCCGTCCGTTCTTCAGCCAACCAAATGCCAGCTCCTCAGGGGGCGTAGCCTCCACTTGGCAGCTGATCTTCACCTCACGGCCGATCTGGATGTTGTCATCATTGTGGTACGGGTCAGGGGTGATCCAGAAGCGACCTTTGCGAAGACCTGGAGGAAGTGGGAGGGTGGCGCATGATGAAGGTAAGGAATTTAATTCTAAAGGAAGGTCATATCTACACCTGGACCTATATCAGTCTAGGTGTTTCCATAGCAACCAATGAGTCAGTGAAACATGTGACGGAGAAAAAGTACAAACAAGTACTTAGTCACAACGGATGAGGAGGAGGAAGAACAGAAGGAAGGGGAAAAAGAGGAGGAAGAAAAGAAGAGGAGGACTTTCTGCACACACTCAGATAAATATCTGTTGTGTTGACAATTTTAAACTGAAGAAGAAACTACAGATTCAACTCATGAGACCAGGAGGATCCACCTGGTTTTCCTGATCTGATCCTTAAACCTTTAATAGCTGTACATGTTTTGATTTGTTCAAAACTTCAAATAGGAACTACATTATATTTAAAGTAAAAGTTTCTTTAAGGGGATAAAGATAACCAGATGAAAACCACATCAAATCTAGATCAAGATCATCACAAAGTAGAATTTAATAATGAATAAAGAAGATGAAAACAGGAAATAAGATGAAAACTGTTTCAAGACTAGACAAGAAGAAAAACATTTTCCAAGTCAGATAAAGAAACTGAAGAAATGGGCTCTAAATCTGGATCTAATGTACAGACCTAAAGCAGTACAGTTCATGTGACCTGGGTTCGTACCTCGGACCAGTATTGTTGTGGACTTCTTGGCTGAGTTTCCCACATTATTAGAGGCCACGCAGCTGTAAATGCCACCATCCTCCACAGTGATGGCAGGGATGGTTAGCGTACCGCGGTTCATCACACTCCTCTTAGGAAGCTCCTCCCCCTCTGGTCTCATCCACATCAGAGTGGGAGGAGGGTCTCCACCTGATGCCACGCAGACCAACGAAACCGTTTCACCAGGGTTCACCACCAGGGGGTCGTCAAGGAGCAGTTTAATGGAGGGAGGGGCTAAAGGAGAAAAAGAAGTAGGAGTTAAATAAATCCAACTAGTGGGATTGAAATGTTTTCTTCCATTCAGAAGGTCAGAGGGTCACAGAGGAGGTCCTCAGGGGTCGACTATTGACCCACCACAATTTTAATTAATCTCGCCCAATGAAATTCTCTGTGTCTCTGCAGACACACACACACTGCATTCAGTGTGTGTGTGTGTCTGCAGAGACATATCACACTATAACTCAATGAATACTTGAGATATCACCATGAAATTACATGGACATATACATATAGCTAATGTGCATCAGATGCAACGATCCATTTGAGTAAAGGTCAAAGGGCAAGATCGCATTTAGCAGAAAGGTCAAAGTCACATTATTGACTCTAATTCAAGAATGGGTTGTCAGAGAAACTTGAGATGGGCACAAAATAGGGGTGAGATTAAGCATTCCCTGAATACTTGTTTTGTTTATTTTTAACTAAAATAATATTAACCAGAGTCCTTAAGTTAAAGGTTGAATTTAATCAAATAGTGGATAAAATACTGAATATCTACCAATGTAGAAAAACTTAACTTATTGATCGACAAACATGTATTCAATATTACAAAAATTATATGATATATATGTCCACTGTCACCCTGGCAGGGGACATAGAAATGCTTTTTGTCCGTCCGGGAACACTGTACTCTCAATAACTTTTGACAGCTTTGACGGAGGATCACCAAATTCACACCACACATGCCTCTCATGAAGGCCTTGCTCAAGTTTGATGATGACTCACACTTTTTGACACGTTTTTTTTGTCATTTGTGAGACGGTGGATACAAGGCCTTCAAGCCAACAACAGGCTATTTTTATATTATAAAGGTTCTAATATGTCTTTTATATTATAAAGGTTATATAGTATTATACAGGTTATGTATTATATTTGACATTATAGAGGTTCTATATATCTCATCATATATAGGTTGTATATTATATTTTGCTCCTGTATAGGTTGTGTATTTTGTGTGTGTTTGTTGCAGTTCTAGGCTGCACATTTCCAGAGGGTTCTGTCATAATTCCTGCTTCTCTGTTGGATGAAGCTGCAGCGCTGCAGAAAAGCAGCAAAATGCAGAAATAATAATGAGCAGATAAAAATAGCTGAGTCGACCTCTGTTAAGCTGACATCATGTAAATCCCATCAGCCCCTGGGGCACGGCGGCCGGATCTACTGTACAGGTCAGAGCACCATCATTTATTCATGACTCAGATTAACCTCACTCAGGACCAAACACACACATTTATTCACTTTATTTTATTTGTCCCCTCTATTTCATTTATTCACTTTATTTTGTGTATTTCCTTTATTCCCTCAATTTAATTTATTTCTTTTATTGTCTTTATTTCTTTTATTCCCTTTATTTTATGTATTCATTTTATTTTATTTAGTTCCTTTTCTCCCTTTATTTAATTTTTCCTTTATTTCATTTATTCCATGTATGTAACCCCTTTGATTCACATTTGGAATTTAATATAAATGCATGAAAAATCTGAGGAGTTTGAAATGCGCTGGAAATGATAAATGAATCTGCAAAACAGCTGCAAGTTTTAGTTTCCCTTCTGTAAATGTACAAATACACACTGAAAATACTACTGTAAAAGTATAAATACTGCATCCATACCCGTCAATCTGTTCATTGTGTTGAGTTTAATATGATTTCTATCAGATCATGAGGTTTTGGAATGTTGTTTGTCCCTGAACAGAATATTGATGGTTCTGTTCAGGATCTGATCTGCTCCTAGGATAGTCTCTGATGTTGTTGGGGTGGCATAGTGGTAACTGGGGGAAGGCCCTGCCCAGGTGGAAGAGAAAACTACTTTCTATACAGTATATAAGTGTTCTGACCCTAATTCTGAAACTCATCCTTGTCCTAATCCTTGTAGATTCACACATTCTATGTCTGACAGTAAAGGGTGGATTTAACATCTTACTTCCCTGAAGGAGGTCTGGTTGCCATGGTGATGGCAGGTGTGCTTACCTGTGCGGTTGCTGAGGCTGAAGCGTGCACTCTTATCATCAATGGCACAAACGCTCCTGACGGAGGCCACACATGTGTAGTCGGAGTAATCCTGAGGACGGAGGTTCTTCAGCTTCAAAATCTTGGTCTCACCCTGAAACAGACGAAGGGTCAGGTTACGCCAATGCCCACGTCTCAGCGTCCAATCACAAGATTCATCCATCACCATTTTACTGAATCTGTCAAACTGATCCATTAATGGTCGGTTAATTGAGAAAATAAGTCACAGAATCAACTAGAATTGACAGAAACATTTGTCATAGGATAGTAAAGATACAACAACACATTCATTAACTGAATCATTTTCAGTTCACGAAATGAGCGTGTTTTTGAATTCTTTATCTTTTATCTGACAACAAATCTTTACTAAAACTTCACTAATCATGTTTCATGAACTAACCAATTTCATAAATTCATTGATAAAATAATAAGTAAATTTTTAGTAATTTGTGTGTCCACATATTCAACACTTATGAACTTACAGATGAGTTTCATCAGGTTCTTGGTGTAAGACCTAATTATGTCTTTGTTTGTTTATGGTGTTAGTTTTGGTTTGTCATCACAGGATTCACTTTGAAAATGTGAACTGCAGACTCAGTCTCGAACCACACAAACGTCATTGCATTACCTGGTCTTAGCATTAATATGTATTGAATTCTATAGTCTGTCTGCTAGCCGCTAATTCGTTCAGGTAGCATTAGCATGTTTGCCCACCGTCCTCCCACTCCCCTCCCCCCTGTGTTAAATCTGCCTTATCTGCTCTGCCAGCTGCAGCGCTGCCTTCCCCTTCACAGACAGATGAGATGAGATTAGATGACATTTAAATGGGATGTTTATACATGGATGGCGCCCAAGTTTTGGCAGAAGAGGAGGAGGAGGAGGAGATGAGCTCCTCATTAAGGCACCCAGGAGGATGAGGGACGGGTTAACAGTTTGCTGAAGGCTTTTCAGTCGGTTCAAATGGCCAATTAATGCATCACACATACAGATAAGTGGCTCTGATTGGAACAGTTCCACTGGAACTAAATCTATTTAACAGCAGAGGGAACCAACTCACAAGAATAAACCCATTCAAACTACCAACAAACTACTGATAAACCACTGACAAACTAGTGAAAAACTACCAATAATCTACTGCTAAACTTCTCAGAAATTATCAATAGTCACTGATGACTACATTTGCAGTTTAGATCAGTGAAGAAAACAGCACTTTTATTAATTCTGTTTGACTGACAGTTGTTTCTTTCTAAATTTCTCCTGTGTGAGATCAATAAAGTCTTGTCTTATCTTATCTTATCTTCTAATCCTCAATTTAAGAGAGTGACTAACTGACTTTTAGCACATTTAAACTCACACACATATGTATATGTACATACATGCATACAGGGGATTTAACAAAAAAACAGAGGGGGGGTGTTTTTTGCCCTCCATTTTTTTCGTTTAATTTCCTTTGCAGTAGTGCACTGTGACTGGCTCTGGGTCAGCCAGGGGGCGAAGGTGACTTGCAGCTCCAGGTTACTAGTGCCCTCCACCCGGACTTGGCTGCTTCCCAGCGTGGGGAGTAAATGGCATGCGCTATTCACCACCACAACTCTCATAAACTTGCTAGGATTTCCCACCTGGATCCCCACTATTTTTGACATCAGGCCCTTTTGTTGTCGAACTACATTGTCTTGCAGATTCTTCCACTTCCTCACGCACTCGACCAAATCCATATTCATACTAGCAGTCTTCAGCTCATGTACACAAAACAAGAAGGAAAATTAGGGAAGTGGAAGTGCATGTAGAGCGGATGGACCAATCAGTGGCATCTTTTCTGGTCTTTTCCGCATCACTGTCTGCAGTGGGAGATGCGTGCAAGTCTCTGCGAGGGGGCGACACGTCACAGATGACTTGGCTTCCGAGCATAAATCCAGCCAGTGATGTCCAAATCCAGAGGGGGGATGATCCCTCCACCCCGCCGGCAAATTGCACCCAGCATACATCCATATATACTATATATATATATATATATATATATATATATATATATATATATTTTGTTTTTGTTTTGGATGCACAGAAATGGGCAGACTCAAAGGTAAAGTAACTCACTTCTGCCTCTACTGGTCACACAAATCCCCCATTACAGGAAATCACTTCAGTCCAAACATGTGACTACACACATCAGGAGCTTTGCATGAATGTCACAAATGTGCCTTCTACCCACTACAGTGTTTTTACATTTGTAACAGTAGAAACAGAACCCAACTGAAACAGGAACATTCAACATGGTATAAAAGTGAAATCATGAGAAAAGCTGCTCTTACATCTGAGTTTCTGACCTGTGTGAAGAAGGGTTCATAGATCTCGACCCCAGAGTCTGATCCCTGGTTCAAGATCTCCCGTCCCCTCTTCCAGGTGTAGTGGACTGGAGGGTTGGAGTTAGCAACGCAACGAAGAAACACTGTCCGCTCGAAGTAGAACTGTTCTTTAGATTCACCCACACTCTGGTGAACAGTGATGAGGGGGTCATCCAGGTCTGAGGAGGAAGAGGAGGGGAAAGGAGGGGGCAGAGGAGGAGAGAAGAGGAGGACGAGGTGAAGTAGGAAGAGGAAAAGAGTAGGAGGAGGAAGAAGAGCAGTTGTGAGGGCAATTTATAATGTTACTGTTTTCCATTTATAGCGTTTATAGTATATATATATATATATATATATATATATATATATATATATATATATTCTACATCCATCCATTCTACTTCTGTTTCCAGCCTCTACAACTTTAATCAATAGGTCTAATTGCCCTGAATCCTCCATGCCTACTCCCATAATGCACTGGGACTGATGATCAGGACCATGTTTAATGATGGATGTGCTTTCCTCCTGAGGGCCCTGAAGGTAGCACTCAGCAATGATGTGTTCAGGACCAGCACTTAGTCCGAAGAGTCAGCTACAGGTCATCGAGGGTTTGGTGATGCGTTCAGTGTACCTGTGTGTGTGTGTGTGTGTGTGTGTGTCCTTACAGTACACATCCACTCGTATGGACTTGATGGCCGGGGATCCCAGCCCATTCTCTGCTTTGCAGTAATAGCGCCCTCCCTGGTGGCGGCTGATGCTTTGGATCTTCAGAGTGTCATTGTGTGGAGCCTGGTCGCCCTGACGATCTGAGGCTCCACCTGCCGTCTTAGTCCAGCGAATCTGCAGAGGAGGGGAGGGGGTTAAAACCAGAACAGATCCTCTCCGCATCAGACTGAGATAAACCTGCTCCTCTGTGATCCAAACAAGTTCAGCATCTGTTGGTCAGTTTTCCCAACATGCATCCCTCTCTCCTACTGTCCATCCCACTGCACTGTCTCCATCTACATCATCATCATCATGATCATGACTCATTTTGATTTTAATTTCACCTTTTATATAAAATAAGCCTTTACAAGGTCCAGGTCTACAGACGGCCCAGGCCTTTACAGGGTCTAGGCATATAAAAAATGTGATAATTCTAAAATACTGGAGCAGACACTCCAGTCCATTGTCAAATTTTTTATCAGTATGCACATACATAGTGATGCCAGACTTATACTTCCTGTTGTTTTCTGATCACGTTTGACTACACAACTTGTTTTCTTCTATTTTTAATTGTTTACATCTCCAATAAAATAATTAAATAAATCAGTTTATACCATTTACATCCAGGAAGACATTGGAATATTTTGGACAAATACAGGTGTGTTAGTTAGATTTCTCATAATCAGATCAGTTTATGTTTATGTGATCAGTGGAATAACCAGATAACCTCAGGAATCAGATACTTATCAGAGTATTGGTGTGAAAGTAATTGGACTCAATGATTCACTTGAAGCAGATTCATGTTAAAGTCAACAAAAAAAAAAACAAAACACAAAACACACCATCAGGCTGAAAAGCAGGTCACACTGAGCTTTAACCCTCATTCCTGATCTGGAGTCCTTCGATTGTTTGTACTCCTTCCTCTGTCAGCAGATTTTCTCGACCTTTCTTCTTCCTCCACTTCCAACTGCAGAACAGCTGATTAATGAGCTAAAAATACCCAGATCCAGATCCAGGACTGGAACCAGACACACATGGGATACATTAAGACTGAGTGATGAAGCAGCCGACAGTGACCTGAACAAACCAGGACCAGGTTCAGATCTGGACCAGGTCTAGACCCAGACCAGGTTCAGATCCTGACCAAGCCCAGACACAGGCCAGTTTCAGACGCAGACCAGGTCCAACACAATAAAAGCCCATCATATTCAGATAAAGTGTCTGTGTAGTGAAATGAGCATTAGCTGAAAAAGGAAGTGTTAGTACCAGTGATGTTGTTGTTGACCTGGTTTCATGCATTAATTATCTGAATTTGGATCTTTTATTGGATCTGAATTAAACGAAGCTTTATCTGCAGCAACGTCAGCTTTAATGAGGCGACAAAACACACACTTTATGTGCTTTTATGATGACACGACTGTAGAGAAATACACACCACAACAACCACACACACACTGGCCTGTTTACAGCCAACATGCCCCACTTTACTAAACCATTTACTGCCTACATTACCCATAATGCTCTCCTCATTTTATGGGAATAACCATAGACATATTATACTATGTCCATTCGGAGCTTAAGTCTATGCCCCTTCCGGGAGGCTCATGGGGCCTGAGATCGTAAAATTAATTAATGGTATTCAATGGGAAATAAAAGGCTAAAATCGTATCTGGTTTGTCATGTGCCCTCAATCACACACATGTTGTACCTCATAATAAATCATAATTATTGATGTGTGTTTCAACTGCTTCTGTTAACCAATGGCTGATTAATTTGCGAGTAAAACCTGTTCATAATTTGGACTACATGCCTGGCGTGCATGTGACGTCACCACAGACTCCACACCACCGCTGAGCGGAGTGCGGAGAGGCTACGCGACGCATTGTTGTCTTTTACTAAGCCCACATAAAACCTAAGGTTACGTTTGCTTCCCATCAAAAAGCTTAACTTGCTCCTTTCACTCCCATTCAAATTTTTTGCGAGCTACGCACCCATGGACCGGAAGTAGAAGGGCGTGACTTAGCCTCTCCATGGGGACAATACTAAACACTGTCTTGACCAGCAGGGGGCAGCAGCGTCACAACTCCATCCCCAATGTTTCAGATGACATCAGGTTAAACCACAGCTACTGTTGAAGTCCAGGTCAACAGCTGCTGTTGAATCGTTTCCTCTTTAAACTGTTGAACTTTCTTTGATTCTGACTGTTTCCATCTCATTTTTAATTCTTCTGTCTCTGTCCTCAGGGTTTATTCTTCTTCTTTGTCCACAGGGTTTCATCTTCTTCTCTGTCCTCAGGATTTATTCTTCTCCTTCTCCTCTGTCCCCAATGTTTCTTCTTCATATTCTTCTCTATTTTCTTCTTCTCCTTCTTCTTCTCCTTCTTCTTCATCTCTGTCCTCGGGGTTTATTCCCCTTCTCTTTCTTATCGTCTCATTTGTCAAACACAAAGCCTTCGTCTCAGTGGGGGATCTGCTGCTTACTGCGCTGCCGGGCATCATGGGAGCGTTTCTGTGGAGCTGTGAATGTTCCTTCATATCCTTCATCCTTTAATCCGAGGCTGGGTCCAACTGAACCGTGTTAGATTCAGGTTCTGTCTCCAGGTTTCAGATTGACACTGAACCCTCTAGAGTCTAACGGTCTACCTGATCTGAGCTGATTAATGCTCACATGTTAGGACACAGTTAGGTTTAGGTCAGAGTTCAAAGTTCAATTCAAATTCCCAATTCCCACTGACCCATCCACTAAAATCACTACTTCCCAAATGTTTCCAGTGTTTGTGTGGGGTTTTTTTTTACCTGTGGTCGTGGATGTCCCGTCACCAGGCACTGCAGCTCCAGAGTTTCTCCTTCCCTGATGGTGTAAACTCTCTCAGAGTATTTTTCCTCCTCCACATTGCAGGCCAGACCTGAGTGGACGATGCGGACGGTAGGAGGCGCTGTGGACACAAAGAGGAGACCGTATGAGAACAGCATTCACCAGGACCAGACTCAAGTACCAGGACTAGACTGAATCACCAGGAGCGTCATGTAAAAAAAACTTCCGTGAATTATGCGTGAAATTTGGAAAAGTGGAAAATGATGAGACTAGACCACACTGAAACACCCGGACCAGACTGAAATACGATGACCATACTAAAACACCAGTAGCAGATTGAAACACCTAGACCACACTGAAACACCAGGACCAGACTGAAACATCAGGACCAGCATTGCAGTTTCAATTACATGAACTAAACCAGGAACATTAAGATAAACCAATGTTTCAGACTCTAGACCAGAATCAAAATGAACCAGACTGTTGTAGATCCACATAGAACACAAGTGTTACCATTATTATTATAATAATAATTATTATTAGTAGTATTAGCATCATTGTTGTTATTACTGTTCTTTATTACTATCCATTAACGATGGAAACAATATGAAAGTAAGAATACAGTGGAAAAGTGAATAAAAACAAATGGAACAGGACTAAAGTAAAACCTGAGCTGTAACTTATGGGGAATTTAACTCTCCTCCTCTGCTTCCTTTTCGTGCTCTTCTTCCTCCTCTTCTTTTTTCCCTCCTCCTCTTCCTCCTCCTCACTGGCTTCACTGTTTTTCGGTGTTCCGTCATCGTTCTGAATCCTCTGAACGGACTGTTAGCCTGGAGGATGTTCTCCACCTGTCACCATGGGAACCACCCTGTGAGGAGGAGGTGATCACAGTTCCCTGTAAAACACGCCATCCTCTGGGTCCTTCTTTTACAGTCTTAGTGACATTTTACTGGATTTCAGTTAGAACAAGACAGACAATGTAATTATGAGGGCATGGTCTGGGGGTTCAGACACCACCTGACTCCGCCCCCTCCAAGTCTTATTGGCTCTGACCCTCAAACTTTCCTTTATTTGTGCATTAGTTCCCTTCGCCAAGGACGTTATGTTTTTGCTGGCCCTCATTTCTTTGTTAGTTTGTTTGTTTGTGTACAATGTAACTCAAAAATGTATGGATGACATTTTCAGGGTATGGTGGTAATGGGGAGCTCAACAAATTATTCGATATTGTTGGTGCCTTGGCAGAGGACTGTGTTCTCATAGTGCTTTTCTCATTTTAGTTTGTCATGTTACTGTTGACTTTATGTTGATCAGGATCAAAACAACATATGTTCTGCGATAAAAGATCCATCCGTCCATCCATCCATGACTTGACTTCAGTGTAAATCTATTGGTGGTGCCTCTAGTGGACTTCAGTGGTATTAAACATGAACGACAGAAGACCTTAGGTTGATAATAGCATTACACTAATCAATAAATAATATGATTAATCATTGATGATAAACATATTTGCACATGTTCACGCGTGGAATAACGGAGGGGCGTTGTGAGGCTTTTCTCAGCCTGACATGAAAAAATCTAAAAATAAGCTGTGGATGAGTCTCAGATGTGGAGTTGGTCCATGTTCAGCTCATTACAGTGAATTTAAAGTAGTGTGGGTTAAAGGCCACGTCGAACCCACGGTTTATGGCGTTGGAAACACAAACAGCTCGCCTTTATTTTTACACGGTTCTATTTTCTGCTGTTTTAGGTGTAGGAGGGAGAGGAGTCCAAACGCTGACGTCCACTGGTGGACCACGACTAGAGGACACACTGTCCTGGAAGAACAGTACTGTTAGGTTTTATTCCTGGCTCGTCACATTTTGACAAATCAAAGAAAAAAATAATAATTTTTTTAAAGAAAACTTGTGAATGGATCCCAACACATGGCAATTCCATCCATCAACCTTCATCAGTTCCTCCTTTGGTTCAGTTTATTCCTATAATTAATTCTATTTCATATTTTCATGCTTGGTTTCAGTCATTAATCATATGGTTGCTTCAGTTTAACATTGTTTTAACATCATCCAGTAAAACTTCATCATCAGCCTGTGAAGTTAAATCATTGTTGGCTGGACACCGTTGATCCACTGCCCTTCACCACACACATTTCTAGTCTCATCTTCATCGATGGAGACGAGTAGCTGAAGGTGAGAATAGAAGGAGGAGGGTGATCTGTCGGCCTACTTTTACACAATTCTATTTTTATTTGGAGGTTTTTCTGCCACAAAACCCCAAAATACACATATGCACACACACACACACACACACACGACCCTCAAAGGACTAATGCCTTCCCAGAATGCACTTGCCGTTACTTGGTCTGTATGAAGCACTGACACAAAAATAAAGAGTCCAAATAGAACCTGAACCGGAGTGAAGAACATCAACCATCTGAACCAAAGACAGTGAAGGTGAAATCTGTGACTGTAAATATCAAATACATGTTCCAGACATTGTGTATTTATTCAACAGATGAAACAGGAATACAATCCTGACCTGACTTCCTGTTTCAGCATCACATGGATTCACAGAGCCCCGCCCCTTCATTTCAAAGGGCAAAGCTAACGTAACTGAATGATTTCAACTAATAATTGGCTGATATATTCGGTCAACATTTACATTTTTTTCATGTATCAGTATTAGCCTGTTGCATTGGCCAATATGCTGTTTTTTTCCCTGCCGTGATTTACTGAGAGACAAAGTTCAAAACAGCGCTGTGTTGGTGTTGTCCATATAAAAGTCATGCTGTAAGTTTTATATTTTCAAGATTTTAACTGTTAAACTTTGCTGAAATGTTGTGCACATTGAAATTGGGAGCATGAAATCCACATTAATGTAGAAACATATGTGAGTCAGAATGAAAAACTATAATACCCAGTGCATACCTGCGGTTGTAGTTGGAGCTTGTAGTCAGAGTTATTTGGAACATTAACCACAAGAAAAGAATCATTAATTCTGTTGTTGTTAAATTAGTTCTGTTGTATTTTGTCTTTGAGTAACTCCCCCAACATATCTTTAAAACACTGTAAAATAAAATGGTGTCTAAACCACCAAAACAAAATGCAGCATGAATTCACACAAAACGTCATTTTAAATGGCGTAAAAACATAATTTTATTTCTGCTTGATTAATGTGCGCACGAAGTGCACTCAACACGTTGTTTTGTTTTTATCCGGATGCAAATTTTATTATGTGAAATGTTCTACCTTACCTCTCTACTTTTTTTACCAGTTGTTTAATATTGTCTCTAGTTCAATGAATGTTTCTTAAAAAAAAAAAAGATTTTATTACAGCACATTTGTTAGCATTTGAGTGGAAAAAAAATCAGGATCTGCCTCAAATATCATCATATTAGAGTATTGGTTGTTGAACAAGGCTGGTGTAAGAAAAAAAATTGGTATCGCCCCCCAAAAAATCCACATCAGTCAATTACTCATTTCAACTGATCCTCTTTCAGCAAAAGCAGTAATGCATGGATTTAATCAACTAGATATTGTGACGTAAAAACACATGTGTTTAAACAGATGGCACAAACATCAGGAGAATCAGAAGGAAAAAGATGACAGAAAATTAAACTGGTGTTCATTATGATAAAAAAATTATTCCTCAGTATTATGGAGTTAGGATTTAAACCCACTTTCACTTATCTACAGAACATACCAAACCCTCCTGACCACGCCCACTTCACAAACAGGAAGTGAACAGCTCTATTCGGTTGGTGAATTGAATGTATCATCTACTCTGACCTACTTCTAACTCCACTACCAACAAAAGCTGGATTTATGAGTGCAGCAGTGTTTCCACTCATGTCGACTTAATGAGAGCTGAAGCACAGAGGAGAAACGTGGAAGTGAAGCATGGAGAAAGAATGTGGAGGTGAAATGTAGAGATGAAGCATAGAGGAGAAATGTGGAAGTGAAGCAGAGGAGAAAGGTGGAGTTGAAGCATGGAGGTGAAGAACAGAGGAGAAACAAGGAGGTGAAACATGGAGGTCAAGTGTGGAGATGTAGCACAAAGTAGAAACAAGGAGGTGAAACATGGAGGTGAAGAACAGAGGAGAAACAGAGGTGAAATGTGAAAGTGAAGCAAGGATGTGAAACAAGGAGAAATGAGGAGGTGAAGCACAGATTAGAACCAAGGAGTTGAAATGTGGATGGGCTGAAATGTGGAAGTGTTTATTCATTTATTTGTTTATTATTTATTGTTTATATGTTTAATTATTTACTTCTATTTTCACATAATGTGGGGTTTTTAATTTAATTTTCAAAAAGAAAATCTTCCATGAATCAGTTGAACCTGAAGCATCATCATATTCAATTAAACTAGAACGAAAACTCAAATCTAACTAGATCTGGACTAACATGGGCATGGACCTGGTACTGGATCTAGACCTGGAACTGGTACTGGGCCCTGCTGTGGGTAATAAACCTGGTCCTGTTACATAACCCCCCAGCCCCTCCCACTTCCCCCAGCCCCTACCCCACTCTGCTCTATTTGTGGAGTGGATGTGGAAGCTGCCGAGTCAGTGGGACGGATAAAAATAGCAGCAGAGATCTGATTGGCCGACAGGAGAACGCTGCCTCTGCATGTGTGATGAATGGACGGAGGAAACACCAGTGCATCCACAAAATCTTGAACCCAGGCTTCATACCAGAGTCCAGAACCAAAACCATCTGGAAACAACCAGACAATACGATTCTGTTACAACCAGGACCTCAGAACCAGAACTTCAGAACCAGGACCCTAGAATCCAGATGAACTGCAAACATTGACTGATACAAGCTGATGACATCAGCTGAGTCTGAAACTGTTCAGAACCAGATTTAGATGAGTCCTGGAGAAAGTTGTACCTCCAGAAAATCACAAAGAAATCCAACTCCATCAAACAGAATAAAGAGAACAATGACATGAGAGGAAATTAAACAGAACCACTACCACAGAACATCAGAACCAATGGAATAGAATCAACAGAACAGAGCCAGCCTCATGTCAGAACAAAAACCAAAAGGAGAACCACCATAAACATCCTCCTGAAACAGGGTTCACCTTAGACCAATTAGAACCACATCTACATCAACATGTTTGGCCATATGAGGAACAGATGCAGATCCACAAAACTATGACACCTTCACCATCTTGGTGAATTAACGGCTGGTTGTCCGTGGCAACGAAACAGTCATATGACGGGCTTCAATGAATCAGGGGAGATGTACACAATGACTGATGCAACCAAATGAGCACACAAGTCCATACCATCGTTTCAGAACCTGAACCAGAATCAGCTAAGTTGACTTGTTTGTTTCCAAACAGTTCTGTGGTTCTAATGCATGTTCAGAACCTTTTAATCAATTATAACAGTCCATGTCAGATCACATCAGACTGGGTACTGGACCAGGTACTGGACTGGGTACATGACCAGGTTCAATCTGTTGTGTTCTATTCTGTTCTAAACAGTAAAATCCTTTTTGTTTTGGTTCAATTGTACAAACTGATGAAACAGATACAAACACTATCTAGAAAAGTAAAGACTCCACCAAGGCAGATCAGCCCCCTCCCCCGAAAAAAAGACCCAAATGAACGCTAAGTTTCTCTGCCTTGACCTACTGAATGAAATACATACATACATACATCACCCCCTCCCCAATCCACTCCACCGATCACCACCAAAATTTGATCATTTGTACCTTGTGCCAGTATCAACATTTCCTGATAATTCCAGTCAAATCTGTTATCTTTTTTGCAACAGACCAATAAATAAACGCCAGCAAAAATATTACTCTGCCGTTCCTTGGGGAAGTAATTAGATTCAATAAAACAGAAATATGAAACCAGAGGATGAAGTGGAAGGTGGTTCCTTCACATCCAACTCCCACATCTTGACCCATCAGGCCAAAGGGTTACATACATACACACAACAGATTTAGAATACTGCACTAAATCCACCTGAGGAGGATCCACCAGGGGAGGAGGATCCCTCAGACCAAACAGATGATTGTATGGATTCATGTGTATTTCTGTATATTTCTGTGTTTTACGGTCTATTATTGTGTATTAATGCGTCCTTGTGCTATAGGATGTCCACTTTCTCTGACTAACCACACCCATTATGCTCATGAATCACACACAGTCCAACTACATGAACCCACAGCTCACACACATCACATTCTTCATCAGTCGGATCCATGTGACTTCATACTTCCCATCATACACCTGAAACCAAAACGGGGAACTTCAACAAGGAAAAGCCACCAAAACAACTCCCCCATCCATCAGTTCAAACTAAACCACAACAAACCCAGAAAAACAGGAGTGTTTGATGGATGTTTTCCAGAACATAGATACAGCCCCTTCATTTAAACTGTACATAGACTGAACCCATGAGCTTTAAACTGATACTGCATGTTTTACTTTAAAACCACATAAAAGAAAAAATAAAAGAACTGCAAGACTTGTGTAAGAATACTGTAAGAGTACTGTAGGAAATCTAAAAAGAAATGTCTGTAGTGCATAACTTTTCAGTTTTTTCCCCAGATTTTCAAAGTTTTTCCAGTTGTCCATTATTTCCAAGTATTCCCAGTTTTTCCCATGTTCTTGACGACCCTGTTTATATCATCCATTAGTTTCCCGTTTGTGTGGAATTGCCATAAACCCACAAAATTCTTCTTCCTCAGAGTTGTTGGATCCAAACCCTGGATTTAACTGGTCTTGGTTTCATGTGGATCAACATTAACTCAACTAACGATGACACTTTAATCATGAAAAACATAAGAATGAGGTAAAAACACAAACCCAGCAGCCCACGAATACATTAGACATCATTACAGCACAGACACGTCCTCCACACGCCGGCGGCCATATTTACCGCACCTCCACCTTCCCCTGAGCTCCCATGATGCTCTGGGAACAGATTTACAATTCATAGCAGAGTTTAAATGTTAATGAGAAGCTGGAGGCGGGAGGATGACGAGGATCTGAACAGGAAAAACCATGGTGGAAATGTCAAAACACAATGCCACATGTTCAGTTTAGAAAACGCGAAGGCCGCCACCCTGAACATTTAAAAAACAGACACATTCAAAAATCTACATTTATGAAAACTGTCAACAAACTTTGTCAACATTGACCCAAAGAACATATAAAGAAAATATTAAATGAATCCAACCAGTAGAGAAAAGAACAAGTGAAAACAAATGGTAAAGCTGTGGACAAGTGAGCGCCAGGACCTGAACCTTTATTCAGGGCTTGCTTTAACCCTCAGGTATTCCACTCAGAAAGGCTCTTACTAAGCAGGAAATGTGTGAAAAAAAGCACACTCATGGAATAATGTCAAACAAACAAAAAAAACAACAACTTCACACAGTTTGGTCATTTTATTTACAGCTCAAGTTGATGAAATAGAAATAAAAATGTAAGTTACAGACTCAGTAATTGTAACATTTGTAACCCTTTAAATGCTCTATTTATAATGTAAACAAACCATTTTTTGGATGAAAAAAAAAATCATCTCTATTCATCATGATGTCACTAAATTTTTTTTATGATTTCATGATTTATGCCTTAACCTCCTGTGTGGACTTCACATTTCCTGTTGTCGAGACCACAATACCACATTTTGTTCTACAAGGGCCTGGTGTCCACTTATGAGGACATAGCTATATTATATATATGATAGCTAGTGTGTGTGTACATATACATATATACATACACACATGTCCTCTGTCCTCTGAGGAGGTTAATGTCTTATGGATCAAGAGCAGTGGTTATAATGGATGAAATAGTGCATGTTTTTGCACATTTAGGAGACTAATGCTAGTCCGGTCATCTTTTTTGTTAGTTTGCAATGTGCAAATTTTAGTTGGTGGACAGCATTTTAAAAATTAACAACTTTTGAATTCTGACCTTATTTCAGTTCTTTAAAATATAATAATTTTTTTAACACCAAGTGCAAAGTGTATGGAAAAAGTGAACCTGGATACCAGAGGGTTAAGGCCACATAGTTTGGGAAACTCCAACCAGCAGAGAATCTGAGACAACGCCAGGATCAACCACACAACACTGATGAATATAGAATCAATATATTACAAATATAGAATATATTAGAAATAAAGAACAAATATAGAATAAATAAATAAATACATATGAGGAAAAGCTGGTTCAAAGCCATCTGTTTGAAGATGGGAGTCAGTGTTTTTCAGCCTGTTATTTGATCTGCAGATACAAGAATCACATTCATCCATATTTTCCTCTTAAATTGCAGGCGTTTGATGGACTGATCCACGTCTGATTGGACATGCTCAAATGCAAATGTGGGTGGAGTTAAAACTGCAGATGAACGCCACCTTTAAACCTCTGAACAGAAAACAAACACACAGATGTCCCGTCCTAATCCGGACCGGATCTGGCCTCTGTAACAGCCCCCCTCCTCAGCTCCATGACTCTCCTCAGACGTCACGGTGGATGTGGTTAACGTTGTGTGATGTAATACGCCTCCTCTGGCACTAATCTGTGAGTAATGTAAGATTACAGATAATCTGAGCATCAGCTGACCACCGACATCACACAGAACACGCCAGGAAATGACCGCCACCGTTATGAACCAGGAGGAGGCGGAGACAAAAAGGAATATTTTATTGATTGTTTTTGGAAATTGTATTAAATGTATCATATATAATACAGAATAGATATTATTATTATTAATAATAATAATAATAATAACAATAATAATAATAAATATATTTAATTCAGTACTTGTTCATTCATTATATTTAGTATCTGTTACACATTCATTTAAACACATGATGGGATGATGGGAGTGTGTGTGTGTGTGTGTGTGTGTGTGTGTATATATACGCACATTTATGTGTGTGTCTCTGTGTTTGCTGACCTAAAGGTGACCTTGACCTTTGACCATTACTGATTTTTTTATTCATACCTGGTTCTGTTACATGACATTTTGTGACCTTTAGAGGGAACCACAGCTCCACTGAGGGTTAATCTGAGGTCAAAGGTCACCAGAACCGTAGTCCCACTGAGGGCGAGTCTGAGGTCAAAGGTAACTGGAACCACTGGTCCACTAAGGTTTCAGACACCAAACTAAATATATATATATATATATATATATATATATATATATATATATATATATATATATATATATATATATATATATATACATATACAAACACACTGTTTTGTTTTTGATTCCAGATAAGTTTACTTGTGTGAATGTGTGTTTGTGTGTGTTTACTGACCTAAAGTCGACCTTGAACTTTAAAGTTTACTCATGGTTTTTACTGAGACCTAGTTCTGTTACATGATGTTCTTTGACCTTTGGAGGGACCCACAGCTCCAAAGTGGGTCAATCGTAGGTCAAAGGTTTATATATATATATATATATATATATATATATATATATATATATATATATATATATATATATATATATATATATATATATATATATATATATATATATATATAGGACCCGAGTCTGAAGGAGACACCACCCAGGTGGGGCGAGAGGAACATTTAGTTTATTTTTTATATATAACTATTTACACACAAATACTGTGTATTATTTAAATTAATATTCTATAAAATTTCATCAAATCACAAAAATTCAAAGTTCAGTTTTCAGGATTTCTTTTTGTTAACAACAGAATAAACAGAATCAGGTTCTGATTCTGAACCTCTGTATTGATGACTGTTTTCCTCCATCGATGGTTGATGAATCATCCTCTTAAAAAAAGATCAAAATCAGACTCAACTGATCCAGGTTTGGAACCAATGAGTCTGCATACGGGTCGATTGAACAGAAACTGCTCTGGATCTACTAGGTCAAAATCTAGACTGTAAGTCTAGATGGGTCTTGGGCCAACAGGATCTGCAATGTAAGACCCAGTCCCACTGACACCCCAGAACCAGACCCACTGTGACTCCAGAACGAGAACCAACAACAATCCAGAACCAGACTAACCAGTACCCCAGAACCAAAACCACCAGCAGCCCAGAATCAGACATATCAAGACCCCAGAACTAGTACCACTGACAATCTAGAACCAAACCCATTGAAGATGCAAAACCAGATCCCATCATCAGAATCAGAACCAACAACCCAGAACCAGACACACAAAGACCTCACAGCCAAAACCAGACCTACTGAGAACCAGACCCAGAAACACCCCAGAACCAGACCAACTGACAACCTAGGACCAGAACCACAAATATCCCATAGCCATAACCAGACCTATTGAGAAACATGACCCACAAACACCCAGAACCAGGCCCTCTGACAAACCATAACCAGACCCACACAGAAACCAGAAACCTTGATCATTTCAAACCAGAACCATACCCACGAAGACCCAAGAAACAGACCCACCGACAATCCAGAACCACAAAGACTTCAGCACCACTGGGAACCCAGAACCAGGATCACACAATCCCCAGATCCAGTCCCACCAAGACCAGTCATCACACCATCAGAACCAGACCCATACCTAGCATGGAATCAGACCCACACAGGACCATCATCCCGGCCCGGAGGTCCACGGATGTTAAGTTCGACCTGTTGTGCTTCCACACGCATTAAACTGCACAAGGTCAAGGCTTGGCGGGTAGACACGATTACTCTGCATCCGGTTCGGTTCGGACAGAGATGGGGGTCCTTACCGTACACGCCCTGGCTGGTCACTCCCTGCAGGAAGCCGCCGGTGAACAGCCACAGGAGCCCGAACCTGGAGCCCATCTTCACATCCTCCTCTGGCCGCCTCCGCTGCTTCTCTCCCCGGGGATGAGCTCCTCAGTCCGGCTCCCCGCTGCTCCTCCTCCTGCCTCCTCCTCCTCCTCCGGCCGCCGCTGGTGCTGCTGCGCCTCTCCGGCCGGCGTCCGTCCTTCTGCCCGGGTTCCGGCCCGGTGACCGGTTCGCATCCACCGCAGCCCACTGTCTTCCGGCAGCCCCGGTCAGATGCGCCGGAGGCGGCCGGTTCCGCTGCTCTTCATACCGAGGGGGCAACGAGGAGGGCGGTCAGAGGAGCTGGTGGCGTCTCCTTGATGATGACATTGTGGAAAAAGACTCAAATTCAAGAAAAATAAATAAATAAAAGCCTTCGGTGCGTCAGACTCCTCACACCGGGAGGGGGTTCACTCGTCCTCGCCGCCGGTCCTCCGGGTCCGGGCTGCCGGTCCGCTGCTCAGTCCCGGACTCACATCCATCCGTCACCCGCGGTCCGGCTCTGTGTCCTCGGTGTCAGCGGCGCAGCGCGGCCCGTCAGGACGGGAGGGGAGACGGACAATCGGTCTCCGCGCTGCCGTGATGCCTCGGTGACGAAACTCCTGCGGAAAAAGGAGGAGAAGAGACGCGGTCAGTCCGGACGAATCTCCGGTGGTTTATACCGGGAGAGACGTCAGCAGGCGAAACGCCGAGGCGTCAAGGCGAAATCCAGGCGAACCGACGCGACTTCCACAGCAAACAGACTTTCAAAGTAAAAGCACGAGAACGACCAGTAGAAGTACTCGGCCCGTTGCAAATACTGCAGTACCTGTAAAAAGTTGTAATACATAGTACAAATACTGTAATACTTACTAAAAGTAGGCTACTAACAGTGCAAAACTGTATTGCGTGTAAAAAGTGTTAACACATTGTACAAATACTGTGATGCCTGTAAATGTACTAATACACTGTAAAAAATGACGTAATACCTGTAAAAACGAATACACAGTAACATTTGCTGCACTACCAGTAAAAGTTAAAAGTCCAGGGTTGAAGATTTAAAAGATCAGTAATAGGAGTAAAAGTATTAATACATACTGAAAATACTCCATCATTTATGAATGAACGCACTCATACTAAAACACCATTGCATGTAATTTTATAACATTAATAAAAGTATTGCATACTCTAGTAGAAGTAGAAGTAATAGTACTGTATCAGAACCTGTTCATTTCCCCTCAGGAAGCTTAAGAAGGCGGGTCTACCCACCACTCACCTGACTATGGAGCTAAATCCAGGCCAAATGTTTTGCTAATTTGAAAAAAGAATTGTAATTGAAAAACAAAAATTCGAAACTGAAAGTTCAAGTTTTGATCTTGAACTTTGAAATATACAACAATGTATTCAAACTAAAAATAAGTGTAGGAAAGGTTTTTTCAGGTTAAATATAATTTTGATTCAGTTTTGGAATTTTTTTGAATAAATTATTTATTTTCATTTTTCACTTTCATATATATTTTGATATTTGAGGTCTTAATTTTTTCAGTTGCAGATTTTATGTTTTCAGATTCAGATCTTATTTTTTTTACAGTTTCAAATCTTATTTTTTTTGTTTCAGATCATTTTTTCGGTTTCAGATCTTTTTTTCACTTTCAGATCTTTTTTTTTTCATTCGCAGACTTTTGGCCCTGATGTTGCGTGGGGGGCGTGGCATCAACTTAGAGGGGCGTGGCATCATGAGTGACAGCATAACAAAGAAGGCTGAGGACCTCCCTCAATCACGTTGCCTTCAGGGAACGTAGGAACTGCGACAAGTTTGACTCTACACTTTCTATACACCACATTCATGTGATTGGCAGTTAAAAAAATGACGCCAGTGACAACGTTGTGTTTAGCAAACTGTTTTAGAACCTGCTTGGCTCTAATAGCAGTATAAGAGCAATAAACTATGCCAGATTGTGAAGTTAAACATCTACACTTTAAGTATTTATGTTTCCCACTTCCACCATGAACGCAGCACAGTGTCCGTTTGCGATCATGGCGTCCGCTCCACCAGGACCACCTGTTGGCGCCAGCCAGGTAAGAAATGTTAGATATTTTTGAATAGATACTCTGGGAAATCATCATAAATGTTATAATGATGGGTAGTTTGTCTAACATAGGGACATACATGAAGGGAAAAGTGGGGAATTGACGTTAGCATTAACTAGCTTTATGCTAATAGTGTTCCTAATTGTACACTCCTTACAGTGTCTAGCTAAAGGCTAAGGTTTTTGCCTTTAATGTGTATTGTTTTTGTTTACCTCTGTGTTTGCCAGAATGTCGACTATAACTCGACAGTGGCAGCAGCTGCACAGAGCCTTATAAATGTGCTCATACAGAACCTCTCTCTAAATTAACAGTTATTAGTGTCACCATTTCATGGAGTTAGTTTACATAGCATAGTTAATGCTAACGCCAATTCCCCACTTTTCCCTTCATGTATGTCCCTATGTTAGACAAACTACCCATCATTATAACATTTATGATGATTTCCCAGAGTATCTATTCAAAAATATCTAACATTACTTACCTGGCTGGCGCCAACAGGTGGTCCCGGTGGAGCGGACGCCATGATCGCAAACGGACACTGTGCTGCGTTCATGGTATTATAAACACTTAAAGTGTAGATGTTTAACTTCACAATCTGGCATAGTTTATTGCTCTTATACTGCTATTAGAGCCAAGCAGGTTCTAAAACAGTTTGCTAAACACAACGTTGTCACTGGCGTCATTTTTTTAACTGCCAATCACATGAATGTGGTGTATAGAAAGTGTAGAGTCAAACTTGTCGCAGTTCCTACGTTCCCTGAAGGCAACGTGATTGAGGGAGGTCCTCAGCCTTCTTTGTTATGCTGTCACTCATGATGCCACGCCCCTCTAAGTTGATGCCACGCCCCCCACGCAACATCAGGGCCAAAAGTCTGCGAATGAAAAAAAAAGATCTGAAAGTGAAAAAAAAATCTGAAAGTGAAAAAAAAGATCTGAAACCAAAAAAATAAGATTTGAAACTGTAAAAAAATAAGATCTGAATCTGAAAACATAAGATCTGCAACTGAAAAAATTAAGACCTCAAATATCAAAATATATATGAAAGTGAAAAATGAAAATAAATAATTTATTCAAAAAATTTCCAAAACTGAATCAAAATTATATTTAACCTGAAAAAACCTTTCCTACACTTATTTTTAGTTTGAATACATTGTTGTATATTTCAAAGTTCAAGATCAAAACTTGAACTTTCAGTTTCGAATTTTTGTTTTTCAATTACAATTGTTTTTTCAAATTAGCAAAACATTTGGCCTGGATTTAGCTCCATACCTGACCACCTTCTACAGGGTACTGTGGAGAGTATCCTGACGTACAACCTGACTTCGTGGTTTGGCAGCTGGAGAGACGCCAGCTGAACAGTGTGGTAAAAGCAGCTGGCAGGGTTATTGGTGCCCCCTTCCATCGCCGCTGGACACATATAGGAAGCTCTGCATCTCCAGGGCAGTGGCTGTCCTGAAAGACAATCACCACCCTTCTCACAGCCTTTTCTGTGTAATGCCATCAGGAAAAAGACCCAGAAGCATCCGCTGCAAAACCAGCAGATTTTTAAACAGCTTCTTTCCCCAGGCAGCAAGACCTCTGAACAATAAGGAATCTGTTTCAGTGTTTAACACACTTGTTTATTTTATTTGACGTATGATGTATTTTTAATGTATTATTCTTTTAAGTCATTTTATATTTTTGCGATGTATGTATTGCCTGTTTTTACACACCTACAAAATTTAATTTCGTTTGTATCTTTGTACTGAGAAATGACAAATAAAATTGAATTGAACAAAATTTCCGATAAATACCTTGTCTTGTTTACTCATAAATACTAATAAAATACGAACTAAGCCGTTTTAAATATTAGATTATTTCTACTTTACTTCAGTTTCATTCGTCAGAATCTGTTCCAGACTTTTATTTTGAAGCGGATCTAAACGCGGGAAACTACTTCGAGCTTTACTGATGCGCTTTAATCCGCCACCGTAACCTCCTCAAACCTCAAAAGACCAGAAGAGGACGCACGAGCACGTGCACCCATGTTGGAATGTGTTCCTTCCGTTAGTGCTGTTGGATTATTATAGAAATGTTGACAGTTCTATACATATATAATATAAATATATGGTATTTATATTTTCTGCGTGTTATTGACGTTATTAGGAAAATAAAAGTGAATCATGAACCAAGTAAATGTCATGTGTTCTGTTGTCTAAATGAATGGTAGAGCAGGGCTTTTGATGTATTTCCTTTTAAAACAGCATTTATTTCATTCATTCACTTGCTCTGTTTTTACTTATGTACATAATTATTCACCTTTGTTTGTTCATGTATCTGGTATTGTTTTCTGGTATTAGTTAATTTACACATAAAAGTTGAATTTTTTGTTCTGCTCAAAACAAATTAATTAATTGTGAGTGTGAAAGGGGGAGGATGAGTAAGGCTCTGTGCAACTCCATCTGTTTTTCTAGTACAGTGGCCTTCAGCCCTGGTCCTCCATGTTTTAGATGTTTCCTCTTCTACCTGACAGATCATTACAATCAAGTACAAGTGAAGAGGAAACATCCAAAACATGGATAATTGATCTGGAGGAGCAGGAAGAACAGGAGGAGCAAGAGGAACAGGAGGAATGGGACAACAACGAGGAACAGGCTATGAGCTTTGACCAAAATGTAATCATGTCCGAGCCTTCGGTGGTGCTGCGGGGTGGGCGCCCTACATCCTGGACGTGCCGGCTCCTGGGTGGGCGTGTGGGCTCATGGCCCTCTCTTCCTGGTGGTGCGGCCTGGCCCTCCCTCCGGGGCGGGGTGCTGCATGCTGCTGGCCCATGGTGGGACTACATCGTCCGCCGGGGTGCTGGTTTAGCGCTGCGACTTCTGGGGTTTTTGGTGCTGGCTGGGCCGGTCGGGTTCGGGTGGGCCCGCCTCGGCCTCTTGCCTCTGGGGGCCCTCTGCATCAGTACCAGTGGTTTCACTACCTGTCTCCCCCGCTGCTCTGTCCTCATGGGCCGGATCCACACCAGACTGCCTCTTACTGTGCAAATCACATACTTCACACCTCACTATATATAGCTAGTCTTAGGTACATATAGGGACACTACAGGTGGGGGCTGGGGTGGGCAGGGTTGGGGTTAGGGTGGCGGGTGGGTCCTCGTGCCCCGGGCCGCCTGGGTCGGTCTTGGTGCGCTGGGGGTGTCTGTAGATGCTCCCTCTTTCTCCGGGTTCGCGTCGTTGACGGTGGCCCCGGTGGCTCCTACGACCCGGGGTGAGGCGTGCCCTGTTGGCTTGCAAGCATGACGTTAGGTTTTATATAGGCTTAGTAAGAGACTACAATGTGTTGTGTATGTGACGTCACACTCCATTCACCTCTGGTGTGGAGTCTGTGGTGACGTCACATGCGCGCCAGGCATGTAATCCAAATTATTAACAGGTTTTACTAGCAAATGAATCAGCTGTTGGTTAACAGAAGCAGTTGAAACGGACATCAATAATTGTCATTTATCATGAGGTACAACATGTGTGTGATTCAGGGCACATGACAAACCAGATATGATTTTAGCGGTTTATTTCCCATTGAATAGCATTCATTAATTTTCTGATCTCAGGCACCATGGACCTTGCGGAAGGGGCGGAGACTTAAGCTCCCCATTGGACAGAAATGACATTCACAGTCACTTGATTAAATCCACCTGAGCTAGGTGTGTCTATGGGTCCGATCTCAAGTGGATCCGGTGCTGGACGCTCCCTTTGTGGTTCGGTCTCTGGGAGGAGGGGTCGGTCCCTGAAAGAGTCGTGATGCATTTAGGTCTGATGTAATGTAGGAAATCCCAATGATCTACCTGTGTTGTGTTCCTTGTCCCTGTTTGTATTTTCCACTCTCTATCTCTCAATTGGCTCTGATTACAATTCTGCATTTCCACCGTACAGTGAAAAATGGTCATGTGGTAGTGTGACGTCGATTCATAAGATCAATGAATACTTCAGTACTACTACTACTATAAATTGTAGTACGACTTCTCTGGTTCATCTCATTTCAACATGTCCTTTTAAAAATTTAAATGTTTTTTTAAATATTTAAATGGTTCAACCTATGTCTATATATGTGTATGTGTTTATACTAAACTTATGGACAGTCAGTCTAGTTATATTTATGTGTTTATATTAAACTTGTGAACAGTCAGTCCAGTTTTATTTCTAGTTTTATATTGAACTTAACCTGTTGTTCGTTTGATTGAATGATTGACAAATATAAACAGTTCCAGCTGAAGTCCAGTCTGGTCCATAAACATCCACATCTTTATTTGAGTATTTTTTTTAAAATTTTGCTTCAACATCAATAAACAGCACAAAGGTCACATGACAGGAAATGAACATTTATCCAACACTAAACACAACTTCATCATCATCATCATCGTCTTCATCATCTGACAAGGAAATACAGAAACAGGAGACAGAGATGTTACTATGGAGACGCAATTGTCTACAGATGAACCAGTACTGACCAACAGTTGATCAGAACCAATGGAGGTCATCTTCATTTCCCACGATGTTCTGAGGCACGCCCGGGTTCTATCGGGCATAGGGAAACTTGAGGAGCACGGCCTGGCCTGGATCCAGCTTCAGTGCCATCAGCTCCACCCGGGTATCTGTCGGCAGGGCGCTGCTGTTGGTGCTCACTACCACTGTGGCCCAGTGGGGAAGCTCTTCCCCGCTCAGCTGCAGCTCTGCCACCTCCTCCTCTGCCCAGTTGAAGGCAGCCACGTAGCGCTCATTCTGATCCCAAACTCGGAGATAGGCTAGCGAAGAGGAGGAGTTAAACAGAACGACAAAATCTCCGAACAACAGTGAGCGCTCCTTCACCCGGAGGTTGTTCACAGTCTGGAAGAATGTACGATAGGAACGACGCTGCAGGCGCTCCTCCTGGAGGAGAAGAGGAGTTAGAGGAGGAATTAACAAAATCCACTAAGAAGAGGAGGAGTTAACAAAATCCATTAAGAAGAGGAGGAATTATAGAAGGTGTCTTTTAACTTCTGTTAAAAGTTCACTTAGAAAGGGGGGGGTTAGAGGAGGTGTTAACAATGCTCACTAAGAAGAAGAGTTGGAGTTAAAAGAGGAAGAACTAGAGTTAGAGCTCACTGCAGCTAAGTAGGCTAATTGGGGCTAGAGCTAACTGAAACTAACTCAGGCTAACTGGGGCTAGAACTAACTGGAGGTAATTAGAGCTAACTGGAGCCAACTAGAGTTAACAGTTACTGTTGGTGCCATTTTCTATTCAATAATTTAAGCTCATATTCAGTTATTATTTGGATATATTTACTATTTGCATAGTACAGAATATTTATGAGCGCATTATATTCCTATTACTAGACTTGTATTTTATTCAGCCAATAGGAACTGACGCTGAACAGTGACATTCATGCATCTATCCAATGTAAAAGTAATGTGTGTTTGTTATATTTTTGAGATCTTCAGTAAAGACGGAGCAAACCCACTGTTTTCTACTGTTGTTCAAACTTAAAACACGTGTAGACTCGTTCATTCCGTCTGGGAGTGGTTATTTGCATGGACCTCAAAGAAAACCTTGTTTAGATTATCAGAAGAGACACTTAGCTACTACAGTTACCATAAGGCTAATGCTAACGCCTGAATCCCATTTCTGAGGAATAAAAGTTTGCCACATTTGTAAAGATTTGTGCTGCAGGGTGAATGTAGTCAGAGAGTAAAGAGATCCACAGCGATGGGTTAAAGGTCAGGTGTGTTTACCTGGAGAGTCCCATTCAGCTCCTCATTAGAGTCCCATATCATCTTGGGAAACTTCTTTCCCTTCAACAAAGAAGAATCAGAGTCCGACTTTTAGATTTGCTGGTTTTTATTTATGAAACTTGGTTTGATCTATTTATGTTTCAAATGTTTGTTCACATGAACCAGTTAGAGCTGTTGGCTAGATTTAAACCAGTCTAAACTTTAGATCTAAACCCGAATCCAGTCTAAACTCTAATCCAGTCTATACCCTAAACCTGTCCAAACCCTAACCCAATCTAAAGCCTAATCCATTCTAAACTTTAACCTAGACTACAGCCAGTGTAAACCTTAACCTAGTCTAAACCCTATCCATTCTAAATCCTAACCCAGTCTGAACTTTCACACATGCTAAACCCTAACCCAGTCTAAACCCAGTTTTAATCTGATCCCAGTCTAAACCTGAACATTAAAGGAGTCATTCCATCATCATTTCATTAATATTGCTGTGTTCTCCATTGTTATTAAATGCATTGTGTGTTGGTTCTATTTTAAAAAAATATTGGCTTGTTTTGCTTCAAGCTGTTTTTGGAGGGTAGGAAAATGACTTGAGGTCAAACAACAGAGTTTACCGGTACTTCCACATACATATCCATGATACAGTTAGAGCCGTCTGTCCAGGGAAACCCGGACAATATGGTCACCCTATCTTAACCCCACATGCGTGGTGCCAAAATCCACATGACATATTTTGGACAGGCTTTTTCTGAGTTGCTCGTTTCTCTGTGTTGTTTTCTATGAATGGGAAATACAGCCAGTGGAGGTGACACACCACTTTCAAACGCAGCATGTGTTGGTAACTTGGAGTGATCCATCAGATTCCAAAAGGAGTGTGGAAAAGTGGTTTTCAGTGAAATGACACCTTTAAATGAGTCTAAAACCAGTCTAAACACAATCTAACCCCTAATCCAGTCAAACCCTTAAAACATTCTACACATTAACCCAGTCTAAACCTGTTATCACCCAGTTTGGTCTGGCCTGGTTCTGTTGTGGCCCAGTCAACTCTGGTCCTTACCTCATCCTTGAGTCCAATCTCATCTCCGTAGTTGAAGACCGTTGTCCCCGGCAGCGTCAACAGCAGCAGCTGATACAGTTGAACCAAAGTGGCACCGCCCACTGAAGCCATGTGACCCTCGGCCCCACCCCCCAGGCTCCACAGCAGGTTATTCTGACTGTGGTTTGAGTACAGGAGCTGCACGGACTGAGCGCGCTCAGTGGCATTTGTCAAGACTGGGGATACGAGGAGGTCAACCCCGGTGGATGACAGGAGAGAAGAGACGTCTTCAGCTGAGGACCTGTCTGTGATGCTTATTACAACCCTGGAGGACAAGGAGATGAGGATTAGAATGGACTCAGACCTGTGTCACAAAGATCAGGAACCAGGACTAAAACCACAACTGGAACTAGGACTGGCCCGGTCTGGTCTAGCCTAACATGGTCAAGTCAGATCAGGACCGGTACTGACCTCTTGTGCGGTCTATGGTCAGTCCAGTTTTGGACGATGGTCCGGATGTCGCTCCAGAGAGATGGAACCTTGGTGGCCACTTGCTCCACACCTGCCAACTGGACGCCATCCACATCTTCACGGAGCCAGAAGACCAGAGCAGACTGATGGACAAAAGTATTTAGTAATTAGTTTGGCTGGTCTAAACCACAGTCATAAACCAAGGACAGTGTGGGTTTGTATGAGACCACAACGGGCCCTGTTGGGTTCACCTGGATCTGGGTCAGACCACAAGGACATGTACTAGGAATGAAATGCCTGAAGACCTGATCCCAAACCTGATCAAAACACAGCTCTACTGATCTGATCTGTTGACATGTTGATTACATTCAGTTAATATAGATTTGATTCTGTAGGTTAGGACGATCTAAAATTATTTAGATCGAAGTTCATTGATCCAGGAAATAAATTAATGAAAGACTTTGAAGAATTAGAACAAATTAAACAAATAAAAATAAAGTGTGTGGTCTTCCGCGTCATCTTTACATGTTGAATATTTTGAAATGGTGGTATCTGTTTGGAGGTGATGACCTCATAGACCCACTCACCTTAAGTGTATCAGCAACATTGGAGATCACCGTGTCATTGGAGAACCAGGGTCCAAATGAGCCCAGGTAGTTTGGGGTCAGATCCAGGACCACAGAAATATCTGCAGAGAAACAGACAAAAAGTCTCTACCAGGATCTACTCAGTTAAACCTATGCTTGTGAAATAGCAACTGGACCCAGGACCATTATGGACTGGTTGTGATGCGGTTCCAGATCCTCACCTTTTTTGTGGGCGGCCTGGACCAGGCCCTTGAACTGTTCCAAATTCCCAATGTCCGGTGAAACCTTCTCGAAGTTCAGGTTTTTAACATCATCGGGTGGAGCCACGTGGACTGGACCGACTACCAACCCTTTGATTTTCAACCCTGACAGATAGCCCATCTTCTGCTCTAGACCTGAGACCAGGACACCAGAATCAGAAACAGATTCAAACAGAACATTGGTGTCTCACTCATATCCAAAAGAATATTTAGCTTTAAATTTGATCTATATTTTCTATTTCTACAGTCAGTATTAACATCTAGGGATCAGGAACAAGGACAGGTACAAGGAAAAGGAAACAGGATTGGAATCAAGAATGGAACCAAGAAAAAGAAACAGGGACCAGGACTGGAATTGGGAACCAGGGCTGGAACCACAAAAATAACCAGGGGCTAGGACTGGAACCAGGAATGCAACAAGAAACAAGGGCTGGAATTAGTAAAAGAATCATGAACCATTACTGGAACTAAGATCCAAGACTGGAACTAAGAACCAAGACTTGAACCAGAAGCCAGGACTGGAACCAGGAACCAGGATTGGAACCAATATCCAAGACTGGAACCATGAATCAAAACTGGAACCAGGAATAAGCGAACAAAGCTAAACTAACACAGCTAAGCTAACAGAGCTATAATGTAAACTATGGGCTGATACAGCTTCAACATGATCAGACAGATATTTTATTCACAGTTAAAATAAACATTAGTGAGTTTTAGATTAATTAAACTTTATTCCATAAAACACCCGTAGAAACTGTTTGACTTTATTTTATCCGCCTTTTAGTTGATTTTTGAATGTATTTTATGGTAGTTTTACTGACTTTATTCAGTATTCTAGTTGCTGACTCCCTGATGAAGGCCATGATGCCGAAACGCGTTGGGGTTTTTATATGATTTTATAGGTTTTTGTAACCAAGCCAGGTTAATAAAGGCTTTTTTTAATCTTCACTTATAAGAGAGTGCCTTGGAATTTTTCTTTCTTTTTGCTATTTTCCTATCCAATAGAGCACCTCTAATTATTATTACTTATTTTGAGTCCAGGTAGCGCTCCTTAAGCAAACTTTTTTCTAGTTTAATTTTAATTTAACAATTCAATAGTTTGGTTTTTCTATATTTTAGACTAATTTCACCACATTTGAATTTAAACATCTGTTTATTTTGGACAAATTAATTTGATCCTTTATTCAGTGACTGATCCAGTCTGTGGATCCGTGTGGTTGGTTCCAAGGTGGTTGTGGTATCAGACTGACCCTCCTGATTCTCGTACCAAACAGGTCAAAGTTTAAACATACGTCCCTGTTGGATGTTTCACTTCTACTTGAGTGTTTCGCCATCATTTTAATGGCTGAGGTTTGTTTTGTTCTGAACATGAAAACCAGGATTTTTATCTGATACTGATCAGTCATTATACCATATATTATGGTGTTATCAGGTTCTACTGGGTTATCATTCTCAGTACAGTTCCTAATGTTATAATATTTAGTACTTTTACTTCCTTTAATATTTAATCATTTAAATAGTTGTAAATGATTAATATTTATCAAATATTCTGTAAAAAAACATCTGAGAATAAAATATGATTTATCCTCTTTTTATTTATTTTATTGATTTGTATTTATTTATTTATGATTACACTTTGGTGTTTTATTTTATTGTTGATTATAAATAACTTTCAGCTCTTTCTTATTTTCATTGCTGTTTTGTTTCTGTTGAAATAAAGGTTCAATAAACATCTTTTCAGTAAATGTTTCTTTACATTCATCCTTTAAACTACATCAGGGTTGGATTTTCATTGTTAAAATAAAGTTAATAATGATGTTTGAACTCAGACTGATTCCATATACACCCAGAGCCATAGAACCGGTCTGAAGAACCCAGAAATGTTCTGTTCCAGACCAGTGTGTGTATGTGTGTGTGGTGTCTTCACCCTTGAGATCCTTGGTCTCAGTGAAGGCCTGGATGTTCCCAACCCGGTACAGGGGTCCGTGGGTCCACCAGCGGGTCAGGGGGAGGTCTCGGCATGGTGGTGCCTGGAGGATGATGAGGACGGCGCCACCCAGCATCCCCAACCAGCCCAACCAGAAAACCACCAACAGGGCCCAACGGGTCCGGACCCATCTAGACCAGGACATTGGGGGGTTAGAGGGGTCAAAAGGGTTTAGACCAGACCTGAGTGGACTACACTGGCCTTGAGTGGACTGGACTCTGGTTCACACTGACCTGGATTTTATTTGCACTGACTTTTACTGGATCAATTCTGTTTTATTGATACAGACTGGTGTGGTCTGATGTACTCTGATTGGGACTGAAGTGGACTAATGTGGTCTGATGTGGACTGCTCTGATGTGGACTGATGTGGTCTGATGTAGACTGCTCTGATGTGGACTGATGTGGTCTGATGTAGACTACTCTGATGTGGACTGATGTCTGATATGAATTGATGCAGTTTTACGTGGACTGATGTGGCCTGGTCTCATGTGGTATGATGTGGACTGATCTAATATAGTTTGACGTGGACTAATAAGGCTTGGCACGGTTTTGGAAAAACACACCATGTGGTACGCCTGTTGCTGTGCGATACGCATGTGAACTGCGGAACATACTTTTAAGACATTCGCAGAAAAAACTAGTAGCCAAACACCTGTATTTTTCACGCCGTCCCATCCCAGTCCCAGAGAAAAAAATCCCATCCCATCCCAATCCCAGGCCAGAGTAAAAAAAATCCAATCCTGCCCACTCCCACTCCAGTTTTTGAATAACACACACACTATTGTGGTTTTGAGATAACTGTTTAACTGGTCACTTTTAGTTATTTTATACATAGCTTATAGGGAGCCTAAGTGACGGGATTCTATTTCCGGTCGATTTCCGGGCAATGGGACCTAAGTGCCATAAAAAAATGAACGCGAGTCAATGGAGGGATAAAAGTAATTTTCTGGTCCCGTTTGAAATGTGCTACGGTTTTCACATATGATGTCTGTGAATTTTAAAGATACATTTTCACATTGAGAAAGCACTCACTTTGGACAGGCATCCAAAGTTAAGTTAGGTTTTATGTGAGAGTAAGTAATGGACTACAACGTTCGTCTCACAAATATTACGTCACCACCAAGCTTCACCATCAAACTCTTTGAAAATGGCTGTGACTTTGGCGAGCTTCACCTCCTTCTTTCAGGACGAAGGCAAGAGCATCAAACGTGGAGAAAACCACTTTAAATCGGGGCATGTGGAAAGTGGCAGCTACTCCGGGGGAGAGATAGTTGGTCGAGTGAGAGCCAGCATGCGGGACAAGCTCTCATCAGCCGGGAAGCGGTAGAGGGAACATGTGGAAATGGTGTTGTGATTACACCGGGGCACAAAGCACACAGGCATTTTCAAATGAAAAATAGAAAAGGCGGTATACAGTTATGAAAAGTTTGCAGGGAAAGATTCTGCTGTGACGTCAGCTATGCGACGCCTGATATGTAGTCCAAACAGAGTCCAAATAATTACATATTTTTACACGCTAATAAATCAGAAAACACGTATCAAAGAAACTCCAAATGCACATCATTGGTTATGATTTTAATTGAAGTACAGCAAATGTGTGATTCAGGGCATAAAGTAAAGTGGACCAGAAAATTATTATTTTCTCTTCATCCACTCATGTTAAGTTTTTCCCAACTTAGGCCCAGTGGACCGACCGGAAGGGGCGGAGACTTAGGTTCCCTATTGTTGTGAAGGAGTCTCTACTCCTTCCGTTTAATAGGAGGTGTGACGGAGTCACAACACCCCGACGCTGAAGGCGGAGGGGCCGTCGGAAAATAGTTTTATGTTAGTCACGTGTGCAATACATTGTCCCTTGCTTCATCACAAGCAGCACCGGCAAGTTTCTTCCGTTGTGACCCCAAAAGAGTGACACAAGAGGTAAAAAAAAGAGTCTAAATTAACTGATACATATGCTGTCTTTATGTGTCCGTGATATATTTAAGCATTTGGCAGAAGCTTTTATCCAGAGCGATTTACAAGGGAAAGTGGGGAACCACCCTGTCTGAGCAATAAAATACAGGAATAAAAAACCCCAACACAATAAAAAAAAAACTTCAGTTCAATTGAAAGCACGGAACACAACGCACAGTAGATAAAAACAATAATGAAAAGATATAATATGCCAGCATCCATAAAATGAAAAACATTTTAAAAGATAAGGTCATACTCGCTCACGTTCACGTTGTGCAGTGAGTGGAGATAATTTTGGAATCGCTCTAAATGAGAGATTTTTTTTCAACAAAGGTTCCAGTTTACTTTGAATATATAGGCTACTGAACTACACTGTTTTAAAAAAAAGATGATGGACATAGATAGACCTCTAACAGCCCAGGCGTCTTCATTAGACCTAAAAACTAATCGGCGGATAGCGGGTGGGTTCGGTTCTGAAAATGGGGGGGGGGGTATACAAATGGTTAGCAGGCGGATAGAGATTTAAGAGGCGGTTGCTGATGAATAGACGTCATCCGTGCATCTCTAATGTGGACTACTGGTCTGGTGTAATATGGTCTAATAAGGACTGATGGGGTCTGTAGACTACTCTGATGTAGACTGATGTGGTCTGATATGAACTGATGCAGTTTGACGTGGACTGCTCTGATGTGGATTGATCTAATATGGTTTGACATGGACTGATGTGGACTAATACGGTCTAGTCTAATATGGTTTGATGTCGTCTAATAATGATGTGGTCTGATGTAGACTACTCTGATGTGGACTGATGGTGTCTGTTGTGAAATTGTGCAGCTTGTGGACTGATGTAGTGTGGTCTCATGCGGTCTGATGTAGACTGATGTAATATTTGAATTGAATTGAATTAATATGGTTTGACATGGACTGATGTAGACTAGTCTGATGTGGACTGATGTAGACTACTCTAATGTGGACTGATGTAGACTACTCTAATGTAATCTGATGTGGACTGATGGGTTCTGGTCTGATGCGGACCGGCCCCCGCCCTATTTGATATGCTGTGGTGCGTTCATGGTCCTCACCCCGGAGTCCCCGCCACCCGCAGCAGCTCCTCTTTGTTGAGTCCGGTGAATTGGACCTGGTCCTCCTCGTCTTCCGGGATCTTGAGCTTCACGGCCCCGTTTTTCTCAGCCACGTCGGTGGCTGCGGCTCCGTCTGCGGCCCGCTGCTCCCCCTCGGTCATCCGTTGTTTCTCCTGCTCCTCCTGGTCCAGATCCGCCTCACTTACGTCGGCCTCCGTCGCATCAGCATCCGGAGGCACCTGACCCGCATCCCGGTCCTTCGCGTCCTTCAGCTCCAGGTTGGTCTCGTCCGGGTTCATGATCTATGGGTTCGGGTTGTTCTGGATGGTCCAAGAGTGGCTCGGGTTCGTGATGAGCAACTGTGTGCCAACTGATGTAAGGTCTGTACAGAAACCCGCTCAGTGAGGCGTTCACGTACTGTAGGAAAGCTTGCCATACGTGATCATCCCCCGCCCATCACACACACGAAAAAAGTAAGTAATAAAATAAAGACAATAAATAAATAAAAACACAACAAAAACAAAAAAGACTGAGTATTCTGTCAAATATTCAGCGAAACAACAGAAAAAAACAACCCAATGAAAGTTATAAAAAACCCAAACAAAATTAAACAATAATTAAGAAAAAAATCATGTCAAAGACCCAACAAAATTACAGACTGGAAGATGGAACCAAACAATACAAAAGATTAAATAAAAGGGAAAAAGTCACAAAATAGAAATATGATATAGACTAAAAGATGCAACATCACAAGACAGAAAATTCATACAAGAACAATTCTGTTAAAACTGCAAAACGTGAAAATTTCATCAAACACTGAACAAGTGAAAAACAAAGTGAAAGATGTAAGAAAAGAAAAAAATGCAAAAAGTATCAAATATGACGATGAATGAATTTTATTTGTAAAATTGTTTTAATGATAAAGCACTTTTATTCTGAAACTGTGACAACAATGTGAATAAAATAGAATATTGACATAAAATCCTGTCAAAATAAAATACCGGGTTGATTCTTGATCTGTCTGAAGTGCACATTTCCATGTCAATACAGGACATGAAAGCATTGTCAAACCAGATTGGTCCAGTTTTTGCAGGGTCTTCATCAGCAGAATCAACCATCACATGATCCTGATGGAGCGTGTGCAGTCTGCTCATGCATGTGCTTTCCTGTGGGTGTGGCCAAGTCCAGATACCTCAATCAGCTGATCTGAAGGATGAGAGTCTTGAGTCTAGCACACATGCATTGGTGTGGAAGTACAGTCATGTCCACAGGAAGTACAGTGCCGTACACCAGAAATACAATGGCACCCACATAAGGGTGCAGATAGGATTTTTTAATTGGGGGGGGGGGTCAAAGCTGTCACACACCTACCCACACACACCCCTTCATCTGTTTTATCAATAAAAGTTGGCAACACTGCGTATTTCAGACCTTACCTGGTTGGGAACAAGAAATTCTGTTTTCTAATGGGTTAATAAATTCTATTTTATGATTTCCTAACTCAATACACCTGTACAAGTATAGTTGTCTGCCAATGACTCATTCATAGTAACACAATTAAGTTAATTTACCAGCATCATGGCCAAACCTGGTCACACTAGGGCCCTAAGCAGACTTTTATTTAATAACATTTAAAATGACTATCACAGAAAAAGAGGAACAGATTACAAGACAGAGGAACAACAGCCTGACTGGAGAGAGGAACTAAGACATGAAGACTACAGAGCTAGGACAATTAAAGACCGAGGATAAAAGGATGTGAGGAGGAAAATAGTGGAAAAAGATTAACTAGGGCAGAGGGGTCCAGTCCTCGTTCTGGAGGGCCACTATCCTGCATGTTTTCGATGTTTTCCTCTTCCAGGAGCTGAAAGTCATTATCAGGTTATGCAGAGTTTGGTGAAAAGCTGATCATTTGAATCAGGTGTGTTGGAAAAGGGATCCATCAAAAACAGGATTGTCAAACTCATTTTAGTTCAGGGGCCACATTCAGCCTAATATAATATAAAATGGGCCAGACCAGGAAACTAATTTACATAATAGAATAAGAACTTATGGGTGTAAAAAAAACAACTAAAAACCACAAAGAAAGTGTTTGCATTTAAGAACTGTACTTTAACAAAACATGAACAAATATGAACAATTTGGAAATTCTGAATTTATCATTTATACACATGTGCATTACAACTAACAGCTGACAATGGATATACAAGTAGAATAGAATAGAATATTCATCCCACCCTGGGAAAATGTTGTAGTTACAGCAGCAAAAAAATAAAGTACCGAAATGGCAGAGAAGAGGATATACAGTATTTACATTGCATTGCATGATGGTTATACACTTCAATATCCATTACACAACTCTAGCTTTGAAGTGTCAGTGCAGGAAATCAGAACGGAAATGGAAGAGGGATTGGCTACAGGTGTCATTAGAGATTTCCTGTCTCCCTCTTGTTTATAAATTCCTTTTGCTCAGAGCTCAGACCAGACTTGACATTTGACTTGATATGACATATGATTTTAAGCTGCAGCTTCAAATAAAAAACCCCACAAAGGCAATAATGGACATCCAGAGTTTTTATTCATTGCCGGGTTTAAAGTACAGAAATTCCACTACATGGCGATCGATCTTTTGCAGTTTTTGGCCCAAGGCTGTGGAATGTGCTCCCAGCACAATTACAATGAACAACTGAGCTAGCTGTTTTTAAATCTCATAGAAATAGTACAATAGAAGGGAAAATCAGCTTCTGGGCATGTGTCAGCACCGCCGCCATCTTGGTACATGGTTCTAATCAAGTTAAACTTCTAAGGTCAGTACTCAGACACATTAGTAGGTCTGCACTTTCAGTGAAGATGCCAGATTTTTGTGCTGCGTATGGCTGCAGCAACGAAAGGACTGAAATGTCCAAAGAAAAAGGCATAACATTTCACAAGTAAGGCCTGATTTTATGATTTTAAATGTTATCAATATAATATGACGTTTTTCGACAAACAATGGTATGTTGCGTTTGCCTTGAGCCCATAGCGGCTATCATTTCACAGCTCATTTTCTGTGGTAAATCAATGACGACTTAACTGTAGGACATAATGACACTTGAAATGTTCAACAAAGGTGACATTTTGGACTATTTGTTTTGTTCCTGAATTAATATATATGGAGCTTTGTTTGATGACTTTGCAAAAATGTACATTACATGAGTGCATATTGTAAAATATTGTACATAGCCCAATCATTGTATATAATGTACAAAGCCCAATCAATTGTAGATGATTGTATTTAATGTACAAAGTTCATATTCTCCAAAAACAGGGTTAAGAGATAGTAGAATATATGAAGTGTTGTTGCAAGTTTAATAAATATGGTAAATATTGCAAACAATTGGATATAATATTGATTTCATTTGTGTAAATGTTGTGTAGATAGGTTTAAGTGTAGATAATTTCCTTATTGTAACCAATGTACAAACTTTATACACTCCTACAGAGCAGGAGATTGAAGAAACTAATGCTTCATTGTAAATATTGCAATCTAGTGTATACATTGTAAATATTCCGACCAAGTATAATATACATCTCTATCTTACTTGTGAAATGTGTGCACCAGTTCTAATATACTCTCGTTGGTGTGCACAAATAGCAAGTTGGTAATCGGGCCTTCATTGCAAGCATACATGTAGGTATGACATGTTGAACAAAATGGGATAATTTTTCATTTTATCCATGTAATTACATGCGTAACATTTGTTATGAACCAGGATAAAAAAAACAAAACAATTGCAGCCAAATAAGCCTGTGTCAAATTTTTGCTGATTTAATTCCCTATGTCGGTTTGGTTTTGGCCGATGTTTATTCATTTCAAAGCAGCGCTTGGCGGCTCTGCCCAGGTTCCAAGATGGCGGTCTGTTTGACGTTACCATTCCAATAGACCATTATGTCCATTGGCCATTCTACTGTACTATTTCTATGTTAAAATCTCAGTTAAAAACATATTTATTTAGACGAGCATTTAACATGTAACCGACTGTCCATGTCTGTTTTATAGTGTTGCTATGGTTTTATAATTTGTCTTATCTTTGTTTTTATCTTGGTTTTATAATTGTTACTTGTATTTATTGTTTTTATCTTATTTTGGAAAGCACCTTGTGTACCTTTATGGTGTTGTAAGGTGCTATATAAATAACATTTTATTGATTGAAGTGTATATTTAGAATTACTGAGTGCTATTATACACACAACATTTAGGAACAGACAGAATATTGTTAAAATTCCAGATACTTCTCTTAAGGTATTTGGTTATTCACATTTTTGTAAAAGGCTACTCTGTACATGTAAAATGTTTTTGTGTAATTGTACTGTATTTTGCATAAAAAAATAGGGAAATCTGAATTTGAGGGCAATGCCCCCCCTCCCATCTGTGCCCATGCACCCACAGGAAGTATAGCAATGTCCACAGGAAGTATGGAAAGTACACTTGTGTCCACAGGAAGTCCAGAAGAGTCCATAGAAAGACTCTCACAATAAGACCTAGACTTTCACAATAAGATGCAGAATTTCACAATAATATGCAGACATTCACAATAACATGTAGACTTTCACAATAAGACACATACTTTTCTAATAAGACACAAACTTTCACAATAAATTTTATTTTCTTAACGCAAGAAAAGATAAAATAATCTGTAAGTCGAAGCAGCAAAACTGATCTTGGTCAGATTTCTCAAATCGTATTTTCCAGATTTGTTTAAATAGCTTGTTTAAAATTATGTTCTTCCTGTATATCTCACTGAAAAGTTCCGCTTTAGGTGATTATGTCCTATTTTAAATGTGATGAGATATTTGAAATAGAAATTTGAAAAATCCACTTTGTCAGAGCTGGTGTGAACAGTACCATTTCACTCCCAGTCCACCATCTAAATGTTCAACCTAATCTGTCCTTACTTTTACAACATTTACAACTGTATTCATGCTCTAACAACCCAGCAGATAGTTTGTGTTGGGTGGTATTCATTTGCAAATGTTTTTTTTTTTTTTTTGTATAATGTAATAGATGCAGAGCACTTACATCTGTGTGCAGGACGGTCAGAGACACTATATGACACAATCATTTCCCGATGAAGTCACCATCATCACCACAGCAGTTAAATAAGGACATAAAACACATTTAATTTGTTCTTCTTTTATTTCCGCCAAATCCCAGTTAGTTCACTTCATACTCCAATAGTTCATATTAACATCCTTCACCCTGTGTCCATGCACCTTCTCTTAACTTCTGCTCCAGTGTTTCAGTTTCTATAGCTGCTGTTGTCTTTATTTGTTTCTTTGTTTTCATCAGGTGAATTTTGTAAATATCTTTGAATGACAATTGAATCCATAAGGAATACATTCAATTAAAGTTACACTTCTTCATAAAACCTCTTCAAACTCTCCATGTAAGTGTATTCAGATTGTCAAGTTCTTGTGGGTGAGAAATGTAGCCCTCCACTCCACTGTTGCCATGGTAACTGGTACAATTGGGGCTCCATTAATGCTGTATTTTTCTAGTTGTGGTACATGCACTGAACTCCAAGTGAAATTGCCCTGAGTTGATCAAACTAACTCTAATGGGCTGTTCTGGAACCCAAAACTCAGATTCCCAAGTCAGACTAAATCAACTCAGCGTTCAGGGTCAGACTCAGTTTGTAGAACCTGCTTTGTCAAACGTATCTTCAAAGTTTGAAAGAGACGCAGAAACATGAACTCCTCTGGATTCAGCTTCTACTTCAGTTGTGAACTGTGTTGGATGGATGTTCTTTAGATTAATGTTTTTGATGGATGTGTGAATCAAAATATTCGCACATCCATTCATTTGTTCATACCCTGGACTAGAATCTACATCCTGTCGGTTCTAATGAGACTAGAACCTTCCTACTCAGCCATTGGTTATCCCCCAGTCTAGAACTTTCCTCCTCAGCCGTCGGTTCTACTCCAGACCGCAGAACCTCTCACTGAGCTCCCAGAGCTTGTGAGCCGTAGCTTTGTCTTGGGCGTGAGGCATGACGTTCTGGAGGCGGCAGTTGCTGAAGTATTGTCCACTCAGGGCCTCAATGCCTGGCTCCAGGGCACAGTGGAGCGTGGTCTGAGCTCCGGACTCTGCGCTGGCACTGAAAAGTGTAAGGACAGGCCCCAGGACGACCTTCCACCAAACACTACTGTAGCGACCAATCTCTGTCTTAATGAGTCCTGAAGTAAAAAAAAAGCCATTCACATAAAACTGACTGTACATGTAAAAGAACAGTTAAATTTATGTGTAAACTTTGCAGGCTACAAATAAAACGCAAATCAGTGTATACATGTACTGCTGTAGGACTGTTGTAGTACTGCAGTAATGCTGCTGTACTTCTGCTGTTGTAGTACTCACTTGGGTGGACACAGTAACAGCTGACACTGCTGTAGTACGACAGTAGTACTGCTGTAGTCTTGTTGTAGTACTGCTGTAGTACTCACCTGGGTGGACACAGTAACAGCTGACGCTGCTGTCCTTCAGCCTTGTCTCCAGTTCATTTGTGAACAGGATGTTACATAATTTACTGGTGGCATATTTTTGGAAGAGGTGGAAGCCATAGCCTTCGCCCAGTGACAAATCGTGGTGTGTCATCAGACAGGTGAAGTCCAAGGCCCCCCACTCATATGCCTTGGATGCCACAGTCACAACGCGGCTCCGCCCACTTGCCTTCAAACGGTCCAACAACAGCACCGTTAGCAGGAAGTGGCCCAAGTGGTTGACGCCAAAGATCATCCCAAAGCCATCCTCAGTCCATCCACTGCTCAACAGACCTGCACCACAGAACCATGAGACCATAGACCCATGAGACCATAGAACCATGAAACCATAGAACCATGAGATCATAGAACCATGAGAACATTGAACCACAAGACCATAGACCCATGGGACCCTAGAACCAAAGAACTATAGAACCATAGGACCATAGAATCATGAGACCATAGAACCATGGAGCCATAGACCCTTAAGACTATAAAGCCATGGGACCCTTGAACCATAGAACCATGTGAATAAATGGCAAAACCTCATAAAGAAACATGTAAACAGACAGAACCCACTGACCTGCGTTGTTGATGAGCAGATCCAGCCTGGACTCAGATGTCAGGAAGTTTTCAGCGAAGGATCGAACACTTTTCAGACTGGACAGATCCAGATGCATGAAGATTACCTGACTGTTCCCAGTCTCCTGGGGACCAGAACCAAAACCAGGATATAGACAAAAACTAAGACCAGTATAGAGTCCAGAACCAAGACAAGGATATAGACCATAACCAAGACCAATATATAGACCAAGATTATCATTGGATGTTTATGATATTGTATATTTTTGTGTCTTTTTTACCTTTATGATGTCTTTGGCTGCTGCCTCGGCCCGTCCCCGGTCCCGACAAGCCAGGATGACCCGGGCCCCCCTCCGAGCCAGGTCCAGGGCAGTGGTTTTTCCGATGCCGGTGTTTGCTCCTGAAAGTATCACAGATGGTATTTAGAGTTGGGTCTGTTGCTTCTACAAAACCTCCTCCAGGTTCATTCACCTGAGAAGTTTGGTCACAGTTTAGCTCCAGGTTTAGACCAGATTGTTGGGCTGAAAAAGAAGACACTTTGAATGTCCTGGACTCAGTCCTAACATTCAGCTTTTATCTTCATATCCATAAATGGTTGTTGAAATGCGAATGCAATTCACTCTGTAAAACAAATCTATCCACAGGTAGAAATAAAGGAACTTTCAACCTTAAATAACCAGTATCCCCTCTGCAGAGAATCCACCTATCCACACTATTCAACACTTTGGAAAATCTGACCTAAAGCCTCTCCACATGTCGATCTGGACATCCTGGAAAACTGTCCAACAAAGACACCAACAGAGTGGACATGGTGTCCTGTGGAGTGAGAAAGTACAATGTGAAACCACACAATTAGAACTACATGACAATACACTTTTAGACATGTTTATTTAATTTTTGCTTGTTCTAATTGTGTTATATATATAATTATTATCAGTATTATTAGTAGAGCCTGACTGATTTAGGGGCCACTGCTGATACCAATATTTGAGGATTAAAAAAAGTCAATATCTGATATATCAGCTGATCTTCGATATTCGCTGATAACCGAAATATTGGCTGATATATGAAATAAGAACATTTATCTACACAGTATATAATAATCTTATATTAGATAATTATGGACATGTGTATAACAGTTGCTTAAATCTTTGTTTATCTCACAAAGATAATTGACACAATTTTCAAACCATGCATAATATATACATATATATACATATATTTATATATGCATGTGTGTGTGCGTGTATGGATAAAACCCAGAGCAGGCTCTGCTTTCTGTGTAGAACATCTGCACTATACTACTGCAGATGTTATGGTGGCCTAGGTGGTCTTCTACGCCATGATCTGCTGGGGGACCAGCTGCAGTAAAAGAAACATTCAGCGGCTGAATAAAAATATTAAGAAGGCGGGCACTGTGGTGGGTCTGAGGCTGGACTCTGTGGAGGAGGTGACAGGCCAGCAAACACTGTCCAGACCGTGTCCATCCTGAACAATACCAACAACCCTCTGAACTGGGTATTTGAGCAGCAGAGGAGCAGTCACTAACAGGATACACTCACTGAGATGCTCTACCACAAAATTCATGAATTCATTTGTCCCTCAAGCAATCAGGCTGAGTAACACTTTAAATGGAAAGGGAGGTGGAGGGAGATGGGAGGAGGAGGTGTGATTGTAGGATGTAGAATCTTTTTTATATATCACTTTTTTATCTTATCTACATTTTATCTTACCCCGCTTCTTCCTATAGTCTATATTTTATAAGTAGTGAAATAAAAATAGGTAAATGATTCTTTAAAATGTGAGGTATCCCTTTAATGAGTCCAACTATGAATCACAAAAATAATTACAGAAAATATATTATTGAGCACAAAATGATGTTTTCACTCATAATGTGGATGTAAGGACTAAACTGAGCATGTGCAGAGTGAATTAGGTTAATCCAAAATTGCTCCGGATTGGAACAATTACAAGTGTTATAACTGACCCGTTTTTCCACTGCCCAACCCTCCTTTATTTTCTGCAGAATTAATTGTAGGTAAACGGGAAGCGCGTGTATGAGGGTTCATGAGAAGTAGTTCATAAGTGGGGGGCTTTCAGACCGAGGGGAAAAGCGCTCCATACCTCAGAGCACGCGGTGGTGGGGGGATTTTCGTATTGCGGGACTAGAAATGAGGGTTTGCCGCAATGTAAAGTTTCAAAGTGATCCAGAATCCAGGATCTCTTCCGGATCATCATCGAAATCTAATAATTTGTTCCTGGTCACGACCGCCCCCCCCAACAAGCCATGAAATTTTCATCAAGATCCGTCCATAACTTTTGGATTTATCGTGCTAATTACAGACAGACAAACATAACCTCCTTGGTGGACCTCTCTTCATTTGGAGGTGGAGGTCTGCCTTGGCAAAGTTTGCGCTTTTCTAATTGTTAATAGTATTTCTGCAGTATTGATCATTTCTTTCCTGCTCCTTTTTCATATTCTTAGTTCATGGGTTTGCACTGACGTGAACTGTAGCATTTGCAAACAGATGGGACGCAGAATTAAATTGAAGGAAATGATTAAAAGACAAAAAAGATGGTGAAAAACAAGATGAAACCAACGTAAAACATACAAAACAAAAACTATAAAAACAATAGGACAAACCCCCCCCACAAAAGACATAGAACAAGTGATTAAACAAGTCAATATAAAAATTGTATTTAAAAATCGAAATATATATTTGATAGAAAATGCAAATGTAACAATATAAAGAAAGCATTTATGTTTGTTTTTCTTATGCCAATGCTGCTTTTGCGAAACAAGCAATACAGTAGGCTACTTATATTCTATCCTATAACAGAGGCCCTTTCAGATCCAAATGTAGATTAAGTTAACGTATTTAAACGGATTTCAATGTAAATAAACAGATCTAGTTTTTGTCGCGGTGACATTGTGACGTTTGACCTCGGTCTATTTTCACTTTGATTCTAACTAAACGAACCCTGAACTCACCTGTGACTATGGCGGTTTTCCCATGAAGTTTTGCGGAGCTTTTACACCTAGACAACCTGAGCACAGTAGCACAGAGCAGTAAATACAGAACTAGAACCAGGACCAGGACCAGAACAGGCAGCATTCTGACAGATATGGAGGGTCCGCAACAGTGGGAGGAGTTATGGTCTTATCAAACCTGACTTATTTTGCAGAGTGCGAGCACTCTGGTGTTTTGACTTTCCGTTCCTGAACTCCACCCACTTGCTTCTGCATCAACATATTTAACCACGCCCACTGTTGTTGAAGTGGCGTGGAAATAGTGAGTCCCGCAGGGACAGCGCATCTGGCGGGTCATTTCCTGAGTGAATTCATGGGAAATATAGCCACCCCAAAGAACTCTAGGAAACTGAATTTCACCCACTGGAATATGTTACCAAAAAATGGTGTAAAATAAAAACGTGAAGAATTCATGGGAAATTCTTGAACCTTTTTTTTGACAAACCAGAAATATCACATTTTTTCTTTTTAAAATTAGTTTCTTTAATCATACATATTTCCAAAGGGTATTTGCTCAACAGTAGTCTACTCTCTGTATGGCCATAGTGGTATTTGTACTTTGTAAGAATTTATCTTTGAAATAAAAATAAATAATACAAAGAAAATAAAAAATGTTAATGAGGGGAAAAAAATCATATCAAATTTGTGAATGGATGCAGACTAATCAATTTTAAGGTAAACAAAAACTAAGGAACCAACACTTTAAAACTACAACCTGATGTTTTACCAACAGCTCATTAAAGTCATAGATTAGAGGCAGACGCTTTAATGGCGGTTTGGAGCATCTTGGATCAGGTCCAGAGTCTGAATAGAGTGGTAATCAGGTTAGACAGATGCCAGGACACGGAGGACCGACTCTTCCTGCCTGTCCATAGACACATTAGAACAGTTTGGATGAAGCTGTTCGATGTTCTGCAGCCGATGCATTCACTGTTCATCTCATGATGTGTTCATGTAAACGAATAGACAAACTAGTGATGTATTCCTCCTTTTCAGGTAATGGTATTTTTATTCAAAATTTGGTGTTGTGATCAAATACTAGTGATGTATTTATGTACAGATCTTGTATCAGGTACTGATGCTGCATTCAGTACACAGTTGTGTTTAGGTACTGACAGTGCATTCGGGTGAAGGTGTTGCACTTAAAAAATAACCTCACTCAATATCTCATGTCTTTTCTTCTTTTAATACAGAAAAAACCTCCAGTTCAGTGGATCCACCTGGTTCCGGTTCTACACAGCCCTCTGGTCCGGATCCCAGCCCAGACACTGCGAATCGGTTCGGCTACCTCTTTGGTCTCGGGGTCTCGTCCAATCCCTCAGGTCTTCCAGAAGTTTGGATTCTGTGCCAGGCGCCTCTGGAAGTTTTCGTACCAGCGGAGGACACAGCTGGATGGAATAAAGGTCTCAGACGGATTTGGGTTCATCTGCGCCTGCGTCACAGCAAAGGATGCGGCGAAGTTGAACAGGCTGTCAAGCATCTTCTGGGTGAAGTGGAGGAAGGAGTCCACGGTGGACACGGCGGCACCAGACACCGGGGTCTGTTGGGCCAGCTGGTCCAGGGCCTCTACGGACACGCCGACCTGCGCCACGGAGGCCGAAGCAACCGGGGCCACGGAACCGAAGGGGTGCGCCCCGCCCTCCCCAGCCTTCAGCCCCGAAATTCGGAAGATGGCGCTGGGTTTGTCGTTTGTGATGAAGCCGAGCAGCTGCCACACCGGGCCGCCGCTCACCGGGTCGGGGAATGAGAAGTATACAGCTCCGCCCATCCCGGCGGGGAATGGCACCGTGCCCAGCATGAACACCACCACATGGTTGACGTTCTCATAGTCCTGGAGCGTGAACACGAACTTATCCGACGACACCTGCACCGCGTCAGTCTGCACCAGCCGCCCGGCCACAAGGCAGCCGAACATCCCGCCGTTAGCCTGGTGTTAGCTCCGCGGTTGGCCTGGTGTTAGCTCCTGGGTTAGCCTAGCCTGCCTCGAAGCGGACACAGCCGCCGTAGCCTGAGCTGAGCCAGGCAGACACAGCAACCAAACAGCCAGGACCGGGACTGAACCTACCCCTGATCAGATCCCGTAGAAAATTCCAGTTCAGTCTGTTGGAGCAGATCGACTCTTCTGGTCTCGACTCTTTTGATCTGAGTCTTCCGGTGTCGACTCTTCTGGCCTCAACCCGTCGTCCTGGATATCTGACAGCATATCCGGACACAGGCAATGAACGTGCATATGGTTCTGTTGAAACTGCCCCCGTTTCCTGTTATTTTGATTAGATTTATTTCGGTAACAATGTAAAATTTTATATATATATATATATATATATATATATATATATATATATATATATATATATATATATATATATATATATATATATATATATATATATATAAAAAATTGACATAAAAAACAGGATTACACAAAGTGATAGCACTTGTTTCCATTGTGGTCCCAGGATCACTTTACAACCATGTATACGGGCAAAATATGAATAACACATGTGTTCAGGAAAAAAATAATGAATAACGTAAATGATAATGGTAATAATTAAAGACAAAAGCATTAAGAAATAAATAGAAAGTTGTAGAACCAAGAAAAACAAATAAATATGTGTAAATAACTTAATAGAATGATCACATCGAGCTAATAGTAAATTAAATAGTTTGAATCCCGGTAGACAGATGACCAAAAAGGTAACTTTTTACTGTTTTTTTAAAAAATGTCTTTTAAAATTAACTACATCTTTAGCACCTTGAATATTTGCAGGACGACTGTTCCAGACCTTGAAACCTGCATAATGGAATGCGTTTACGCCAAAAGTCTTGAGACGGGGAACCTGTAAAGAGGATGTGCTACTTTTTGTGTTTATGGCGTGATTTGAACAGTTGAAGCATTGTGCCAGAAAATGAGGGGCTGCGCCACTTGGAATTTTAAAAACAAGGTTGAACATCAACTGCGTTATTCGCATATTGACTGGTAACACCACACCAATATAGTGTAGCGTGGAGTGCCGGTGCGCCCAAAATGGAACATAATAACCCAGAATACCACGCTGTAGAGGCATAGTCATAGTGACTTTGGGTGAGGGTAGACACTAATAATTTCTTTGTTTCTTGGCCACATTGATTAACTTAATGGTATAGAAACTTCTTCTTCTTCTTAACTAGTTGCCTCTAAGTAGCTCCCCACATTTGCACATACAAGATCCAGACTTCAAACCAACATTTCTCAACTTCCACAGACCTGTTCATCAGCAGTTGTAGTCCAGACTGAAAATATGAGCAAAGTTGGAGCCCATTACTGTAAAGGTTTAGTTTAATTACCAAATTACATTGAATAAAGGCAATCAATGCTTAAATGATAATATGAAATGAAAACTATTGAATTCTTAAAATCAAGTATCATATATCTGTGCCATTCATTCACTTTCTGAAACCATTTTAATCTCACTATGGTCACGGAAGTCGCAGAAGCCTATCCCAGCTACATATGGCATTAACCCTGGGCATGCTGCTACTTCATAGCATCTGTATTATAATGTATTTAATAAATTATATTGTTTGACCTGTGTAGCATCAGTTTTCTGGTTTAACTATTGAACAGACTGGTTCAGAACATCCTGTTGCTATTGTTCTAATGTGACTGAATCCACATCAGGCCAGAGGATGCTCCAGTCCTGGTCTATCAGTGACCTTTGAATACTGACACACACTTGTCTGCACCACTGTACCATCCGATACACCATCAGTCTGGAACCATTTCATAAAACACTTGAATGAGTTCAATACATATGGACAAATACAGACAGGACACCATAAGAATGGACCGTAATATATATATATATATATATATATATATATATATATATATATATATATATATATATATATATATATATATATATATATATATATATATATATATATATATAAACTTACTACGACTTAATAACGTACTTATACATTTTTATTCACACATTGACAGAAGCTTGTTTGTGATTATTAAACTGATTTCCACTGGATCAAAAATGTACCAAACTAAACTTTTTCAGTACTGTTCCACCCATACTTTAGAATAATGATACTGGATTAGATCTATATAGTGCTTTTCTATGAACACCTATTCAAAGTGACAGAAGTGTTCAATTCACACCTATGGCCCCTCCCACCACCATCACTGAACATGCCAGTGTGAGTGACACTGAAGACAGGAGGGTGAAGGGTCTTGCTCAAGGACAGAATGGCATGACTATCCAATCTAATCCAATCCATTTTTATTTACAATGCACAAATGTATGCAGTCACAAGGGTTCCGACATGCAGTGTTGTACCTGAAGCGAGAGAGAGAGAGAGGGGTACAGAGAGTTTTTGGGAGAGGAGAAAAAGAGTTAAATGTACAGAGTGTGACCGGCAACCAGAGCAGATGTTGTCCCGTTCTTGGAAATAAACATTGAAAACGAAGCTCACTGAAACAGCTCATTGTGAGAGGGAAGTTAACCCCGGGGTAAGGTACTTACTTCCGCCCTGGAGGGGCGGTGATTTCCCCAGATTTTTTGACTACAGGATAATGACAGAAACTGTTAATAATACGTTTACAATAATAACACAAAAAAGAACGAAAAAAAGAACGAAAAAGTTCATTTTGGGATCCATGAACTTCTAGTTCATAATTTGGAAGAATGAACGATGAACTGAACTAATTCATATTGAGTAACTTGAACTGAACTTTGAGCTAGTTCCTAATCAAGGTGAACTTTCCCAACACTGTGGACATGCTGTACAATAAAATAACTAGAAAAGCACTCAGTGTGCAGACCCTCCCCCATAACTTGAAAACTTGATTAGTTTTCAAGTTAACTTGATTAGTTTTCATGTTATACACAAACAAACAAACAAACCCATGCTGGCAAAAACATAACCTCCTTGGCCGAGTTGATAAAAGCTAAAATATCTGTGTACATAAAATCAACATCCTATGTGGTTTAAAAAGCTAAGGAGAAGAGGTGCGTGACTAGGACAGAGCAGGATTTGAATTGACAACCCTTCAGTTATTGGACAACCAACTTCATCTTCTGAGTCACAGCCACCTCACCCCAAGAGAGTATTTTATACTCTACCTTTTTGGGGCACTTTATACTCTGCCCCTTTAGAGTACTTTATACTCCAGGTAACTGTGATTCATCTTGTTCCAGAGGTCAGAGGTCACTTCCATCTGTTGACAGAAAGAGCCCAATTTAGACATGGACAAGAAACCACAATGAACCATCTCATCTTACAGACCTCAGCGTCTGGAGTGCACTCTGTGGACTCTGAACCAGGTCTAGCAGATCCTTCAGATATGCGTCCTGCAGGTAATTATTCCTGAGATCCAGTTCTTTAAGACGGGAGGGATTGGAGGTCAGCACTGAGGTCAGAGAACAACAGCTGATCTGGGACAAACTGCAGTGGCTCAACCTGAAAGAAGGAGAAGAAAGAGAACAAGAAAGCGCAGCAGGGGTTAGAACCAGCACAAACCAACCTGAAGCCATGGGTTACATGTAGACGTTTGAGTCTTTAAGGGTTAAAGGTGGATGTTTCAGGCTTTAAGGGTTATAGGCATTTGGGTGTTTAAGGGTTGGACTGACCTGAGTGTCTGCACTCCACAGTCTGGACTCTGAAGAAACACACACAGCTGCTGCACTCCTTCATCCTGCAGCTGGTTGTTACTTAGATCTAACTCCGTAAAATGGGTTGGATTGGCGTTCAGTGCCAAGGCCAGAGATGAACAGCTGACCTCCGACAAGTTGCAGCCGCTCAGCCTGGAACAGGGAGTAACCATAACTACAGCCCTGACAGTTCGGCCCAGGTCCTACTGCATTACCCAGAATGCATTAGGCAGAATACTAGCAAACCCACCACTGTCTAGATCAACACACACAGAAGCTAGGAACTTCAGGGTCACAACAAATCGGATACAAAAATGACAACATGAAAATACACATTTGGTCCATTTGATTAGAACACATTTTTAATTTGTGTGAACAATCGAAAGAATGAAAAATAGCTGTTTTTTTTAATTTATTTTGATTTGAACATGAATAATTAAATAACAAGTCGAATTTTCATTTCCCGATTGTGGATTCTCAATTGACAGAACAGAACCAATGGCATGCACATTTTAAATTCCTCCAGAATAACAGCAGAAGCTATTTTCAGTCTCATAAATATGCAGTCAACTGCAGATGAAGTCCAGCATGACCTTGAAACATCTGACTGAATCCAAATATGGTAATGACAGCCTGCAACTGGACTTGGACCCACCTCAGAGTCTTCAGTCTGCAGTTTGGACTCTCCAGTCCAACACACAGGAGCTTCACACCCGAGTCCTCCAAACTGGTCCGACTCAGATCTAGCTCCATCAGATGAGAGGGACTGGACTTCAGCGCTGAGGTGATGACCTCAATGTGGGTCTGTGACGGTCTACAGTAGGACAGCCTAGAAACACAGATCCAGATCCAGTTAAGGTCCCAGTAAACCCACTGGCTTTCTGCCCCTGGCTACCACCTGGGCCTGTTTGGACCCTGGTTATTGTCCTTGTGAGATTAGATGGAACGATTACAGACTTTGGTGTTACAATTATTGCCAGAGAAATAAACACCATTTCACGATTTTGATTATTTTGTGCAAATTCATTTGACAACAGTTCTTATTGGGGCTGTTACAGGGATTGTGCAGATCTCAGTTAATATAATTTAATGTCTTATTTAATGCCCTTTAAACACATTTCCTGCCCCTGTCCACCTGCAGATACACAAACACCCCTAATATATATATATATATATATATATATATATATATATATTTATTAGGGGTGTTAATCTTTCACTCATACAACGATCCATCAGAAGAGAAGAGCAGAGCTGGACATGTACACTTTAAAGTATACTTTATTATGAAGTTTAAAGGCTCCTATTTGTGTTGTGTCTGGGCTACTTTGTTTATAGGGAGCCTAACTGACGCGATTCCATTTCCGGTTGATTTCCGGGACATTGTGCCTAAGTGCCATAAAAAAATTAACGTGAGTCAATAGAGGGATAACAGTAATTTTCTGGTCCCGTTTGAAATGTGCTACGGTTTTCACATATGATGTCTGTGAATTTTAAAGATACATTTTCACATTGAGAAAGCAATCACTTTGGACAGGCATCAAAAGTTATGTTAGGTTTTATGTGAGAGTAAGTAATGGACTACAACGTTCGTCTCACAAATATTACTTCACCATCAAACTCTTTGAAAATGGCTGTGATTTTGGCGAGCTTCACCTCCTTCTTTCAGGACAAAGGCAAGAGCATCAAACGTATAAGGCGGTATACGGTTTTGAAAAGTTTGCAGGGAAAGATTCTGCTGTGACGTCAGCTATGCGACGTCTAATATGTAGTCCAAACAGTGTCGAAATAATTACATACACAGTGTCCAAATAATTACAGTGTCCAAATAATTACATATTTTTACACGCTTATAAATCACAAAGAAACTCCAAACGCACATCATTGGTTATGATTTTAACTGAAGTACTGCAAATGTGTGATGCAGGGCATAAAGTAAAGTGGACCAGAAAATAATTATTTTCTCCTCATCCACTCTCATGTAAAATTTTTCCCGAACTTAGGCCCAGTGGACCGACCGGAAGGGGCGGAGACTTAGGCTCCCTATGGCTGCTGCACCCAGATGAAGCAGGAGACACAGAATAAGAGTAAGAGTATTTGTGTTGTGTGCAGATAAATGTAACAGTTTACTTCCCAAAGTCTGGTCAAAATATATTACTGCTGAATAAATCTGAACTAACTCACATATGATGTGCATTTTTTGGGGGAAATATGGTTCCTGATATTATCTGTAGGCATCATCATTCAGCTTTTTCACATGGTTTGGTGTTAAAAAGGCAAGCAAAAAAGCGGGAATATATGGAATATCAAAGAATCGCAATTAAATTGAATAGTCACCCTAAAAAGCGGAAAAGAATCGAATCGGCATATTTGGCGGAGTATTCAAATTAATCTATGCATGTGATGTAGTATGCATAGAAAATCCAAAATGGACCGTTTTCATCCCCCTGCAATAAGAAATGGAGCAAGAGAAAATGAAAGTGGATGTTTGTTTTTTTAAATAGAATTTAAGGGTCTCATCACACATAGACAACACATATTTGTGTTGTAAAGACATTAAAAAGTGCATTTTGCATATGTCCCCTTTAAGACATCTACTGGATACCTCCCTTGAAAGAGACCGTGGCTTGGAAATACCTGAGTGTCTCTGCAGAGGAGATGAAGGGGAGAGGGTCTGGACATTCCAGTTTAGGCTACAGGTTACAAGACAACAGTCTTTCTGAAGAGAATGTCTCCTCAACCTTTAAAACTATAAACAACTCCTTTAAACAATGAAGAAATGACACACATTTGCAATCTTGGAGTTGCAGCAGAACTTACCGAATTTTTTTGCAGTTCCTCACAGCTGGAATCAGTCTCAGTCTTCCTTCAGGTGTCGTGTTATACCCGTCCAGGTCCAGCTCATCCAGAACCTCCTCTGACATCTGTAACATGTAGGCCAGAGCTGAGCACTGGATTGGAGAGAGTTCCCTCCGCCGGAATTGGTCCTTTTTGGACTTCAGGAACTCTTGGATGTCATGATGGACCTTTTGATCATTCATCTCAATAAGACAGTGGAAGATGTTGATGCTTCTGTCAGGAGAGACTGACTTCATGTTCATGTCCTTCAAGCTGCAGATGGCCTTTTGGATACTTTTTGATTTTCCCGTCTGACCCAGCAGACCTCCTAAAACTCTCTGGTTTGACTCCAGACTCAGGCCATGAAGGAAACGAACAAACAGGTCCAGATGTCCATTTTCATTTTTGAGGGACTTCACCATGGCTTTATGGAGAAAGACATCAAGTGATAGCTGATGGCCCCAGTCTCCCAGAAACCCTTCCAGAACCTCAGTCATACCGCTGGTGTAACAGTGGTAGATGTAGACTGCAGCCAGAAACTCCTGAATGCTCAGATGAACAAAGCTGTACATGGTTTTGTGGGAAATCCCATTCTCTATTCTGAGGATCTCTGTACAAACTCCCGAGTACACCACGGCCTCTGTGATGTCCAGACCACATTGCTCCAGCTCTTCTTGGTAGAACATGAAGTTTCCTTTCTCCAGTTTCTCAAACGCCAGCCTCCCTAACTTCAGAAGAACTTCTTTGTCAATATCCGTCAGCTCCTGTGCAATCGTCTTGTGTTCTTTTTCATACTTGTACTTCTTCCTCTGCGTCTGGACCATGATGAAATGTGAGTACAGGTTAGTCAGGGTTTTGGGCAGATCTTCTCTTTGCTGTAAGGTCAATATGTGCTCCAGAACTGTAGAACTGATCCAGCAGAAGACTGGGATTTGACACATGATGTGGAGCATTTTGGATTTCTTGATGTGCGAGATGATTTTGTTGGACAGATCTTCATCACTGGATCTCTTCTTGAAGTACGCCTCTTTGTGGACATCAGTGAAGCCTCGGACTTCTGTTACCCTGTCCACACACGAAGGAGGGATCTGATTGGCTGCTGCAGGTCTGGAGGTTATCCAGATGACAGCTGATGGAAGCAGGTTCCCCTTGATGAGATTGGTCAACAGGACATTAACGGATGCCTTCTGTGTGACGTCTGAAACTACCTGACAGTCATTGAAATCCATTGACAGTCTGCTTTCATCCAGGCCATCGCAGATGACCAGAAGTTTGCAGACGTTGATCTGCTCTGCTGTAATCTTCTGTAATGTTGGATGAAAAACCTGGAGCAGTGTCAGCAGACTATACTGCTCATGTCTAACCAGGTTCAGCTCCCTGAATGACAGTAGAACGACCAGACTGATGTCCTGGTTTTCTAAACCCTCAGCCCAGTCCAGACTGAACTTCAGCACCGAGAAGGTTTTTCCAACTCCAGCGACGCCATTGGTCAGAACCACTCGGATGCGTGCCTGCTGGTCTTGTAAGGGTTTGAAGATGTCCTGACACCTGATGGCTTTGTCATCAATGATCTTGTTGGTAGGTGTCTCCAGTGTCCCGACTTCATGTTGAATAATAACATTTTCAGTCTGTCCCTCTGTGATGTACAGTTCAGTGTAGACCCGGTTTAGATGGGTTCTACTTCCTGTTTCATCGGTTCCTTCCTTCACACTTTCACATCTGCTCCTCAGACTGAGTTTATGTTCATCTGAAACCAGAAGATAAAACCCATTCAAATAAAAACAATCAGTTTCTGGAGGTTTGGACCAGGTCCAGACCATGGACCAGTTGTTCTCCATGGAACAGCTGGTCTCCAAGGACATGATCCACATATCGCTATAAATCCTGTTGTAAAAGACAATCTTCAACAAAAGTAAGAATATTTTCTAAAGCAAAATCTTTTTCCAGTTCTGGATCTGACGTGTCTGTTTCAGAATTTCTTACTTACTTTGTAAGGTACTGGCCACCTCCAGTCCAGGTGCGGTTCTGGATCTCTTTCCACACAGGACACAGGGGAGGTCTCCTGATGGACCAGACTGGTCCTGGTATGAAGTGGTACATGTTCTGCAGGACCAGTGTCCACAGTTGGTCTGGACCGGATCACTCAAAACCTCCAGACACAAAGAACAGTACTCGGAATCCACTTCAGAATCTCTATTCTTCTGACTGTGGAGATCAACACGTTATTCAGTGGGGAACAATCAACTCAGCATTATTTTATTATTTATATTATTTGAAGAACAACCACAGCGGAAACACACAGGGCCAAAGAGCCAGAACCTGGTATGGTGGTACTACTACTACTACTACTACTACTACTACTACTAATAATAATAATAATAAGGATTGATATGGCATTATATGACGTCAAAATGTGACGTGATCGAGTCATAGGTGTTGACCCATCTGATGTCTGAAGGGTAGACGATGTGAATGGAAAAACACTGCAAGATTCTATCTTGTCTGAATCCTGATATATTACCATTTATGTGGTTTAGATGTTGACCTTTTGTGTGACCTTGACCTTTGACCTTCATTGCTCAAAATCTAATGGGTTCTAACTTGATCCATTCCCCATCATTCCTGAAAGTTTAATCAAAATCCGTTCAGAACTTTTTGCGTAATCCTGCTGACAGACAGACAAACAAACAGACTCAAATTTAATACCTCCTTGGTGGACATAATAACAGTGATGCTGATAGGACATTAAAGTCTGAAAGTATGCAGTAAAGTCACATTTGATGCATTCCAGGAATCCACCTAATTTTTCTCCTGAAAAACAATACATGGATACGTGAACCACTCATATTTGAAATCACAGTAACTAGCAAAACAAACTTTGTTTGCACCAGATCAAACAAGCGCTACATATGGACATCTACAGACACGCAGACCAGATCCCTGTACAGAGACAGAGTTGGTCAGAATCACCTGTATACACTCTGGATATGTGTGCAAACTCAGTATAGACCCAAATTAGACATGCCAATGACAGCATGGATAAGAAAGAAGGATGAATGAAAATACGAGGAAAACATCATCTGAATAGCCCAACACTAGAGTCTCTTCTTCTTGTTCAGCCTCACTGACAGAGCAGAGGAATGAAACCAGAGGCCGAGAAGTGGGTAGGGACATGTTCCTACCAATATCCAGCCACTACTGTATAGTTACCATTACTGTCTGTAGGTGTTTAATCAATGATTATGGTGCATACACAAGGTTAACAGTCACTCTCTGCTAGAAGTCCCACCTCTAACTTAAATATAGCTCTCCAATTAGGTCAGTGGTTTTTCCAACTCAGCAAAGGAGCCCACACAGCCCTATCTGCAGCTTACAACACCTCCAAGTCACCAAACTCTACCTCGAAGTTCTGAGCATAAATGTTATGAACAGAACTGGTGTCAAAGGGCAGCCTTGAAGGACTCCAACCCTCACCAGGAACAGGTCAGCTTTATTACCACCAACATGGATGAGTACACAGACCTGAAACTATTCAAGCCCTGGTTTCTGATTGGAGCAGGGTCTGGGTTTCTGACCTCTGACAAAACAGAACAAGTATGTTGAAGATCCAAGAGAGATGGCGATCATACACAACTTCATCTGTAGATGCATAAGGACTAAAAAATAAAGGTTTAAAAGGTTCACAGCAGCTGTTTCTTCAGACCTCCATCTAGTTCTGCTCACACGCAGCATCTTCTGAAGGTTCATGTCATATGAACTGGATTTAAACCACAGACATGTTCACGTCTATCAGACTGAACACCTACTTCATTTTTCCAATCAGGTCTTTAAGTCAGTTTCCATTATTGTATAAATGTACAAATAGAATCAGGGTTTCCCCTAGTACATTATAAGCCTAGCAGTCCACCAGGCCTTACTTGCCCCCCTGCCAGGCTAAAAGCATCACTTATTTTAAAATTAAATAAAAAAAAAAAAATTAGATACATATTAAAACTATTGACACTAAAGATGCTATTTCAAGCTTCCAACTGTCTGTCTGCTGATTTTTCAGGGTATGAGCATAGGCAAAGTTAAAGGAAATGCAGGGAGGTAGTGGATACAGAAGTGACAAAATACAAGTAGATTTGCCGATGAAAATGTGGATCTGTGGGTGAGCAACGGTCGGTTTGTTTTATTTTGAGGGATTTAATATCCAGCCACAGATGTCACTGACTAAGCATTGATAGTGTGTGTTTTAGCTAAAAATAGAGCCCTTAAAAGTGACTTCCTGTGTAGATAAGGTGTTTAATCACGAGTTGGGTTACGGGTCTAATGTACATGGGGACAGGTTTGTAAAGTGGGCCATACAGGACACTGTAACACTAGCAATTCTGTCAAATGACTCCTTCAGTCCGCCTGTTGGTGGTGCATCTGAATGATAATCATTAAGTCCTGTTTCATTGTTTAGTTGAGTTTAGCTGAAATTAGAAGCTACTTTGCTAGCACTAACTCAGACAGGTGAGTCTAATTGGTTCTTTTCAAAACAGTAAATCTCATGAATTGAAAAATGCAGTGAAAAAGGACTTATATTGTCGAAGATGATGATTATCATCCATCAAGAATTGCAGTTAAAAAACGGCTTGAGTCAGAAGGGAAACACGCGGATTGGCCCACGTGACTACAGTAAGTCTTTCCATACAGTTTATGAATAGAATATTTTATTGTCTGTCCCAAATGGTGACATAATTTTGTCTCTGACATGGCTCACAACACATTTACACATTTTAAGAAAATTATAAAAATGAACAAATATATTTAAAAATAAGTTAAAATATGTAACCTGTGCCTGGTGAAGGGTGCAATGTTCTATTTCAGGGTGTTCGGGATGGTTATGGCAGATGGAAAGAAAGAGTTTTTGTAAGATTTATTTTTTTTTTAAACATGGTGGATTTCCATATCAGTCCTACCACCAAGCTTAGTAAAATTTCTGGGGGAAACATTGAGAATACATACTCAGAAAACCAGAACTGTACGTAGGACCCCTATTTGTTTTCATCAACAGCCGCTGTCTCGGACTGACCCCACACCCTGACTGTTCTGTCCAATGACAGTGCAGTTGGGCAACATGTGTTTCTGTTTACACAGTTTGGTCCATTAGTAAAAAGTACAATGAAAATGAGATCAAACCACAGGAAAAAAATTAAGTCTGAACCAAATAAGTGACTGAGGGGCTGTCCAGGTGGGAACAAAGATTCAGGTCCAGGTCTGAAGCATGTAAGACACAGATGTCAAACATAAGGCCCAGGGGCCTAATTTGGCCCCTGGGATGAATTTGTGAAATGCAAAAATTACCACTACTACTACTACTAATAATAATAATAAAGATATTAATAATTAAGGAAGTTAAAATCATTTTACATCAATTTGATCTAAAGTGGTTCAGACCATAATAATAATAAACCCTAAATTATGAATACCACACATTTTCTTCTTGGTTTTTGTGTGAAAAAAATAAAAAAAATAAATACTAACCTGTTGCAAAAAATGTGAATAACCTAAAATGTATGTGGAATTTTACCAAAATCCTGAATGTTACGACACCTGTATATTTGTAAATCCACTTTTATCTTTAAGTTGTGATGCACATGTATACATGATAAACTTAAGTGTAATATTGTTAATTTTGCACTTATTTTCCTGAACAATTTTCAGGTTAATATTTTTGTTCATGTTATGTTCAAGTACAGTTCGTAGATGTAAACATTTTCATTGTGAAATATGATGTTTTTTTGCTCAAAAACATAGAGAAAATTTTGGAGTTTACATTATTTAGACGTGTTTATCCTATTATTTATATTATTTTACTGGTTCAGCCCACTTTATACTATATTAGGCTGAATGGGGTCCCTGAACTAAAATTAGTCTGACACCCCTGATATAAGAGGCTCTTTAGAACAGTCACTCTTCATACAGACAGAAGGACACTGGAGACTCTGGTCTGGTTCTGATAAACAGAGACAAGAAACACAGAACCAGTGACAATGTGAATGGACAGACAGACAGGACTGTCCAGGTGGAAACACAGGCTTACTTTTGGTCTGAAGAATCAGGTTCATGGCTGAAGCATGGAGGAAGTTCTTTAGAACAGTCACTCTTCATAGACAGACAGAAGGACACTGGAGACTCTGGTCTGATTCTGATAAACAGAGACAATAAAGAAACAGTGACAATGTAAATGGACAGACAGACAGGACTGTCCAGGTGGAAACACAGGCTTACTTTGGGTTTGAAGAATGACTGAAGCATGGAGGAAGTTCTTTAGAACAGTCACTCTTCATAGACAGACAGCTGGACACTGGAGACTCTGGTCTGATTCTGATAAACAGAGACAAGAAAGAAACAGTGACAATGTGAACGCACAGACACACACACCCGGTCATGAAAAAATAAGGTAGGATACACACCTAAGAATTTTTCAAAATACAAGCAATTTATTTTTTCTCTGTTCCAGACCCCATATATGAATAAAAAAATCAGGTATTGAACGGTTTTGATGGTACTGTATGTGGTGTGCTCTGATAATCTGAACACAGCACACCACACACATAACCATTCTGTCTCAACATTGAGAATCTGGTCCTCCAAAACAGAAAACTCACGTGACCAAAAGTGATCCAACAGAAAAGGATGTGGAAAAAAAATTGTTGATGAAAATAATTGTCAGCATATGTATTGATGATGTTCATCTAATTTGACCATGGCTGATCCACATCTGGTTTGTTTTATTTTGAAGTGAGCTTCATATCTATATACATCCACCCACCGATGTCACTGAGATGCACATATTAGAGATTTAATGATGGCTTGTGTTTTAGACAATGTGTTTAATCACAGGTCAGTCCCCCACACATGAAGATTGTTTGTTAGAATTATTGAATAAGTTTAATATTTATGATTGTTAGGCCCAGCTTGTTTCAGAACCAATTATTGGGACAAATTCACTCTTAACACATGTCACACCACAGGATCATCTGATAAGAGAATCTAAGAAGACATAAAATAATCTGGTGTTTACCATCCTTGGTTGGAGAAGGGGAAAATCAGGGAAAAAAACAGCTCAATTATCTACAACTCTCTTGCATCCAAGTGTGCTTTTTACACACACTTCACACTTTATGTTATAAAACTTCATGATATTGTTCAGAATTTAAATAAGGGTAAAATTCAAAAGTTGTTGATTTTTGCCTGATCTTTAAAATTCTGGCCACCAACTAAAATTTTCACACAGTTAAAAAAAACCCCCACAATTATAAAATTAACCTAGGTCTCTCAAAAGTGCCAAAAGTGTAGTATTTATTCCATTATAACCAGTATTTTTGATCCATAATCCATTAAAGTACAATTCATGCAAAAGAAAAAAAAATCACTTATGGTGGGTGGTTGTAATCAGGGTGTGAAGTAGCCTAGCCGCGCTAGACCCATCTAGCGGCAACACATCTAATGTGCTACCGTAGTAGTGTAGTTATGCTGAATGTAACTTTTGGCTAGATTTCCCTGAAACTGATCGATGGTGAAGTATTGAGTCAGAGGGCGGTGTAACAAAGTGACACTGCAACAATTCTGAGAGAAACAACCGGAAACAGCCATAGAAGGTGCCGATTTCCTTTTATCAAAGATGAGTGAAGAATGTGACAAAATGCCAGAAATCTTTAAATTCTTTTTACAGAAGCAACAACAGTCTTTAAGCTCCATAATCCCCAATTTTGTTTAGTCATTCATTACTTTCTCCGGACTGCTCCGTGAACTTTCTGGTGCTCGAACTACGTCATCCTAAGGATTACGCTGATTGGTTGTAGTTCCGTCCTACTCTACATAGAGGATTTGAAAGACAACCTTTTAGCCCGCCTCCCCTGACCTATACATGTAATGAATAGGGATAGTGTGACTAGACGTGAAGGGAATTTTAAGAAATGCAGTAAAAAATTTACCAGGAGAATATCTCAGACCAGACCCTTTAAGTGTGTAGCCTGCCTAACTCATGGATTGTTGACTACATTCATTTCAGACTCACTGTGAGGTGGATGTCTGGCATTCATGGTGAACTGGATCTGTACCAGGGTCACTGATGGACAAACGCCTGATTGGACGATGACACCGATCTGGAGAATCCCCATCTTCAATGAGACTCATCCTGAGAAATAGCTGGACTAAGATAAGAAAAGATATTCTTTTATCAGTCCCACTAGGGGAAATTCCAGGTTTACAGCAGCACTGAATAAAAGAGCACACAAGAGCAGCACAACAACATAAATGATATAAAAACATATAAAACAATCTAGAAGAAAAAGAAGAATTACAATTATGACTTTAACAACCATAAGAAGAAGAGGATGATACAGAAGGTGAGCCCAAGAACCACATAAAATTTACTTTCACTTCTGCCGGTCACCACCAGCACAAAACACTGGTGCATGCTGGATAACGGTCCCTCTCCACTCACTCGCTCGCTGAGTCCTTTTCTTGTAAATCACGTGACTTTCCATAAATGAAACACTAGTAAAAGCAATTCATTAGTTTAGTTAAAACTCAGTCTGTGTTTCCTTTGAACCAGTGAAATGACGCCTTCGGTTTCGAATTAACCCACGTCCACACCTCCTCTAAAACATCCACTGACATCCGAGGATTGGGAGAAAAACAGTGTATGCTTTTAACAGTTTTTACCTTACACAGTTATAAACATCCGGTAGAGTAGATTTCAAAATTAAAGCACATGAAAAAAAAACATTAAAAGAAAAAGATCAAAAAGAAAAAGGGGAAAAACAACAAAAATAATTAAAAAAGACAAGAAAACGAAGAGAGGAAAAAACAATAAGTAAAACAAAAAATAGCTAACTATATTTTATAGGAGAGTATTTAGTCTTTTCCGATTCTGACAGTCAAACGATACTCAGAAACACCGTGAACACACGTCTTCTACCTTTTTGGACTCTGAACATGTATGCAGGCCAGATGACCAACCTGTTGGATACCTGATTTATACCTGTTTAAACATAAAATGTTCACAAGGAAAAGAAACCAGGAACATTCAACAGAAACACGTAGTAGAACGTCTGTTCAAAATGGATCATTGTCTTCAATAAATTAAACGTTGGATGTTTTACTTTTGGTTGATTTGTTTGTGTTTTTTGTTTCAGTTTCTTTTTTTCTTTCTCTCTCACTTCTTTTGCTGTATTGTGGTCCACCATTGACTGTTTAGTTACACACATACACACACGGCGTCAAATGGAAAAACAGGAAGTTAGACCAAACACGGACCTGGACCTAGTCCTAGACCTGGACCCAGACCTATAAGACATAGACCTGAGCCCAGACTAGGATCACAACACAGACCTGTTTCTGACTAACTGATGGTTCACAGTCTTGGTTCTGATCCTGTTTCGGAGTATATCTCCCTAAAGTTATGTGCTCACGTGGCCCTGTATTTGATCATTTTCAATCGTTCAGACTCAAACAAGTGGTATAAACTTTCGTCAAAATTCACCTTAGACCTGGACCCGGGATTTCCCCACCTCAACATGGAGTCTGGATCCGGTCAGGGCCGCGCTCTGGACTCTGTATGGCTCGCCTCATGTCGAGTGCTTTCTGATGTCACTGTATTTCCTGCTTTTACCCTTTATGTTAACTGGGTAAAAGTGTCTGTTTTAATCACAACTATCAGATATTAAAGAATGGCCTGGTTTTTAACCCGTTAATTTATGTGACACTTTGATTAATAACATATTAACTATGTAGCTACAAACAGCATTAAAATAAGTAAACAAGAGTTTTAAAAGATAGTTTAAGATAAAATTGAAGTGGCGGAAATATGGATGATGTAGGTTTAAAATACATTTTAAAATATAATTTACATTATATATAATAAATATAGACATTGCGCTGAATTTAATGTATCATGTGTTAAATATATATATATATATATATATATATATATATATATATATATATATATATATATATATATATATATATATATATATATATATATATATATATATATATATATATATATATACATGATGTATTGTATAGCATTATAACAAATAAAGCATCCAGGAGGTATTGACACCCACACACAAAATGAGCTGAGCTGTTTACCTCAAATTAACAGTTTTACCATTATTTTTGAAATACTCAGAACTGAGTTCGTTACTTCCGCTACGTTCAACTGAGAGACCGAAAGGGCAATACCGATTCTGCTGATTAGAAAGAGTCACGTTTTATATCAGAACAGAAATAACAACCCACAAACGGAGCAACTGTTTATTTAACGTTTATCTGGATTCATTATTTATTATTTTTAGTTACATTAAAATGACCTATATCCATTTTAAAAAAAATTCGTTCTATCTCTATGGACCACCATGATTTAAACAAATTCAATCATTGACAAAGTTACAAATATTTATTTACACTGTTTTAATGACTGAACTTTGTTTTTATGATTTCGTAGGTATCCATCAGATGCTCAATTGATAAATAAGATATTTTCATCACAAATGTAACAATAAATAAAATAAATTCCCATAAACATAAAATAATCTGAGTTTGTATTTTGTGTATTGTGTTCCTTGTAAAATGAGATGTGTGTCTTTTATTTTCCTTAAACGCACTCAAACATTTTTTTTCAACTGGAGTAACAGAAAAAACTAAAACGTTGGTGAATCATGTACACTTATAAAAATGAGAAATACTTTCTTCACAAATGGTTTCTTTCATGAGCATTTTGGCAACCATAATCATGCCTCTAATCGTAAACAGTGTCTGTATATTTTATTTTGAAGATCTGTACCGGAAAATCTATTCAGTTTAGCGGAAGTTCGTATCTTCTCACTGTTTCAACTCCTTTAAAGCAGAAAAATACGTGTCTATAAACTTTTTAGTTGTGTTCCTGGACTATATCCCCCCTTTGTTAGAAGATACCTTGTTCCGGCTCCAACAGGTGAACATTTCTGTCTAATTTCGACTCGGTTCGGCAGTTAAGTTCATGTTGTTAGCTAATTATTAGCCCCCGGTGTTAGCATCACCTTGTTAGCTTCCTGCTAATTTAGTTGAGTCTCTTTTCTGTTAGTTTGATTTTAGACACTGACAGAGACTTTACTCTGTATATTCTGATTTGTACTTTTTACTGATACGCGATGTCTGTTAATCAGATACCCAGCTATTCGGGTACATTATCCATGAAATTAACCTGTAAATGAACTATTAAACTGAAGTTATTTTTTTGAAGTTAAATTCCAATGAATTAGATTTAAACATTACAAAATAAAATGTATTTGTTGTGGAATGTAATTGTCATCCTACAGCTAAAGCGGAGGTTATCCATGTGTTTATGATAAGATAAGAATCAAACCTGAAGGATTTCGTTCAAAATGGGATGAAAATAATATAACAGACTCATTATTTATTATTTCTATGTTTGACCAGTGGCACACAATCAGATTTTATTAAAAAGATGATGCAGTCAGAAAACGACAAAAATACCAGAAAAACAAAGTACACGATGCCATCAATCACTTGGCTCTTTAGTTTTTAGGGTGTGTATATGTATGTGTTATTTCAGGTCAGTCTCTCAGATTATATTGTATATTTATATGTTTTTTAATTTTATCCTGTATTTTCTATTTTTTGGAGGTGTGCGTGTTCTTTTTTATCATCAGTGTAGATAGATAAATGTACTTTATTTATCCTAAACTCGATACATTCCAGTGTCTCAACATTACAACACAAACACAACAATATAAAACCCACAGCAAACATGAGTAACAAACAAATACAACACAAGAGCAAACACTGGACATTGTTCATGATACACTAGAAGAATAAACAGATGTGGGTGGAATCTGGATAAGAACTGTAAGAATATGCTAAAATACAACTGTATAGTGCAAAACAAGTAGAAACATTCCAAATGAGAAGATGCAAATGAATTTTTGAACAGAAGGAGTTAGACGGTCCAGTGGAGAAGGTGTTCTGTCTATTCAGTGTCTGTTGGAGACAGTGAACATCTTCAGGATGCAGTTTAAAATGTCACATGGTCACAGACTGACTACAGAGTCAATTTTTTGGATGATTCTGTATACAAGTGTACATTATTTGTTGGATGTGTGTATTTTTTTTGTGGCAAGTTTGTGACTTTGTGTGCTGTTGTTGTTCCGTCTCTGCTCTTGAATTATTCATGTGCATGTCTCAGATTTTGTTCTGGTTCTGATTAGCTCCTTTCTTTTTGCCTGGGAAACAAAGACTGACCTGGTTCTGTCCAAACTGAGACTAGAGCCTCAAACGACTGTCTTTGTCTTGGTGTGGACATTTTCCACAGAGTTTCTGGTGTCTCTGTCCATGTTGTCTCCATCCACAGCGTGACCGTGTCCATCATCATGGTGTTTGTGTCTTTAACTGACAGTGATGGACTAAGGCGGGGCTGTCTTCCATTGACATAAGAAGAAGAGCAGGAGGGGGAGGAGTCTCATGATGGAGCATGATCAGTGCCTCCTGTTGGATGAGGAGGCTGTCCGTCAGCTGAGTGACCACCAGAGGGCGGAGTTTATCTTCTCATGGCTGAGTCACCTGAAGAAGATCCTCCCCACCACAGATCGGGTGAGTCCTGTAGGGGACTGGGACCTGGACTAGACCTGGTTCAGGTTTGGTGACTGTGGAAGGTCCAGTCCAGAAGGACTTGGACATGTACCCTGTGTCTACCAAGTCCACAGTGGGTCTGAAATGATGTCAATGGGATTCAAGTTAAAACTTTAACTTGAATTTAAGGAGTTTTACTGAAATACCACATAATTATTGAGGCTTTAAAACCATTTTAACACAAATTATTTCACTTTTAAAGGCTGTTAAAGTAACAGGATAAACTTAGGTAATTTTAATGAGGTCAGTTTTTAAGATTGAATGCAAACTCTGGTTAATTTTTATATTTGAAGGTCTTTGGTGACAAATGAATGAAACTTTATAGAGAAAAACATCAAATCATATGACTTTCGAGATCTTATTTCCTGTTTTTAAGCTTTTTCCAGATTTTCCAAGATTTTCTACAATCACACAATAAATATGCCAACAATGATTCCCTAAAATCAATTTTAAATTGAAATACTGTATTTGATATTTTGTTGTGAGGATCCTAACACTCTCATGTCTGTGGGCTAGTGGGTAAAAATATATGAATGTTAATGCATGTTTTAAAGCCAAATAAGATTGAAAACCAAGAGAAAAAACTGTTAAAAATAAAACATAGAAACAGTTCAAAGATGTAAGAACTCAGAACATAAAATGCAATATATAAATAAAAGCACAAACCAGGACATTGCCAGAAAACACAGGAATTAAACCAGAAATTTAATGCAGTATTGATTAACAATAGAACTTGTGGTTTATATTAATTTGACTTGTGCTTGAATCCACTTACTAGGTCATCATCAGACAGAACCAGCGGCGTCTGGTGGAGCAGCTGTCGGCCATTCTGATTGGTTCCCCGGGTCCACCCATCCGCTGGCTCCTCGCACACTGCCTCGGCCTGCTGCTCCGCCTTGGAGACCCCCTCCCGGCCAGCCTATTGGTCGAGAGGTGCAATGATATCATCCGTAGCAAAGACGACTCTCCGTCAGGACTCCCAACCCGGCTGTAAGTCTAAATGTTGCATTCAGGGCACCTGGGAAAAAGTCTGCCAAAGCACACGGTGACCAAGAAAATATATTTTTTTGTGTTTTTTTTTTTAAAAATAGAAAAGCATACTGAGAGCACAGACTCTGCCAAGGCAGATCAGCCCCCACCCCTCTTTCACTTCTCACTTCTACAACCTGCGGTCTGCCCCTACCAACCGAATGAAACATGTATTCTCAAAATATTATGATTTTAATCTCATAAAAGTACGACATTAATTTTATGAAATTCTAAGTCTTTTTTTACTGACTTTATTCTTACAATATTGTGGCTTTTCTCTTTGTATTTTTTTAAAATTTTATTCTCATAAAATTCAGACTTTTTGTACTTAACTTGATTTTCATAAAATTAGGGATTTTATCTTGATATTTTCGAACTTTATCCTCATAGTGACCAGTGTTCTTAATTCCGTATGTAGCACTAATATGCTACACACCTGAATGTTTGAGCTGTTTCCACTGAACAAGCAGTTTGTGTCGGCAGTGGAATCCTGGTATTTGTGTAAATGTGGACTGTTTTTGTCCTATTCCAGTGCTGCTGTGGCCTGTCTGGGTTCTTTGTACAAACAGCTGGGTCGGATGCTTGTCGCCTCTTTCAAAGACACGTTTTCCAACCTGATGAAGGCAATGAAGAACGCAGAGGTGAGGAAACGGAATATACATGATAATGTAGAACTGGGTACCACATTCACACAAATATGATTTAAACTCCAGGAATAAAGTAATAAAGGGTTCACATGGGTCCTGAAAATGCTTGAATTTCAATGTTGTGTTTTCAAGGTCTGAAAAATGGTTGAATTTTTAATTGCTTGCAAATATAACAAACTTTATGACTGTACTTACTTTTTATACTAAGGGCCTATCCCAAATGTGTTTCTGGATGTCAGCAGAGGGGAGTCTCGCATCTTTACATACAGAGCTATCTGGCTCACCTGGTCTTCCTTGTATCAGTCCATTCCGTTAGAACTGTGTGTCCATATTCCTTTGGTCCATCTTTCAATCGGTGCGATGAGTTAAATGTCTCCGTTTTCCATTTCAGTCTCAGGGTCGATATGAGATCATGCTCTGTCTGGAGAGTATGCTTCATGGTTTGGGTGTCGGCGCCATCTCCTGTCATCGCGATGTCTACAAGGCGGCGAGGACCTGCCTGACTGATCGGTCAATGGCCGTCCGCTGCGCCGCTGCCAAGGTAACAGCCACCATGACAACCATGTCTTTTGGTTATGTTAACGTCACCAACACTCCCATGGGTTTATGTCCTGGTAAATTAATGGACCAGATGTCCCCATAAAGTCCAGGTCCAGATGGTCTGTGTCTCAGGCTGTGTTGTTTGTGTCCAGTGTCTCCTAGAACTGCAGAGGGAGGCAGTCTTCCTGTGGACTACCGAGTTGGACAATGTGGCCACGCTGTGTTTCAGGGCCTTTGAAGGTTCCAATGCCAGCGTCCGAATGTCTGTGTCTGAGCTGTTGGGGACGCTGTTGGCTGCAGCTGTGGAACCGCAGCAGCGGCCAGGTAATCCTGCTGCCACTGTCGCTGTGTTCACACCACTGCATTCAGACCAATCAAGTGTCAGCAGATGAGCTAAAATTTTTGTGTCTTCTTTCCCTAGCAGCCCCCAGGCAGGGTGGGCGGGGCCGAACATCCCTGGAGGAGGTGATGGATCTGTTGTTGGGGGGTTTCCTGAGGGGCGGAGCCGGGTTTCTTCGAGCCAGCGGAGACATGTTGAAGGGCACAAGCTCCGTGAGCAAAGACATTCGCATGGGGGTCACTCAGGTGGGTTACTATGGCAAAAACCTAATAATGCACACATGTAGCAACCACTCAACCCCCCTGCCTCCTCCTCTTTGTTCTCTTCTTTCTTCCTCCTCCTGTTTCTTCTTCCTCTTCCTCAGGCCTGTGTGGTCTTTGTCTCCTCCCTTGGTGCCTCCTGGTTGGAGTCTAACTTCTCCTCCTTTCTGTCACTGCTGATGGAGTTGGCGTCCCATGGTAAAGCGACTCAGACGGCAAGCGACGCTGTGGTAACACGGCGCTGCGTCTCCTTCATTCTGAGGAGCACACTAGGGTCTCTGCTGGGGGAAAAGGCCCAGACCAATGCTGCCAAACAGCTATGTGCGTGTGTGGCAACGCACAAACGGTCAATTGGTGAGCACCGTCAGAAAGGGTGTAGGTCAGAGGGTGGAGTAAGGGTGCGGAGATAACCTGTGTTTGTGTTTGTTGGGCATAGATGCAACCCTGAATGATGGAAATGTGGAGACCAGAGGCTCTTGTGCAGATGTGTCGGCCAGTCAACACATTCTGGTCTGTTGTCTGATGGAGCTGGGAGCACTGGTCCAGGGTCTGGGGTCAATGGCAGGACCCCTACTTACAGACACCTCCACAGGTCTGAGGACACGTGCACGCACACACAGACACACAACACACACACATTAGAAGAACTCATTTCATGATTGTTGTTTTTGTTCCAGGTCTCTTGGATTCTGTAGTGTCCATCCTCCTTCATCCCACCTCCACCGCCCGTTTAGCTGCCGCCTGGTGCCTACGCTGCATTGCTATGGCAATGCCATCCCAGTGTTCTATGCTGCTAGACCGCTGCACCGAGCGTCTGGTGGCACTGAAGTCCTCCCCCGAAGCAGTGTCCGGGTACGCAGCTGCTGTTGCCGCCCTGGTGGCCGCAGTGCAGCAATGCCCTCTGGGAATACCGAGCACCAAGGGGAAGGTAAGGCTGGCCCTGAACATGAGGAACTTATACTTGTGAATCAGTTAAGATCAATTCAGAGCAGTACAGGCTGGTTCAGACCAGTATGGACTGGTTCAGAGCAGCACAGACCATTACAGACTGATTCAGACCAGTGAGTCCAGATATTTTGTACCTGTGGTCATTGTTATGTTCTGTTTTCTTATGTGGGTTCAGGTGGTTCTGGGTCTGGGTGAAGACCTTCTCCGTTCAGCTGCTCAGAACAGTCGTATCTCCCTCCAGAGGACTCAAGCTGGCTGGATACTCATCTCCTCCCTCATCACCCTGGGTAACCATTGGAACATAAGCCTTTCAAAAATGTCCCACTTTTCTACATGAGTTGGTCTGAACATGTGACCAGAGCTTCATTAATGGTTCTAGTTCTAATGTAAATGTGATGCTATCAGACTCATGTGCACATGCCCCATATATACCTGTTGCATTTTATTGAAGTAAAATCATAAACTATCAAAATTTTGTGATACTTCTGTTTGTTTTTGGCTCATTTGTCACAAATTTATATTAAAACCAATCTAAAAAAAAAGACAAAAACAAATTAAAATAGTTTATTTTCTGCTCCTTTCTGTTCAGGTCCAGCGGTGGTGGAACTCCACCTCCCTCGCCTCCTCCTTCTCTGTCGCTGTGTGTTTCCGGCATCTCTGCGTGAACAGGAAATGGAGCTGCGTCGAGGGGACTACTTTACGTGGCAGGTTACATTGGAGGGCCGAGCCGGAGCACTGTGCGGTTGGTACATGCAGAACCCAACACTTGACGTGACCTGAGGTGAACCAAACAGGTCTTAAGTGCGTTTTTGTGTCCAACAGCCATGAAGAACCTGCTGCTCCACTGCAGGAACCTGGTCACCGATGACATTATCAGCCGTCTCCTCACACCATTAGCCTGCTCTGTGGCCCTGCTCACCAAGTCAGTCTTTAAAGGTTCAAGGGGATAGTTTTAGTCATTAACGTAGATGGATGTATTCAATCCTATAGTTTAAAGTGGGTGGTTTTACTTGGTTGTTAAAGTTAAACTGTTTTACTCTGTTCTAAAGGTTGAACATTTCCAATCCACTGTTGCTGATCTGTGTGTTCTGGTTCTGTTCAGGTTGCCGGTTCTTCTCCGGTCCTACGGTTCCTCAATCCGGACCTTGTCAGTTGTCTATAGACTCCGAGTCTATGAGCTGCTGGCTCTGCTACCGCCTCACAATTACCACGGTAACACCAAGCTTCTATTAAACAGACTCCTTCCTCTCCTCTGTGGTGTCTCACAGTTCCGTTGTTCTTATTCTACAGAGAGTTTCGGGTTGGTGATGAATCAGCTGGTGTCGGATCTTTCAGGCCAGGACAACCTGAACCAGCTCTGTTCAGAGCTCACTCTGCTCCCGCCGCTCTGTCATTGTGATGACCTGCCGCTGGTTGGCCACATCCTCCAAGACCCTGCCCACCGCTACATTGAAGAACAGGTGGGTCAGTGTTTCTGGCTCAGTTCCACATTTGCAGGAATGTTTAGAACCGGGAATTTGACCTGTCCTCAGGTATTGACATGAACTGCAAATATGTATTTTTGTATCACTAAATTTTTTTCATTTACTTTAAACTGACTGTTTTTATATGCTGGTGAGCCGAAGACAAGATTCCACTTCGGTGGACGATAGATCTGATCTATTCTATTCTATTCTATTGATACTATAATCGGGAACCTGCTTTATTAACAACAGCAGCATTCAGATACAAGAGATAAACGGTGAGATGCAAAACAAGTAAGGTGCAATGACATATTAAAGTGACAATAGTGCAAAGTAAAGTTGCAAATAATGTAGTGATGGTAGGATTTACAAAAAGTGCATAGTGTGAAACAGAAATAAAATGTATGATTATGATTTTGATTTATGTGATAGCTTGTGGAAGGAAGGATTTCCTGAATCTGCCCGTTTGACAGCAGAGCTTTAGTGGTCTGTTGGAGAAAGTACTCCGCTATCTGTCTAATGTATAGTGAAGAGGGTGTTCAGTGTAATAGGACATTTTAATGAATTTCTTGTATAGTTTAGCATATTTTGTTTTGTATTTTAAGATTTTTAACATGCATGTTGGTGTATTATAATCATATTTTTTCTGTATTGTAATGCATTCTTGTGTATTTTAACTTATTTTAGTGTACTTCTTTAGTATTTTTGGGTTTTAGTACATTTTTGTATGTTAGGGCATTTTTTCATGAAATTTTAGTTCACTGCATTTTTATATATTTTTTGTGGATTTTAGTACATTTCACGAAATTATTGGTGCATTTTAGAACAATTTCTGTGGATTTTAGTACATTTTTTGTGGAATTTGGTGCATAATATCCAGGTTCTTTTGATGGTATTGGTCAAATATTGGTCTTCGTCATCCACTTTTTCTAGATTTTCTTCAACCAATGATCCAAACAGATCAAGTGAATCTAGATCAAGTTCACAGAAGTCACTGGATTAAACATAGGAGAATGAATTGTTGACAGTGTGTCACAGCCCCACCTTCAAGAATTGCAGGGATTTGATGAGTCCTGCCCCTTACTGGGAACTTAATTGAGGTTTGGGGTGGAGGAGATGTTTTTACTGGGTAATTTTAGTGGTAACACACAACGTTTTTTTTTCACAGTTCCTATGTTTGAAAAAGGGGGTTTTGATATTTAAAGGAGATAAATGATGACAGACTCCAGTCGGTACTGAATCACTGATGAGTGGGTTTGTGTTTCCATGATTGCAGCTCCACGGCAGCAGTGTTGGTGGAGCCTCTCTAGACAATGACCCCTTTAGTCTATGTGACCCCGGTGATGAAGCCCCTGCTCCTCTTCCTCCTCCCGTGGCTCTGACCGCCATCGCCGTCCAACTCTTCGGGACGCTGTTCCCTCACATCATCTCAGCTCAGAAGTAAAGGCCTATCTGTGAACATTGACCAGGATTTAAAGATGTGTTGGTTTCAGTTTGTGATGAATCATCCCTGAATGTACAAACATGTCATGTTGTTTTTCTGTCAGAGTGAAGATCCTGGAGCAGTTTGCTGAGATGGTGAACCAGGTCAAAGGTCAGCGACAGCAGACAGTCCAGACCCATGTGTGTGCTGCCCTCTGCAGTCTGCTCAAGGTATTGCACCTTTAACAACTCTGGGAGACACTTGGCTTTGAAGCAGAATTCACACATGAAAGCGCCCACAGGAATAAAGTACACTCCAAATACAATAAAGGGCACAATGGGCAGAAAGCAGAAGCTACTTTTTGTGCTGGCAAGAGGTGATTTTTCAAGTCTAGTGAAATTGGTTTATTGTGCAAACCGGCAATGGAAATATCTTTTTATGCGACTAGGGTCACATGAATAATAATTAGAAAAGCCACTGAGTGCAGACCTCCACTGAAACTGATGATCAATAATAATCTGATAACAGCACTGATCAGATCTTGATCAGAGTAATAGTGCAGATTGTTCTGTTCAGACTGTGTGGAGGTTTAGAGGAAGATCAGGTCTGTGCTCTAACAAGGTCTGGGTCCTCAGCTCCAGGCGGGTGTCCGTGGTCCCCTGGGTCCAGAAGAAGTCCGTCCCCCTGCCCTGTCCCTGCTGTCGGGAGCACTGGAGAGCAGTAGTCCTCTACTGCGCTGCCTGGCAGCTGAAGGTCTGGCCCGTCTGGTTCAGGTCGTCAATGACCCCGGATTCACTGTGTCTGTGTCCCTGCTCTGCTTTGACAGGTGAGTAGCTGGGGTTTAAGAGACAGTGGGGCTAACAGGTCAACATAACTGGAAATGTTAATTACTGGGTCGATATGTTTTTAATAACAAATGCCGAACCTGTCATGTCCTCCTCTTTTTATTAGTGCTGCCATTAACAACTAATTTTCTAATGATTAATGTTTCAGATATTTTTTTTTATTATTTGACTAATCTAAATGACTCATATTTTTTGTAAATCAAGTGTTTATTAGTTTGTTGTATCTATTTTAATTTGAATCCAACTCAAGGACCAAAACCTAAATTGTCACCTGTGTCAAGACAAATATAAACAGTATAATGAACTGAAATATTAAACAGAAAATTAAAAAGAAGAAAGGGGGTGTGAACAGGTCCACAGACTGGAGGCAGAACTGTAAGAGTCTGTCTCTCTCTCTGTCTGTCTTTATTTAAAATAGTGCATCTGTATCAGATTACTTCCACCAAGGAGGTTATGTTTTCGCTGGAGTTTGTCTGTTTGAGTTTTAGCGACATTACTCAAAAAGTTATGGATAGATTTTGATAACATTTTCAGGAGTGTCACAAGGAAGAAATGATTAAATGTTGGTGGTGATCTGGAAGAGATCTTGGATTCTGGATTACTTTGAAATTTATTCTCCATTTACTGCAATGTAAAATTTAAAAGTGTTCCAGAATCCAGGATCTGTTCCGGATCACACCCAACATATTGTTATTTCTTCCTTGTGACACTCCCAACATATCCTTTTTATTAAATTGGATCAAAATTCATCCATAACATTTTGAGTAATGTTGCTAAAATACAAACAAACAAACAAACTCCAGCAAAAACATAACCTCCTTAGTGGATTTCCGTTCATTGGGGGGGGGGGGGGGGGGGGGGGGGGGGGTCTGCCTTGGCAGAGGTTTGCATTCTGAGTGCTTTTCTAGTTGTATATTGAATTGATTTTTTCTGATCAGAGAGTTGCCATCCGACTCATAAACCCACTCTGATGTTCATGGTTCAGATTGAAAACAGCGAGGGATGCGGCATCTCGCAGTGGCTTTGCTCTGGCTCTGGGGGCACTGTACCGTTACGTGGGTGGGATCAGCTCCCCTCAACACCTGTCCACCTGTGTGGGTGTCCTGTTCACCCTAAGCCAGGACAGCACCTCCCCGGAGGTCCAGGTGAGTCTGCTTCGGTCACCTTTCAGTCTAGATTCACCTGGGACTCCCATTAACTTCTATCCCTGTCCTCCAGACCTGGTCCCTCCACAGTCTATCTCTGGTGGTGGATCTGTCTGGGGGTCTGTACCGGGTCCATGCAGAGCCCTCCTTCACACTGGTACTCCGCCTCCTGCTGTCAGCACCGCCCACTCACCCGGAGGTTCACCTGAGTCTGGGCCGCTGTCTGCACACTCTCATCACCTGCCTGGGTCCAGATCTACAAGGTAAGACTTGAACCGTTTATTTACAGTTCTACTGTAAGACTGACTCATAGAACTGCTCATATAATTACTCATAGAACCATCCATAGATCTAGCCAGTGTGGTTGATCTTCGGTCCATTGTTCTGCTGGGTTCTGTGGTTCATATGATCATGTGTTCACAGGTGACAGTGTGGCCAGTCTTCGGTCCAGTGTTGTGCTGGGTTCCGCTATCATGCAGTGTTCTCCAGACTGCCTGGTTCAGTCCAGAGCCGTGTCCTGTTTTCAGCAGCTTCACATGTTCTGTCCTCCTCACGTCGAGCTGTCTAGCCTTGTCCCTGCGCTCTGCGTGAGTAGCCTCGACCCCTGAACTCATCCAGTGCACCTGTCCATTAGAGCCTGTTTGTTTCCTGCTGTGCCTTATGTTCAGTGCCGTTAAAACCTATTAAATCTTTTCCAAGAGGTTTCAGCATAAACTCTATGTATGAACTGAAGGTTTTGTGTGTTGTTGTTTTTTTTTCAGGAGATCTTATTGGATTATTCTCTGTTGGTATGTCCTCTCTCATGGCTGAAGCTGTGTTTACATAGTGTTCAGCTTCTTCCTCTGTTTGCTGCATCTCTGTTCATGGACTGGGTTATTGACTTCACCCACTCTAGTTGAAAACAGCTGGTTCTGGATCTGAAACCCATCCTATTCCCTGTTCCCTGTGTCCTGGCCCAGTCTGTGAAGGAGCCTTTGTTTTCAGTTCTGCTGCATCTGTTTGTCTTTGTCTCTGTCCATCTGTCTTTTCATTGATTTGGACACTTCATGTGCTGCTTTTGAAGTTTGTGTTGCAGTTTGATGTCTAACTCACTAACTCCTGCTCTGTTTATCCATGTACCATTTTTATCCATTTCCTCTAAAACCTAACACCAAATCTGACATATTTTTGACATTGTCATTGCAGTTCCTTCTGTTTCGGTTTTCTTTTTTGAGTCTGTTGATCTATCTGTTTGTCTTCATCATCCTCTGTCTACATTTATCATCCTCTGTGTGCTTTTCAGACTCACCTGTCCAGTTCCTACCTGTCTCTACGTGGTGCTGTTGTGGCCTGTTTGCGTCAGTTGGTCCAACGTGAGGCTCTGGAGGTTTCAGAACTCGCTGTGACTCTGGTCAAAGAACTGCCAAGGCGAGACAACACACAACTGGGTGAGACAAACACCACAAACTCACATAATATGAAAAAAATAACTTTATACTGATACATAATGATTGACTAAAAAGGTTAACAAAATAATGGAAAATGGACAAAAATAAACAAATGGAACAATGAACAAAAAGGGTGGGTAAATGGATAGATAGGTACATCGATAGATCTGTCTATGTTTATGGTGGGATTAAAGGTCAGGTTTATTGTACAGCTGTGGATGTGAAGGCTGATTGATCTGATCGGTCAGACAGGGTTCCACCTTCTTCCTCTTTGTTTACAGATGTCACCATAAAGGAGGTGGGTCTGGAAGGAGCCCTGTTCACCCTGCTGGACCAGGAGTCTGACCCAGGTCTTAGGAGGGACATCCAGGAGACACTGGTCCACATGATGATGTCCAGTGCCACCACTGGGAAACTGGGGCACTGGCTCAAACTGTGCAAGGATGTCCTGTCTGCATCCACAGGTGGGTGGGACATCTTAAAAGGTTAGGTTTAAAGGGGAACACCACCGCACGTCTACACTGACCCCACCTCATTAGCCCACAGGTCACATGACCAGACTGACCTTTGACCTTTGAACCCCCTCAGACTGCCGGACCCCTGTGGAGGCCAGGCAGGATGACGAGGAGGCGGACCCCAGCCGTGACGATGACTCGTCTGCGTTCAAAGCACACTCCGACAGCAGTGGCCCCTTCACAGCACTGCGCTGGGCCACACGCCGCTTTGCCATGGAGTGTGTGTGTCGAATCATCGCACAGTGCAAGAGCACTGACCCTGCCCACTTCGACATGATGCTGGCTCAGGAGCGACGCCTCCATGAGTCCACAGGTAGGTGAACTGTGGAACTAAGAACCAGGATGTTGACTGTCCATGGAGAACCGAAAACCTGAACTTATTGTCCACAGAAAACCTAGACATTCACTGTCCGCAGAGAACAGAGGACAGGGACATTTACTGTCAATTACATTACATTAGATATAACTTTATGAAGGTTCCATTTTATGAAGATAAGAAGTTTTAAGAAAATGATAACTATAAATATAAAAATAAGCAATTTCACATTTCAAATATGAGAAATGAATGGCAAACAAATGTTGCTCTCTGAAAATGTATTTTAAAATAAATTTTTGTTATTTAAGCAATAAAATCCCCCGGTAGAACTTCATGATGTTCTGCAGAACATTGATACTGTCCTCTCTCTGTCTGCAGACTTCCTGGTTCTCCATCTGGGCGACCTGGTCCGTATGGCGTTCATGGCTGCGACCGACCACAGCGACCAACTGCGCCTGGCGGGTCTACAGACTCTGCTGGTCATCATCAGACGGTTCTCAGATGTTCCTGAACCTGAGTTCCCCGGCCATGTGATCCTGGAACAGTACCAGGCCAATGTAAGTATGATCCAGATGGTGCTACTGACCGTTGACCGCAACCCTGGACACAGAGTCGGGTGGATTGCAGTTTACCTTGTGTTATCATAATTATTAGGCCTTCGCTGCAGACTATGTCTGGCATGAGGCCTATTGAGACCGCTGTGATCACAATATGCAAGGGGACGAAATATCCCAGGGATGCAGTCACCAGGGACGACTTGCATCCCTCGCACACACTCGGGGACATCAAAAGCTTTCATATGAGGCAAAGAAAACACTATATTTTTCCTGCTCGGGTTCTTCTTGACATCTGCTCTGTCTGCTTTTGAGCTCAAATTTGACCCCCTGAACATGCACGAAAACTCACCAAATTTTGCACACACTTCAGAAGTCTGAAAAATTGCGAATGTATATACTTTCAGAGAAGTCAGTAAAGAAATGTCTACAGCTAGTGAAGTTAGAGCTTTGAAAACCGGTACACATGTTCATCATATGAAGACAAACAAAAAAACCTTATGATGGCTACGCCCATAAACCAACAGGAAGTCCATCATCTTGGTTTGAAATTTCAAAAATGCAGAGTCATCGTTTTCAATGTCATCGGAATTTAACAAACTCCTCCTTGGCTGTTGGGCCCAATGAGCTCAAAATCAGTGAACATTATCTAGACAAGTGGGACATAAAAAGTTCTAAAAAATTTTGGGAAAGTTGCATGGTTTTTGTGCTACAACGTTGCAAAATTTGCAAAGTTTTCTGGAAAAATTACCACGACATAAATTGCTTCAACTCAGACATACGAACACTGGTTTGGCTGAAATTTGACACAGATGTCTATCTCCCGGGTCTACATCCATTTCGTGAAAGACCTTCTTTGCACTACAGCGCCCCCTAGAAATGTACTCTTATTGAAATAACTGTAGTTCGGACATATGAACACCGATTAGCCTGAAATTTGATTCAGGCATCTATCTCTCAAGTCTACACCTGTTTGTCAAATTAAATTATTATTTCACACGACAGTGCCCCCTACAGACTTGTCAAATACATGGTTAATAAATTGGCATTAGATCATACATACAAATACTGACCTGGCTGAAATTTGACTCGGACATCTATCTCCCAGGTCTACACCAGCTTATCAATAGAAATCGCAATTTTGTTCTATAGTGCCCCCTACAAATTTGCCTTTACAAAAAATAGCTGTAGTTCGCCTATACAAACACCGATCTGGCTGAAATTTGACTCAATTGTCAGTCTCAGTTCTACACCCATTCAACACACATTTCAAATAAGTCACTCTATAGCACCCCCTTTATATTCATACAAAAGTGTGCATTTCTGACAGAATATCACATCGGCGGTTACAAGGGACGGCGAAGGCCTTTGAGACTGCTTGAAGTTTTAAATCTTATTTATTCTTCTTATTATTATTATTTTTCATGTGCACTGAAGTTGACATTGAACAACATAAAAAGGAAAATACCATGAGAAATTAAGAAAATTTGTTCAGTCTGACTCATTTATCATAAACTTATCAACTCGCTAGAAACCAACCAAATGATCACTATTAAGAAATGTTTGTACTTTTTGCAAAGCTTTTATTAAGTGTCATAAATTATGAGGAAAAAAAATTAATGACATGATACATTTTAAAACTTTTGCTCATTTTTAGCATCAATTTAAATAAACATAGTCTAAAGTATGGATCTTTCTGGGTCCCGGCTCCTCCATTGTGGCTATTCAAACTGAAGTCGCATAAAAACATTAAATATGGATCAGATTCAGGACCAGGCCTGAATGTGTCCTGGGTCTGAGTAAATAATCACATCTCAGCCAAAGGTCAGATTTTTCCCTGTATGTGAACGTTGAAGACTTTTGACCTTGTGTGTTTGTTCAGGTTGGCGCCGCCCTCAGACCCGCTTTCTCAGCTGACGCCCCTCCTGACGTTACATCCAAAGCATGTCAGGTGAACCACTTCTCCTCCTCAATAAATGTCCGCCCATGCATGTCTGTGGTGCCTTCCGCCTTTGCCGTCTGACCTCGTCTTCTGACGACACCCTCTTCTCTGCAGGTATGTAGTGCGTGGATTGCCAGCGGCGTGGTCAGCGACATCCGCGACCTGAGGCGCGTCCATCAGCTGTTGGCATCCTCATTGGTCAAAGTTCAGAGTGGCAGAGATGGCAGCGTCCAGCTGTACAACGAGGCGGCTGCTACCATGGAAACGCTGTCCGTGCTGAAGGCGTGGGCTGAGGTGGGTTCATACAGAACAGACGCAGAAAGATCCAGAACCTTTACACACAATTCGTGTCTGACATAAGTCTGTTTAGTAGCACATAAATAAAAGAAGATAAATGAAGGAGAATAGGATCAAAATATACATTGATCTAAGGAGCGATTTGTGTACATCGCCATCTGGGCAGGTGTTTGGCATTAAACTTAGTTATGCCATCAATGAGTAGTTGTTGTGCGGTAATACATTCTGGTGACTGAGACAATGGCATGACAGCATGAATAAAATTACTTGGTTTAATGATGTCAGACAGTGGCCTCTGGTCACTGATGAAGGTATCTTATGAACTTATTTAAATTTATGAATTATATGTTATGCTAGACAGCATTAGCCTACCATATACAGACCTTTGCATATGTTAACATAGCCTAAATTTTGTCCACACTGTAATCACTGGTTCACAATAATTAACTAGGCTAATTACACTCACTGAGAAATACTTGAGCTGCAGTTTTTATTTGGGGTGAAGTCTTTTCTGTTGATATTTTTAATCCAGACGTTCCAAACACCCTCCTCCACACAACCAGGTAAACGGTGTAGACAGTATGTTAAACAACATAGACAGACCTGTGTTTCTTGCATACTGGCTTCTTCCATAATTTATGTTTTCTGCTGTTGTTGTAGCATCCAATGACAGCACATATCCTCCTAAATGCAGTCATAGCACTAGTTGTTGACAAGTTTTCCCTGGACACTGATGCATCTGCTACTCGCTGCTAGTTCTCCATGCTTCGCATCCATTGCCCAGTCATGGTGGCTGCTCCACTTCCGGTTATTTCCTCAGATCGGTGTATAGGAAAACGCATGCAAAGTCCACCAAAATAAAAGTATTAGAAATGTTTTGCACATGCCCAAAGTGAAGCCAGGGTCTTCCAATGCCACTTGCATCTTTATTTATTTTCCTTCCTCCTCAGGTTTACATCGTAGCGGTTCAATCAAGCAAACAGAACCAAAGCTCTGATAGGCCGTCAGAGCTGTCCATTACCTCTGGGACCAATGATGGCTCAGGGGTGGAGCCTGGAGGGGCGGGGCTCCTGAAGCTGGTTCAATCAGACCTGTCAACACTAAGCTCTCTGTGGCTGTCTGCACTGCAGGACTATGCCCTGCTCACCCTCCCACCAGAGTATGCATCCCAGCTCCCTGCAGCAGGTAAGGCAGAGGGGCCAGAGCCAATGGAGGGTGGGTGGGACCATATTTGGGCTGTTGACACAGTTAGGATCAAAATATTTCCTTATTTGTGGTCCCTGAATGCACCATGATGGCATTTGTCCTGCAGGGGGCTCGTTCTACACTGCAGAGACTGTCAACCATGCCAGAGGTCACTATGCATCGTCGTGGGTGCCTATCCTCTACGCCACTGCGCTGTGGCTCCACAGCACAGGTCAGAGGTCACAGGGTTACCGTGTTCCAGACTGTAGAGTTAAGGTTATTAAAAGGTCACATGTCGGTTTCAGGGTTTGTGACAACAGACGACACCCCTGTTAACTTGTCTAGACCGGCCACGCCCACCTCCATGGGACACACAGGCTCTATGGGTGGAGCCAAAAGTCCAGAGGATGTCAACACAGACAGGCTGCATTTGATTCTGGGTAGGTTTGAATCCGAATGTGCCAAAGACCAGAAGGTTAAATCTACATTAGGGCGGCAACTAACAACTATTTTAATAGTCGAAACAACTAATCGGATAATTATTTTAAAAAAATTTAGTATAAAGTTTTGTGGCAATTGATAATAAACACAAGAAAGATGTTTACAATGAAAAATAATTTTTTTATTGAACACACTGCAGATTTATATATATAAAATAAATTAAATATGTGTCTTCTATCTAAAACCATTTGGACACAATTCTGGGTGTGCACCTCTGCAGGAAGGGCTTCATGGCTGAGCATGAAATGGGCCTTAAATGTCAGACTTAAACGGACCCGGGCAATCCGAGTCTGGTCTGGGCCCCGATTCACATGATAAAAATTATGCCTGAATCTAATGGTTCCAGTCGGGTTGGGTTAAATATTCCTAGCTGTAGTCCATGGTGCGTCTCTTCTTCAGACGGCATACATATAATTTAAAAGACGTTTGTCACACACAGTCTGACATAACATAACATTTAGAGAGTAAGTATGTTGGGCAGTTGAACCAAACGCAGTCTGAACTCATCTCGGTATGATTCAAGTTGCATTCAAACTAATACGCATCCGTCACCGTATCCAGGCTAAAATGATCCTGAACTTTACAAGTTTTGGTACTAGCACCTGATGCTGACGCCATAATTTTTAGCTCATCCGGACGAAGTCCTAATGAGCTATTGCTATTGCACTTCGTCGTCATCCACAATTTACTAAAATCGCTTCTCCGGCCTCAATCCTCAGTGGATTTCAATTTTGATTATTAATTAGATGGATCTAAGCACTGGGTACAAAACTTATCACTTTGTTTGTCGAAATTTTAAATTGTAAACAATTTGTTTACAACTTTGTACATTTTTCCAGTCTGGCACTAAAATCGCTTCTCCTCCCTCAATTCTCAACGAATTTCAACAGATTTCTGATTTAATGATCTATTGAATGATTCCCTTTTGTTGATTGCAAGACATTGCAGCTGTGAGAACCAGATAACCACAGGGCCATTGGGCCTATTTTTTTGTTCTTTATGTCTTTACATGAATATTTGTGGATGTTACAGATGTTTGACTCATGTTATTGATGTTTTACCTGTTGAGTTCTGTTCTATTGTGTGGTCAGGAATCAGTGTGGAGTTCCTGTGCTCTCCACGTTCTGGGGACCAGATGGAGAACATCACATCTTGTCTGCGAGCTCTGCAGGCACTGCTCGATGTCCCGTGGCCTCGGGCCCGGATCGGCCATGACCAGGTGAGTGTGTGTTTGTAGATCCGGATCTGTCTGTTTTGGTTCCGGTACACTCTGATCCTGTTCTTCTGTGGTCCAGGCTCTGACTGTGGAGCTGCTAGCTGTCCTTCACCGACTGATGGTCACCAGGGAGGCGGTGTCTGTCCAGCTGGCTGTGCTGGATTTACTCCGACAGATTGTCACCGCGGCACAAGAGCACGTCAGGGAGAAACGGCACAGTGCAGAAGGTGAAAACATAAACGCAGACACACACACATCCTGGTTCTGGCACTCTTAACTAACTCCACGTCTGTGTACAGTGGATGACGGTGCCGCAGAGAAGGAAACACTGCCAGAGTTTGGTGAGGGGCGGGACACTGGGGGGCTGGTTCCCGGGCGCTCTCTGGTGTTTGCAGCGTTGGAGCTCTGCCTCTGTGTTCTGGTCCGGAAACTTCCACAGCTCAGCCCCAAACTGGCTGGAACCAGTCCAACTGGTAAGACCAGGACCCAGATCCCTGTGAGGGTCTGGAACCTGAGAATCCCCTGGATCTGGATGTTTGTATGTCCAGTAGTGTTCTCGTTCTGAAGGGTTGAACGTGGTTGTCAATGGACAGAGTGGGTTGATCTGAGGTTTAAACTGGAGTCTGTTTGTTCATTTACATCACAACATTTTATCAGTTACCCTGGATTCTGAAAATTCTAATGTATTTTCACCTAGATTACGTGTTAACAACTGTTCCCTCAACCCTAAACTTTCCCTCATTAATGTTCTGAGTAGGTCGGCCCGGACTTTTCACATTCCTAGAGTTTCTGGGGGTGGGGCTGTGTGCTGAAGAATGCTGATTGGTGGAATCCACCATCAGTGTACTTTGCTGTGTTGATGTCTTTCCCCTTCAAATCACATGCGAACATTAGCGAGTTAAGTTGTAAGGCTTGTAAGGAAGATATCCTCTTCTGTTTTTTTATCCTCATCTTCTGTTCTGTATCATCATAAGCCCACTGGTTAAATGAACTGGGTGTGTTTTATGGACTAAACGCATATAGTCTCAAACACTGACCATGACTTGATGTTTTATGGAGTGTGACATCTTGGTTCTGGTTCTGGTTCAGGTCCTTGTGGGTCTGTGTGGACGCTGTCAGACAGTGATTGCAGTCTGGTGTCCTCTGCTCTGTGTGTACTCTCTGAGCTGCCATCCATCTGCTCTCCTGAAGGTCAGAACCATCCTCGTATTGGTGGCATGCCCATGTTGGTGTGTTAGCTTTAGCTTCATATGAACCGAGGTTGTTTGTTCGTCCTCCAGGCAGCGTGTCCATCCTTCCCACCGTCCTCTACCTGCTGCTGGGTGTCCTCAGGGAGCTGGTCCATCAACCCATGGCAACAGGCTTAGGGGAAGGAACAGGGGGTGGGGCCAGTTTGGTGGTCCAATCCGCTCTGCAGGCTCTGAAAACCGTCCTGACATCGCCAATGAGTCGACAGGAGAAGAGTCGTGGTGCTTGGAACTTGCTGCTGAGGTCGGCGTTAAACACGCTGTTGACGCTGTGGGACACCGGTATGGGTACGCCCACTGAACGCTGTTTGATGGAACTTGCATAGTTGTTTCATCTGTTTGTAATGGTTGTTACTTGTGGCCAGGTGACGCCGGTGTCACTGTAGACCAGGTCAGCCTCCTCACTGCCCTCACCATCTTCCTGTTGTCTGCTGGTCCAGACGTCTGCACCATCAAACCTCTGTACAAGCTCAGTCTGCAACGATTCACCGCCTGCATAGATGCCAAAGACCCTGTGGTAAGTAACTCATCATGGTCACATTCCATCCTAATGCGTTGCTGTCGTTGTGCTGATGCCTGGGTGACGTTTTCAGGTGGTGAGTCGATGTTTCCAGCTCCTCGCCACCGTGTTCAAGGCTCCACCCCCTGTTTCAATTCCATACATTCAGAGTTTGGGTCCAGCGCTCGTCAGGTTCCTACAGGTCAACCCTTCCTTATCTTCTCTTTCGTTCCTTCCTACTATCCTTTCGTCTTCATTCCTTCCTTCCATGTCTATTTCCTTTCTTGTCTCCTTTTCTTCCTCCCTTCCTTCCTTCCTGTCACTCTCATGTCCTTTCCTGTTTACTTTCTTCCTTTCCTCATCTTCCCCTCTTCCCTCCTTTTTAATATTTCCTTCTCTGTCATTTTGTCCTCCCTCTTGTCTAGTTTCTTTCTTTTCTTCTTTTCCTTATAAATTATTGCATTCATCCTAACATGCTATTGTTAGTTTAGCTGACACTGTTACTGTTCTACCCAAACTCTGTCTATATGTTTTATTTCTATCATTTCAACCTTTATTGTTTTTGGTTATAAATCCGCCCATCTTCTGACCTGATATTTAACCAATCGCCATTATCGATCACATGACACATTTGTGGGTTTTGTGTCATCAGAAGGTGGAGGGGCGTCGGCCTCAGAGTCCAGAGGAGTTGACAGCCGTCCTTGATGGGATCCGGGCCATGGAAGTTCTGGTCCAGGCGGCCGACGAGTCTCAGCGTGAGTATAGTCCAGACAACAGACCATGTCTACCAGAGTCGGTGTAGGCTCATGGGAAGTGTAGTGTTGAAACCCATCTGTTCCAGGTCATCAGCTCGTCGCTGTGCTGCTGCCCCTCCTCATCTCCTTCCTATTGGATGAAAATGCTCTTGGCTCCGCCCCCACAGCATCACGGTCCCTCCATGAGGCAGCGTTGAAGGACCTGATGCGTCTTGGACCACAGCACTCAGCTGTGTTCAGGTCAGAAGTCATGAGCTTTTTTAGATTAAACCAAATAGAGAAATGTCAGAATTAAACCTCTCATGATGTCATTTCTCTGTAAAAAAAAACCAAAAACAGACCTTAACTACAAAAGCACTCTGAGAGCGCAGACCTCTGCCAAGGTAGACCCCCCCCTCCCTCCACCTGATCACTCCCAAAATGAAATCAGTTCTTCCTGTTCACATTTCCAACATATCCTGAAAATTTCATCAAAATCCGTCCATAAGTTTTCGAGTTATCTTGAACACAGACAAAGAGATAAACACCGGCAAAAACATAACCTCCTTGGCAGAGGTAATGATAAAAGTAATAAGTTCAAATTGAAGATGATTGTTTTAAATTGTGTCTACTGTCATGAGGGTAGAGGTTAGTCATTGGCTGAGGGCAAGTGGACAGGGCTTAGAGCAGCAGAGTGGAGTTGGTGAGAGAAAAGGGAGTTTTCTGTCTTTTATCAGCATTTTACTAAAGTTTTAATGGTGAATTTATTTATATTTATATCTTTATTGCACACAAGCCAATGAAGATATTTATATGTTTAATTTCCGTATAAACTTGCTGGTGTTAGCGTCAGTACTATTTCTCATCCGCAGTCACAATTCATGTAAATAAATGTATATAATAGTGTTTTATACTCGTCTACTGTTCAGTTTTTATTTGTATTTTTGTGGTCTGTATAGTTCAACAATATTTGATAAAGGTTTGTATATTTATATCTGTCCAGGGCATGAACCAATGTAATATGATGAACTGCATACAGATAGAACACAACTTTTAATTAGATTAATTTAATTCTGTATGCATTATAAGGTAACATGTGTATGTTCATGCTGTGTCAAATACCACGCGATTAGTGGTTATGAATAACTGGAGATCTTCGCGTATATGGACATACAATCAAATGCCGTTGAATAATACAAAGGATGAAAATGTGTACGTATAGCACGACAAATGTCATCAGAACTGGTGTGACATACAACACAATTCCATTTCACAGTTCAATTCTGGAACCGATGATCACACAATGATCTGTGTGATCCACATGGAGAAGACAGGAACAAGTATTCATATGAACTCAGAAAGTTTACTCAGCAACGTTTTCAGTTTTTTTTTTTTTTTTACAATAGATATGGTTGCAAATTTTAAAAACACATTTCATAACACACTGTTTTAAGCATTTATTACATTTAGTAATGATAATAAATGGACATATATTGGAAGTTAAGTTTGTTTAGGAAAAGATTTAGAATTAATTTTCTGAGCCTTTTCTACTAAAAACCTCTTAAACAGCCCAGTTCTGGTCCTTAAAGGCATCGGTGGTGGTTTTCAAGCCAGTAGTACTGTTTCCAGTGTTGCCGTGTTGTTTTAGTTGGTGAATGAACGCTTCATGTCCTCAGGTCTCTGGTATCGTCATCTCCTCACTTGAAGTCTCGTCTCGAAGCCGCCATCAAAGGGAACCAGGAGAGTCTGAACGCCAAAGCTGGTCCCACCCACCAGAGCGACCGCAGCACCGCCAAGGCCTCGCCCAGCATCACGCTCAAGACCAACTTCCTGTGAGGTGTTCAAGGTCTAGTGTTGGCTGCTGGACACCATAGACACATCCGTTCTGATTCTTGCTGCTTTTCCAGGTTTTATCTGTGAGTTTGAGGCAAAAAATGACTTTAATCCCAGATTTGAGAAAAAAGTAGAATGTTGTAGGTTTTAGAGAAGGAACGGCAACGATGAGAAGTTTATGTGATGTCATACGGAGTCAAAACAGGGACATCAGACTCAGATGAGTTCAGGTTCCACCTTCAGACCCATAGAATTGGAACTGGAACACAACCACAACCAGAAAAACATGGAAACAAAAATAATAATCAGGTTTATGGAAGTGTGAAAAACCTCAACAACATGAAATATATAAAAAAAAAGGGACAAAAAAAGTTTCACTTCAACAAGTTTTTATTCAAATACACAGAACATTTAAGAAGATTAGAAGAAATACAGGTTCATTTGTTCACATTATTCACATTGTATTATTATTAAAGGATAGTTTGTAAATATAAATATTTACAGAATTACAAATATGCCATATAAGCACATTAGAAAAATTAAAACACTGTCACTATGACAAATTAATATGAAAATAGTCGTAATTTTATGTAAATAATTTAATGTAAATGCCATACTTTTATGAGAATAAAGTCATAATATTTTGAAAATAAATTCACAATAGTGTGATAAAAGTCATAGTTTATAAATCATCAGCCTTCATCCAGTTTGAACTTACAGTGACACATCAAAGTTCACTAATGTTGGAGCAGACGAATAATGCTAATGTGTTTTGGTGGTGGACAGAGTGAATAAGCTCCGTATTTGGCCTTTGTCTATAAACTGCAAATGAAACTGGAACCTCAGAATGTTTTCAGTTCTCCATTATGAAACCAGAGGGAATTACTTCGTTCTGTAAATTCTGAGGATTAAAAACGACAAAGAAAAGACTTTATTTCAGGAATATTCCAACTTTATTCTCCTAGTGACAGTGTTTTGTTTTTGTCCCTAAAATGCTCTTGTACGAAAAAAAAAAAAAAGTGTATTTGTACTTCTTAGTAGGTTCTTCTTCTTATGCTCTGTTTTGTGGAACCTGAACGTCTTTGACCATTCATATCTTCAGTATCATTTTTGCATTTCATAAAATTGGTCCTTTAGCGACTGGTTCTGGTCTATGGGCCACATGTTTGAGGATAACAGAACTGAAGGGCTTCATCCAAAACCACACAGGTCGATTGAAACTAAATTTAACATGATCTCATGTGTTTGGGTCAAAACCTTCAGTTTTCCATCAACCCTCAAATATAATCTATAGAAACTTGTTCATAAAAATGTGTAATAGAAAAACTATTTCACCCAAACTCTTGTTTTTTTTTTTTTTATAAAACATGTAGTTCTTGTCAGAGGTGATTCTTCATAGTTAAATTGGTTTATGATACAAAAGTGTAATGTACAGAACTTTGTCCAACTAGAGAAACGAACATATGCTGATGAATGTGAGAAGAGAAGAAGAGTTGAACCTGTGTGAAAACATCAGGAAACCACAACATTTATGACTTTAGTTGCAGGTAGAGGAATAAGGAGCATTCTAGATTCAAAACTACACATTTATGTAACTCATAAAATGACTTGTACTGACATCTACCAGAAGAAATAAACTAGTCATATTTTCACATTTGGCTTGAATGAACACACACACATTACACACTTGTTTTAAAAACATTTAGTGAATATGGGACAGTTTAGAACAGATGAACCATGGAAAAAAGACTATGTACTATCAAACATTAACATGTTTGTCACTTGATACATTCAGTGTCACTTTTAAGAATGTGAAACTTGTAGTTAAAGAGACTTAAGTTTAGATGAAATGTTTTATTTTTTCTGGTAATAAATATTAACCTTAAGGAGCCATAGATATGATTCAGACATCTGGATTCTTATTAATAAGATTTATTTGTAAACTGACATTAGATTTGATTCAACTTCATTTTAATGTGGTTTTTTTCCACATTTGATGTGAAAACTGAAAAATCTGTCAAATGATGAAGAAAAACAACTTATTGAAGTGAATGTGTTGAAGTAAGATCAGCTGTAGACATGTTGGAACCAGGATCAGAGTCACAACCAGAGGAAAACACAGATGATAAATATTCAAGATCAGAACAAAGAGAATTCCAAAAATGAATCAAGTAGTTGATAATTAATTTAGTTGTCAATAATAATATATATAATTAAAGTAAGATTTATTAAGAAAAATTATGAAAAAGGTAAAATTATCAAATGGACTGAATGTCTGTAATGCAGATTTCTGCATCTTCGTTGAACTTGCAGCATTTTCAGGTTGTCAGAGGCAGGATTGGAAGCCCCGCCCCTTTGCACCTGCATTAGAAACGGATCCACAGCCACCGCATCAAAATATTCCAATGAATTATTGAGTTGATATCTTTAGTTTATTCTTATAACTATAACTATATATATATATATATATATATATATATATATATATATATATATATATATATATATATATATATATTATTCATGTCAAAATATTACAACTTTATTCAGAAGTTTTTTTTTAAATTAATTTCTTGTTGAAATGGTTATTTTTCTTTCTTCAAATTTAATTTGTCTGTTTTTTTTCTGGTTGTGGCTCTATCCTTTTATTCTGTATTTAATAAAATAACAATAATAAAAACATTGAATATTTTAAGCAGATTGAAGTGTTCAGATGAATCCAGTAGGGGGCGCTGTGAATATTTCACATCAAACTCCATTAGATTCACCTTGAACTGCATGAATTCAGTCACAAAAGAAATAAAGTTGACGTCGCTGACGTTTAATGGATGGTTTTTATTTCATAAAGTGCAGCTTTGGTTCTGTTTGAACTCTGATGTGTTCAGGGTCTTGTTCCAGAGTCTGTTTTCCAGAGCTTCAGTCTTCCAGCATTAACTGAGGATGTAAAGTATTGCAGAGTGTGACCAAAACAAGGACTGGTGAATAGAATGATTCTTTTCTAACAGTGAATAAAGGCTGCTTTTTCTTTACATTCAGCTTCTGCATTATTCCATCAACAGGAAAATTCACTGAAATGTTGAAGGTTCAGGGGTGACGTAGACCTCTATGTGGATATGGAAAAACCCAGGCTCAACTGTTTCGACAAACGCCTCATTTTCAGAGACAGAAAAAATAAGTTTAACTTTGAGCTTATTAATGTAAGACATTATTTAAGATCAAGTTGAAACTGAAATGTTAATGTTCAGATGATGAAACGGTCAAAACCAGGTTTAAGAACACCTGTCGCTGTCTCCATATGTGTTCACACACAGGGGTCAAAGGTCAGGCGTTCAGTCAGGGAGTTCAACTAGTTGAGATCATCTGAAGAAATGAGAGAAAAAAGAATGTCCTTCACAAAAAAAGTTTATCCACTTGATCTGTGGGTTCAGTATTGATCAATTATAGGTTAATTACTGTGCATGTAACATGTGCAGTTACTTTAGAATCGATCACAAAAACCCAGACTCATTAAGATGACGGAAAATAGAATCGGATGAAGGTGTGGTCTTATGTACTAGACCATTGAGTCCAGGTTTGTTTGATGACAAAACCATCAGGTCCTGATAGACTCTGAACCTTGGTCCTGGTCCAGTCCCCCTCTGGGAAGTGTACCCATAAAAGGAAATGCATTTAACCACATGGCTTTGGATCTTTTCCACTGTTTTCTTCTGTCTCATTTTTGTCTTTTTAAATCTGTAATTTTTCCTTTTGTTTCATATTTGACTTTGTTAAAAAAAAAAAAATTTTTTTTTGCCTCCGCCAAGGAGGTTATGTTTTGCCAGCATTGGTTTGTTTGTTGGTTTGTGTACAACATAACTTGAAAATGTACGGATGGATTTTGATGAATTTTTCAGGGTACGGTGGTAATGGGGAGATCGACAAATGATTAGGTATTGGTGGCGATCCGGACCAGATGCGGCAGAGGTTCTGCGCTCTCAGAGTGCATTTGTAGTTTATGTTTTTTGATTTTTGGTCCCATTTAGACACAAACATAATTTTGGCCTCAGGTGGAATTTGCCTTAAAAACAATAACCCTTGTCGCCGTGACGATGGCTAGTGCTCCACTGGTGCCTTTGGTAACAGTAATCATGTACAGGACCCCACCCCTAGTGGCCTAACATGGATACTACAGTGTTCTGTATGGACTCAGTGCAGGGGGTGGTCAAACATCTGGCTCGTGGACCAGAACTGGCCCACGAAAGGGTCAAATCTGGCCCCTGGGATAAAATTAACAACCAACAAAGTCCAGCTCAGGTTGAAGTTCCACATTCAGACCCATATAATAACAATTACTTTATTTATATAGCGCCTTTAAAAATTACTTTACAAAGTGCTTAAGTGGAAGGACACAACAGCAGAATAAAATATAGAAAACACAAGACAGATAACAATATGAAACCAAATGGATCAGAACCAGGACAATAACATGGAAACAATGACAAATATACATTTTTGTTTTGATTTTAGTGTATAAAAAAAAAAAAAAAAAAGAAATTACATAAACATTTTTAACATTGAGGCTATAGTGCAGAACTTCTACATCTATGTTTCACCCAATCCACTACTAGAGATGACACAATGCTGATTAAGCCGATGGGCTCCTGTAAAATTTCATAGTATTTTTCAGTATATATCATGCCTTGCTCATTGACAGGCGACATTCTCATGATGTGCACAGGAAATTGTGTTTTATTTCACAACCGGAAGGAAGGGGGAGCAATAGGTAGAGGGCAGGTAGAAAGGGAGAGGGAGTGAAGCAACATGGTGAAGATAAAGAAGCATTGAGACACAGTTCAGAAGTGGATCCTAGCATGAGGAAAAAACCTGGATGATCAGCTGAACAAATAGAAAAGAAGGATTTGTGCTGGTGTGGCCTTTCCTCGGTGCAGAACTCTGAAGGAAGAAACTGGGCTGAGGGAAGACACGTTATCCTGCTGCTGTTGGAGAAGTAAGACTTTGTTTATAATTATAGTTGTATGTGTAGGTATTACTTGTACTGAACACAATTTAGTTTCTTGGAAATAATGCTATGAACATCATGTAACGTTAGCAACCTGGTGTCAACCACATTGTGTTCTGAGTGTTAATTTGTTTACATGGTGTGTAGTGTGACTGTGATTCTCGTTCAGTTCGCTGTTGCTAAGACCAACATACAGTCACATGAGCATACGTCACATGGAAGAGCTGACTGTAACAACACAGAAATCCACTGCAGGGTGACAGAAGTTCCACACTACAGCTTTAAACTATCCTTTAACAAAAAACTGTGACTAACGTGAACAAACATAAAGATCCTGAACTGTTTTGAATATAAATCAGTGGAATTTGACCAATATTCTGTTCTTAACTGTTTAGTATATTTGTATGATGAACATGTGGAAATTATCGACTGAGGCTGAATATTGGTCCAATTGAGTTTATTTCAGGTTAGTCGTGTTCACTGTTTTTTTAAAGGATAGTTTGTAAATCTTTTCATCATATATTTTGTTTATCTTTTTAATTTCATTTTGAAATACCCAAACACAGACAATAATTTGCTGATTCCCTTCATCTTGTCCCAGTTCTGATCCACTTTACCTCGTCCTGGTCTGACTGTGGAACCTGAGCAGGACTGGGCTACTGCTGAACTTCAGATCCACCTCATCCATGTCCATTTCCTTGCTTCATGTGCGTCTTCATGTGTTTCTGTAAATATCCTTTGAGTGTGAATCGCTTTGTACAGACTGAGCAGGAGAAGGGTTTCTCTCCGATGTGACTGGTCATGACGTGTCGGAGCAAATTGGACTTGGACGTGAATCCTGTTCCACAAAGCGAACAGTCAAATTTCCTCTCCCCCGTGTGCGTCACCATATGTTTGCTGACATTTCCTTGTTGTGCAAAGCGTTTGTTACAAACTGGACAATGAAAGGGTTTCTCTCCCGTGTGGATTCTCATGTGAGAATGTAACGCTGACTTCTGTGAAAACCTGCGTCCGCAGACGGAGCAGTGGAAGAGTTTTTCTCCGGTGTGTGTGACCATGTGCATCCGGACGTGACTTGGCCATTTGAAGTGTTTTTTACAAACCGAGCAGCTGAACGGTCTCTCCCCGCTGTGAACTTTAACATGATTAAATAATCCTGTCTTTACAGCGAAGCCTTTACCACAGTCAGGACAACGGAATGGTTTCTCTTTGCCGTGAACCTTCATATGTGTCTTCAGACTTGACTTGAGGCCAAAGGTTTGTCCACATTCAGGACATCGGTGGACTGTGGACTTCTGTCCTACTTGTCTTCTCACCACAGGAGACTCAGGTTTTGTGGACCTGGGTCCATTTGGTTCAGGTCTACAGTTTAGGTCTTGTACATAGACTCGGCTCAGGTCTGGGTCTGAACTTCCATCTGGTTCATGTGGTTCTAGTCTGTGGTAAACTTCCTCCTCATCATCTTCACTCTTCACCGGGACAAGAGTGGGTGTGGCTCTGGTGACCTCAGCCTCCTGTTCCTCTTTAATGGGAGGGGGATCTGGGTCAGATTCTGGGTCCAGACTTGAAGTCTGGTCTTTGGCCACTAAGAGAAGCTGAACATCTGCAGAAAGAAAGTTTTCATCAGATCAAATGAATTTGTTGAACATGAAGAAACTTCATAAAATCAAAGAGCATCACTGATCCTCTGGTCAATATCGGATAATTATCCACCATGGAATGGTAGAGTAGTGTTTTCACTGGCGTTTATCTGTCTGTGTCTGTCTGCTAGTAAGATAACACAAAGGTTATGAATGGATTTAGATGACATTTTCAGGAAATGTTGATACTGGCACAGGGCACAAATGATTACATTTTGCATTTTGCGTCGGGCAGACCGCTGCTCGCAGAAGCGAAACCTATTGTTCATTTACGTCATTTATGGGGGTTAGAGTCATACCTTGGTAGCTTTTCTAATCGATCATGTAAACAGTCTAATTTGATCTGTTTGACCCAATAATAGCAGTAATCTGATTACATTGAATCAGATGAACATGCCTGGGTTGGTCACAGTCCTTCATGTTAAAAGGTTCATCTGAATATGTGAAAAAAACAATTAAATCATAGAAAACAAGAGTTTGATCCAGTCAAAGTCTGTTAACATATTTTATCCAGTGGCCCATGTTTATCTACAGATCTACATTTTATAGAACTGTCCTCATTTGAAAAAACACTTGTAGGAAAGTTACATTTGATTTGATCAATTGTACTTTTTACACCATAGCTGGAATTTGATAATAAAATTATATCTAAAAATATTAAAATGTAATTAATTTTAATTAATTCAGTTGATTATGTGGATGATTAACTTTCAAGTATTACATTTTCATTCTATTGTGAATATTATTGATGTATATGAGTTTGAACATGTGTCAGTTCCTTATTCATGAGCTTCTTCTGCAGGTTTGTATTCAACAGTTAATACATATACAGCAGTTCTGTCCAGTCCAGTTCTTAGTCCAATATGTTCTATGTAACTTCAGTTGTAATGTGCCTGTTCAATACCAGGTTCTGATCATATTTATGATGTTTTAGTTCCAGTCAGTCTTTCATTGTGAAACTGAACAAAGGTCCAAACTGCCATCCTTGTGTCACAACACATTTTTGTTCATCCAAACTGATCAGTTCAATATTTGGATCCAATATTGATCCAATTGTAGTTGAACATCAGAGCTAAAGCCTCTGTTTTGTTTAGATCCATTTAATGATGAGAATATTTTTGGACATTTGAGTCAAGTCAATAAAATTGTTCATTTTCAGTCCTTGTGTTGCAAAGCAGGAATTTAAGGGTTACTTATAAATGTACTTAACTGTTCATGTGTGATATGAAAGTACTTGTTCATATATGGATTAAACGGTTTGAACAGGACCTGGGTCCATGTGGACCATATTAACATAAACCCTCCTCCCTTGGTTTAAAAGCCTTCAAACTGCTTTAGAGGTCCAAACTCCTACAATTTGGGTATATTTGCCCATTCTGCTGACTTTAGAATGTGGTGGTGTTTGTTACTGGATCTCTTGCACGCACACACGTTTCCATGTCTCATGGGGACCACGTTTATAATCAAGTAGCCATTGTATAGTGAGTGTAAACACATTTTTTAATAAAATAAAAATAACATTTTTTTTACAATTGAAATAAAAAAAACTACAAAAAATGAACGAATATATATATAACAGACATCTTCAAACCTTTGAAAAATACATGTTTTGCTTTCCACCTGTTTCCCCTATGCTCTATGGGGACTTCCGGAAAAAACGAATGTATTAGTAGGGCCACATCATTTCTATTTTACTAGTGGGGCCTTTCTTTCTATTTAATTCTCATGGGGACCTGAATTTTGGTCCACATAATGTCAGATGTACCCAAGGCGTGACTGTGTAAACATATCAATGTCCCCATAAAGATAGGAACATACATATTTTATTCATAATAATAATACTCATAAAGTCCCTGTCCAGACCTGCTGTGTGTACCAGGACTTCCGGGTTCCAAACCGCCTCCAGTAGTTTCTTGTTCCGTTGGTTTTCCTCGTTGGATTGACATAGTTTCTCCTCGTACTCTGCTATCGTCCTTTCAAATAGTCCAAATATCTCTTCAGCGGCTAAACTCATTCTCTGTTCCACCAAAGCCCTGAGGAGCTGTACTTTAGACATTTTATGCCTTTTATCCACAAACAACACTCACACAGTTCGCTCTCTCTCCCAGCCCGGTTAAGCTAACTTTGACAACACATTGACTTCCACTTCCGGGTTGTTCTTCTTCTTGAGTTGTGCCACCAGTCTCTCCGTTGGCGGACTGCTGTCCTCTGTTGGTCACTGTTCAGACTCAAACAGGCAATTCAAAGTTTAGGAAGAATTGTAGAAAATTGTATTAGTAAATGTACCACAAAAACAAAGCAAAATGAAGATTAAAAAACAATAACTTAATGAATAATCAACAACATGAAGGCAATAATTAAGAAAATCAATAAAATAATCAAAACCAGCGAAAAATAATTATAAAGAGCATAATAATAATAATAATAATAATAATAATAATAATAATAATAATAATAAACAAAGTTAAAATAAAAATAACTAAAACAAATGAAGAGTACACATAAATGATACAAATAAAATAATTATCAAAATGACCAACCCCCTCTTATTATTTTAACTTTGTTTGTTGGGTTGTCTTTGTTTGGTTTCCCCCCGTTTTTTTAAAATTATTTTATTAATTTTATTAATTAATGTCTACATGTTGTAACCTGACTGTTGCCAGATGGTATTTACCATCTGGGACTCTTCCCCAACCACTCCGTTTTCCAAGGCGGGGCCTTATCTAAAATCTTGCATGTGATTAGATTAAAAATATGTCCGTCTCTTGACCGACGTGCTGCTTCAGCCACTCACATTGAAGTCAAGCCGCTTAATTGGCAAAAATAGTTTTCATCAGGTATATACACATCAACAGAAGGGGTTTAAACATACCATTTATATGTGATGTTTATTTATAACCTCATCTACTATGATGTCCACCAAGTTCTTCTGGTAAATGTTGTTGATTATTCATTAATTTTGTTGTTTTTTTCATGTTCATTTTGTTTCATTTTTGTGGTTCATTTACCAATAAAAGTCTCCAACATTCTTCCAAAACTTTGAATTGCCGGTTTGAATCTGAATAGTGACTGACAAAGGACAGCAGTTTGACTGAGGGCACCATAGACAATCCATCGACACTATGTCTATGTAGGACACAACCCAAGAAGAAGAACAACCCGGAAGTGAACCGGAAGTCAGTGTGTTGTTATAGTTAGCTTAACCGGACCGAGACTCGGACAAAGAGCGAACTGTGTGAGTGTTGTTTGTGGATAAAAGGTGTAACATGTCTAAAGTACAGCTTCTCAGAGCTTTGGTGGAACAGAGAATGAGTTTAGCCATTGAAGAGATATTTGGACTTTTTGAAAGGACGATAGCAGAGTACGAGGAGGAACTGTGTCGATCCAAAGAGGAGAATCAACGAAACCAGAAACAACTGGAGGCGGGTTGGAACCCGGAAGTCCTCGTACACACAGCAGGTCTGGATAGGGACACACACACACCCTTCTGCAGTGGTTCTGTCATAGTGGGTTCCACAGAGTCCAGGTCCTCCCTAATATATACGTACATATGTAACAGGGTCATACCGGAGTCTGATCCAGCGGAACCACATGGGCTCGTCTAGTGTTCCTCAGTCTGTGATGTAATCAGAGTAATTTATGCCTGTATTTGAGTAGAAGCACTTTAACATGATCTAGAACTAAATGTCGGAGAAGTAGAAAGCTTTATTATCGTGTCACTCCACAGACTTAACATTTTTAAAGCACACCATGAATACATTATTATAGGTTTGAGGACCGACCACTCGCGAGGAGTTGTTAGGAATAAGAAAGTAACACAATAGAGATAATAAACAATAAGCAGAGGGTGGGCAATTCATGAACCAGTGCTTAGAAACGCTAACACTTTTAAAATGGTGTTGCAGGTTGTGGCACATTCAAATGGACCATATTTACTGAATAGAATTATCATCAATTTGCTTTAATCATTGAGAGCATTAAAATGTTGCACTTGGTGTGAATTTGAAAGAAATAGGTTGGAAATGTCAGGGTTTTGAAACAACACAGATATTCAACATGTGGTTGTGTATAGAAATTGATCTGAATTAGAACAAAATCTTTTAGATATTATGACGAGTAACGTAAATGTTGGAGTAAAATAATGAAAAGTCTGTGTTTTGTTGACATCACAATGTTCCTTCTCTTTCTCCTTTCTGGTAAAGAACATCTTCATCCTTAATGTTAACAAAATAATTCTTTAAAGTAAAATAAATAAATAAACTCTGAAACCCTGCCCGCTCCCACACAGGTGTCACCCCACAGTCTTTCTACTGGATTAAAAACACAATAATATCAGAAACAGACTTTTGTCACATTAACAAGAGCAAATGTCTTTATGTTACATGTTCTGTGTTTGTTTGTTCTGTGGTGTGCAGATTCCAAACCTCCCTCTGAGCAGCAGGAGTGGAGTCCTGGTCCAGATCAGGAGGAACCAGAACCGGATCCTGAACCTCCCTACGTTAAGGAGGAACTGGAGGAGCTGTGGATCAATCAGGAGGCAGATATTGGCATGGTCACACCCACTGTCACTGTAAAGAATGATGATGATGAAGTGGAAGAAGCACCAGAACCAGATGGAGTGGAGTGGGCAGGACCACAACCAGACATAAACTTCCTCCACAGATTAGACTTGAACAGTAGAACCTCTCTGTTGCCCAGGTCCATGTGCAGACAAAACCTGTTGGGTTCTGTCAGAGCTTCTGTATTTTCTCAAAGCGAAAATGATTCATGTATCGACGCTAACGTCAGCGGTGATGACTTCAGACTACATCACTGCCCCGAATGCCCTTTGACCTTTGGCAGAAGGTCACATCTATCCAGACACGTGAAAATCCATACAGGAGAGAAACCGTTCAGCTGCTCAGACTGTGGGAAAGGCTTTGGTCGAAAATCAGCCTTAACTTTTCACATGAGAGTCCACACAGGAGAGAGACCATTCAGCTGCTCCATCTGCAAGAAGAGTTTTAAAGAAAAGGGGAAAGTGAAGAGACACATGCTGACGCACACCAGAGAACGTAAGTTTGAATGTTCTGTTTGTGGAAACACCTTTTCTCAAAAATCCAATTTAATGACACATATGACAATTCACAGCGGAAAAAAAACATTCAGCTGTTCTGTGTGTGGGAAGTGGTTTTCACTGAAGGGGAACCTCCAGGCTCACATGAAGTTGCACATGAAACTGGAAAACACGGCGAAGGCACACATGGTTGAGAAATGTCCAGAAAACACACATACGGACTTGCATATGTGTAACTGATGTGGACTCTGACAGAAGCATGTGCAGTGTGTGGATGTAGTAAGAAAAACAACACAATTTATTTAACAAGTGAAGAATGAAGACAAACAACAGGTTCCAAACTAAAAAAAACTGAAATCTGATATTTATGTCAATTTTTTTTTATAGATTTGAATGTTATTGTACATCGTTGTTGTTGTTGTTGTTGTTGTTGTTGGTGGTGGTGGTGGTGGTGGGTGGGGGTGTCATTCCTACCTCTAACTTAATTTCCCATCATACAGTGTGGTTCAGTGTTGCCTGTTAACCATCCTGGCCAGAGCAGCATTCTAGGTTCTAAGGTTATTGTGTAAAACTTTAGAATGCTTAATTTATAGCTGTTAGAAAAAAATTATCCAAAAGAAATGTCAATTAATAATGTCTCAAGATCAATGTTTCAAAATTCAATTCACATAAAAACTTGACATGATTGAGAAAAATTCATTTCATTTTTGGATTTAGTTGTGTAAAATGGTCCTAATTCAGTTGAAAAAACATGGGCAACTTACAATTTTATTTTATTTTTGTAACTCAGTGTTATAACTAACTCTAACTATATGCAATGAAATATATAGTGAACTGATCAGTTCACTCTATAATTTGCATAGTTTCCAACTGTACGTGTGCAAAACTGTGAAGCATGCTTCTCCATTGAGCATGCTGATCTCAAAGGTAGGATTGGGTGATATGACTTGAAATTAATATCGCGATAAAGTACGCAGTTTTATCTCCGTAACAATAAATAGGGGGTGCTCAACTGCACACACAGTTCGGGTTGGAGGGAGGCGCGTGCCTTTCGCTCTCTAACCGGGCATGCATGCGCACACGTTTTGGTCTATAAATGTGTGTTAGTTTCTATCTTTTAATCCTCTGATGTGGTAACAGGGCAGTCCAGTCTGTGCCACCCCGTCCCATAGAACTTAAAAACTTTATGGGACAGCTGTCAAATTTCTTTTCGGAACAAGTACAATGGGACATTACTTCGGCTGTGTCGTGTGATGAAAACAATGCAATACACATGCCACACCTCTAGGTGTGCTGTAAGACAGTCCTACCAGATACACCAGAGCAATAGAAGAAGTAAAGAGCATGCACAAACTGGCTTATACTGGCGTGAAACGCAACCCGGAAATAAACAACAAGAAAGTGTGTGTAAAAGTCTCTGCTGTTCGTCTTGTTGGTTTAACATCAGCAGATTTTCCTTCAATAACACCAGTAAACTTAGCAGTGACTGCAGCTCTGCTACCACCACTACTCTGGTGCCCGCCATGATGGTCGCTTTCTTGTTTATGAATCAATGTTGCATATGAGGCTGCTATTTGTTCTGGTCGTGTGGGTGTGATGTCTAGGCATTTGACTCTGTTTTACTCGTCCACACAGCAACACAGTTACCAGATCGTTCCACTCTGGAACCTGTTCACAAAAGATATCGTTTTGGGGTACCCAAAACGCTGGTATCATGTGGACGTGAGTCTGAAATGATAAAAGATTTGATCGGATTCACTCAAAAATGTTGCCGTATGGATTAGTCCTTGGTCTATGTCTGTTTCAGCTGCTTCTGCATTTGAACCATCAGTCATTTCCTCATCATCTATTTCCTTTCCTGTTCAGATTGGATGGGTGGAGTCACATGACTACATACACTCCACACAGTCTTAAACGGGAGTGAACATATCGTACCAGTACACACAATCAAAATAGACAAAACCACTTTTACTTTTTTTTAAATTAAAAAAAAATATCGTCATGGGCAAAATGATGGCGGTTATTGTAGTAAATGTTGTTAACGGTAAATTTTCGGTTTATTGCCTAAGCCTACTTGCAGAACACTGAATCTGATCCTCCACACACATATCTGTTTGTTTTACTGTCAGAATACAGAACCTGTTTAGTCAGCTTATCACACCATCCAAACAGGAAGTTAAGGCTTTATATATATTTTTATCTTTCCATGATTATTAAAATCCACCTCAAAAACCCAGAGCAGTTTGTTTTACTGTTTATATTTTATCATCTTGATACAATTATACCTAAAATAAAATAAAAATCTTGTATTGTTTAATTCTTTTTTTAAATTATGGGGTGAACCTGGAAGTTCTACTACAAACAGAAGAGCAGTTTGACCTCTGACCTCCCAGTTAATCATTTATATGTGGAGTTTACAGCAGAACTTGGTTCACATTTACACTGAAGAGGTTCAGGTTAGTCACATATCTTTTTATTTGTGACACTAAAGCAAAGGTTAGAGAAATTCTATTTTGTTGCCATGATAACCACCATAAAAACCAAGGAGGAGTAGAAGAAGGAGGAGGAGGAAAAGAATGAAGAAGAGAATGGGTAGCATGAGGAGGAAGAGGAAGAGAAAAAGGACAAAAATAAGAAGAAAGAAGAACTAAGAGAATAAGAAGAAGCAGAGAAGGAGAAGAAGGATGAAGAGAAAAAGGACAAGGAGAAGAATGATGAAAAAGAGGATGAAGGAGGAACAGTAGGAGAAGGAGATGGAAAACGGGGAGAAAGAAGGAAGAAGTGATGGAGAAAAAGGAGGACAAGGAGATTGAGAAAAGAAGGAAGATGATGAGAAAAAGAAGTAGAAGTTTAAACAGGAGAAGAAGAGGAGGATAAGGAGGAGAAAATGAGTAGAAGATGAAAGAGGAGGAGATAGAGAAGATGAAGGAGAAAGAAGAGTAGAGAAAAAGGTGGAGTATTAGGAAGGAGAAAATGAGTAGAAAAATGAGTACAAAGAGAAGGAGAAAAAGGAGAAGAGGAAGAAAATGACGTGAATATCCCAACCTGAATCCTAACCCATCCCCAATCCTAAATTCAACAGGAACCAACTTTTCAACTTAATGCCAATTGTTTCTAATCAGATCAAATAAGAAACATTAAAAAAATTATTTTTTATTAATGAATTGTCATAATTATTAATTATTTTAAATATATTTTGATGTTGCCATGTTTCCCCAAAACAAAATTAAAGAGAAAACACACACACACACACACACACACACACACACACACACACACACACACACACCAAGAAACAGAGATAAAACAAAAAGACCTGTCTAACACAGACATAAAAATTATTCAATTGAATCAATCTCTCCTCTGTTTTTGCTTTGGCCGTTGAGCTGCAGTTCTTCTCTTCCACCACTAGAGGACTCTGTAGCTCCATTGAATGAAAACACGGGAGTCTGATACTTTCAGTTCACACATAATTAAACCTGTCTTTACTAGAATCATTTGTGTATTTCATACACAGGTCTGACTCTGGACAGACTTGTCCATGGGTTAGATTCTAATACATTTATTTGTCCATATTCGTGTCTGTGTCTAATGTTCTGACAACAGGTTCATGTTCAGCTAATTTGCAGGGTTATATTTTTTCCAATTTCTGTGTCTATTTGAGAAATTGTATCCGTAATGATGAATAAATTCAATGTTTGAGACGTTTGTTCAGGTTTGACCCATAAAGAAAACCCCACTGAGCTTTTGGACAGTTGATGATGATGATGATGATGCCAACGATGATGATTTTGACAATGATGACAACCAGGATGATGGGGGTTATGATGAAGATGGTGCTGTGAGCAGGTGCTGACCTCTGTGTGCATGTGTTGGAGCTCCATGGTGCGTGAAATCATCAGATGTAACGAGCATCTGACTGAATGATAATCAGACAAACCTGCACAAACGTACGCCTTCACTCCGAGGTCACATCAGGACAATGACCACCAGGACCTTATGTCCAACATATGGCCCGTGGACCTACGCTGGCCGACCAGAGGCTCCAGTCAGAACCCAAACCCAGGACTGAACAGTCTATTACCATGTTTCCAGTACATGGTATGGCCTTGTCTTTCCTCAGGTACCACATACTATTCCTTGAGTGTTTCCATACAGATACTATAGTACCTTGTGAGGTGTTGCGTAACTCCTGTGGTAAAGTCACTCATGGTCAATTTTTTTCATCAGCCACCAAAGATAGAAAGGTCTCAACCTCAATGACCAACCACAGTGTTGTTTTGTGGACTGACATTATTGCATTATGGATTGAATTATCTGTAAGTCCGAATCTAGTTTCCTTTTTAAATGACGAGTTGCACACTGGTTACACAATGACGTACGCAACTCCACCAGTGTCTATGCTGTTTACACGTCACATTATAGTATAGCTCGGGACCTCAGCAGATAGCAAAAATCTAGGACTGCATACCATGGGAACAGGTCCGTTCTCCTGATGGAAATGCACCAAAACAAGTAGAATCTGATATTAGTGGAAACACAACATATGGTGCAGACCAGGTTCCACAGTCAGACCTTCACAGACTTGTTTCTCATCATGTTTATGGGCACAATGAAACCGCTCCAACAAATGCTTCATGCATAGCTTAATTCATAAGTTTGGTGCCCCCTGATGGCTGTGGGGACATGAGCACAGTCCCTTTGTTCGCTTAGAGGTCGGGGTTAGTACTGAAGATGGATGCTCAACCTAAACAGCCTTGACATAAACCCAACCATTAAACTGATGATTCTAAAACATCCGCTGTTATTTTAGAACCTTTTCATTTTGCTTTTGAATCTTTAATTTTCCACCTAATGGAAATGAATTCACAAATTTTCTTTATCAAGTTTCAAAGAACTGAAGAACATCAAGGACTAAATACATTCATTTAATGATCTTCATGGATTTGAGACTCCAGTCCACAGGTCCACTACGAAGCAGACCTAACAGAACTACTGCTGTGGGCTTCTGTCTTCTTACCCAGTACTGGGCAGTCCTCATCTGTGTCAGTGAAAAAGCCATCTGGAATCATGGGTAAAGGTTTCAGTTTAACCATGAACTGGTATTTTTTTAACCATTTTAACCTTTTAACCTTAATGTTATAACAGTTACTGCTAGTGTTACTGTTGTGTCTTTCTTTCTTTCTTTCTTTCTTTCTTTCTTTCTTTCTTTCTTTCTTTCTTTCTTTCTTTCTTTCTTTCTTTCTTTCTTTCTTTTTTTCTTTCTTTTTTTCTTTTTTTCTTTCTTTCTTTCTTTTTTTCTTTTTTTCTTTCTTTCTTTCTTTCTTTCTTTCTTTCTTTCTTTCTTTCTTTCTTTCTTTCTTTCTTTCTTTCTTTCTTTCTTTCTTTCTTTCTTTCTTTCTTTCTTTCTTTCTTTCTTTCTTTCTTTCTTTCTTTCTTTCTTTCTTTCTTTCTTTCTTTCATTCATTCATTCATTCATACTTGCTTTCTTTCTTTCTTTCTTTCTTTCTGTCTTTCTTTCTTTCTTTTTTAATTTTTTAATTTTTCCTTTCTTTTTTCATTTTTTCCTTTTTTTCTTTCTTTCTTTCTTTCTTTCTTTCTTTCTTTCTTTCTTTCTTTCTTTCTTTCTTTCGCTCGTTTGTCCTTTATTTTTTCCTTTTTTCTTTCTTTTTTTCTTTCGTTCTTTCTTTTTTCATTCATTCATCCATACTTTAGTTTTTCTTTTTTCTTTCTTTTTTCCTTTTTTCTTTTGACTTTCTTTCTTTCTTCCTTTCTTTCTTTCTTTCTTTTGTTTATTTGTTCGTTCGTTCGTTTGTTCATACTTTATTTTTTCCTTTCTTTCTTTCGTTTTTCATTTTTTCCTTTTTTTCTTTTTTTCTTTCTTTCTTTTGTTCGTTCATTCATTCATACTTTATTTTTTCCGTTTTCTTTCTTTCTTTCTTTCTTTCTTTCTTTCTTTCTTTCTTTCTTTCTTTCTGTCGTTTGTTCTTTATTTTTTCCTTTTTTTCTTTCTTTCTTTCGTTCATTCATTCATACTTTATTTTTTCCGTTTTCTTTCTTTCTTTCTTTCTTTCTTTCTTTCTTTCTTTCTTTCTTTCTTTCTTTCTTTCTTTCGTTTGTTCTTTATTTTTTCCTTTTTTTCTTTTTTCTTTCTTTCTTTTTTCCTTTCTTTCTTTCTTTCTTTCTTTCTTTCTTTCTTTCTTTCTTTCTTTCTTTCTTTCTTTCGTTCGTTTGTTCTTTATTTTTTCCTTTTTTTCTTTCTTTCTTTCTTTCATTCATTCATTCATACTTTATTTTTTCCTTTTTTTCTTTTTTCTTTCTTTCTTTCTTTCTTTCTTTCGTTCGTTTGTTCTTTGTTTTTTCCTTTTTTTCTTTCTTTCTTTCGTTCATTCATTCATACTTTCTTTTTTCCTTTTTTCCTTTTTTTCTTTTTTCTTTCTTTCTTTCTTTCTTTCTTTCTTTCTTTCTTTCTTTCTTTCTTTCTTTCTTTCTTTCTTTCTTTCTTTCTTTCTTTCTTTCTAATGTTGTTTTCCTATTTTTGTTTTTCCTGCTGTTTCCCGTGTTGTGGTGATTGTCCTTGAAATTTCTTCGCTGCAGTTTGACTAAGTTTTTTTTCTGTGGAACTGTTTTATGGGGTTAACTCCCGACCCCTGATACCAGGTAGAGCTTCTCACATGAAGTCTATCTTTATAACTTACTGCAGTAAGTGCTATATTTAATAAATATGGTTGTTACCATGAGGCGAGGGCCCTTTTCAGCAAATAACTCCAAATCAAAGTCCAGGATACGTGTGGTAACTGTATGAAAGAAATCAACATATCTGCTTAATGACAGGTTTAGTTTAGGCAAATCCTGGACGATCCCTCATCCTATCAATCCATGTAAATAACGGATGTAAATACAGGTCTTCACTTTTTCACGGTCATCACAAATGACCATATTTGGACCTTTAGAGGCTCTGTAGTTACCATGGAAACACAGTCATCTTCTACAGCATTGATTCCTCAGTAACAGTGGATGGACACTTTGGGTTTGTGTTTAGTTAATGAGACATTGGACTGAAAAAGATTATTCTTATTCAGTTTAATCTGTTTATCATATAATAACGATTGCATATTAATCTGAGCTTTGATGAAAATATACATGACCAGATAATTAAATATAGGAAATATATGATTTAGACAGAAAAATGGGAAATACAAAGGATAATATTGTGATGAATCGCTTATGAAATGTGAAATGTGAAAAATAAATTTGGAAACTTATTTAAAGGTAGTTCTGGGTCTTTAAAGATTTACCTGACGTTCTCCTTCAGATATAATCCTAAAACAGTGAATGTACCTGTGCCTTCACACCATCATATTCCCTTTATTGGATGGGTTTTCCTTCTGGAACATGAACGTCACATCATGTCCACATCAGCAACGACCGTTCTCCCAAACAGTCGGACAGATTTTTGTGATGTTTTGACTCCTGGTGCATGTTGGGAATTAGGGAGATCAGCGGCTGTGAAAGCGCAGATGAAAAATGGTGAGTTTTCATCTCTAACGCTTTGTTTCATCATCCGTCCATCAGGCCGATGATGAAAGGCCTCCCCCCCACCCCCCCAGTGTACGACTGACGCTGTCGGATCTAAATTCCACATCAGACCTCCTCAGTGAGACGGACAGCCAGAGGTTATTAGAAGGAGCTGCAGGTTGAGCCTCCACTCACACACACATCTACTGCCTGTGATCTATGATTCATGGACACTCATTTAAAATAGTGTGAAATATTTAAAGTTGGCTGCTCAGCCTCGGAGGGTCGACGGGCTGACCTCTCCACTCTTATTACTGCAGCAGGAGGACGAAGAGGAGGAGGAGGAGGAGGATAAAAGAACCAAAGAAGGTCGAGTGGAAACAGCAGCTGAAAGACAGATGGATGAAGGGCTTGTGTTTGAGTGGGTTCAGGTTGATCAGCTGATTTCATCTGAGGTGTGGATCCAAACGGAGCCTTTGAATGTGTTTGGAGAAGATTAGTACAGTGAGGAAGTTTAGATCCAAGAAGAACTACTGCAGTTAGAACACTAGAGTAAAAGAAGATGAAAAAAAGATCAAAGTAAAACTAAAAGAAGACTAAAATAAGACAAAGGTAAAACTAAGATAAGATTAAAGGAAGACTAAGATAAGACTAAAAAGAACTAAAATAAGACAAAGGTAAAACTAAGATAAGATTAAAGGAAGACTAAGATAAGACTAAAAAGAACTAAAATAAGACAAAGATAAAACTACGATAAGATTAAAGGAAGACTAAGATAAGACTAAAAAGAACTAAAATAAGACAAAGGTAAAACTACGATAAGATTAAAGGAAGACTAAGATAAGACTAAAAAGAACTAAAATGAGACAAAGGTAAAACTAAGATAAGATTAAAGGAAGACTAAGATAAGACTAAAAAGAACTAAAATAAGACAAAGGTAAAACTAAGATAAGATTAAAGGAAGACTAAGATAAGACTAAAAAGAACTAAAATAAGACAAAGATAAAACTACGATAAGATTAAAGGAAGACTAAGATAAGACTAAAAAGAACTAAAATAAGACAAAGATAAAACTACGATAAGATTAAAGGAAGACTAAGATAAGACTAAAAAGAACTAAAATAAGACAAAGGTAAAACTACGATAAGATTAAAGGAAGACTAAGATAAGACTAAAAAGAACTAAAATGAGACAAAGGTAAAACTAAGATAAGATTAAAGGAAGACTAAGATAAGACTAAAAAGAACTAAAATAAGACAAAGGTAAAAATAAGACAAGATTAAAGGAAGACTAAGATAAGACTAAAAAGAACTAAAATGAGACAAAGGTAAAACTAAGATAAGATTAAAGGAAGACTAAGATAAGACTAAAAAGAACTAAAATAAGACAAAGGTAAAAATAAGATAAGACTAATACGACAAGACAAAAAAAGACTAAGATGAGGCAAAAAATAATACCAATCCTAAAATAAGAATTAGATGGAACCAAAATAAAATAAGGATGAAATAAGACGGTGGTGCAGTGGTTAGCACTCGTGCCTCACAGCAAGAAGGACCCTGGTTCAAATCCCACACCAGACCTTTCTGTGTGGAGTTTGCATGTCCTCCCCATGTCCGCGTGGGTTTTCGCCGGGCACTCCGGTTTCCTCCCACCATCCAAAGACATGTACTGATAGGTTAATTGGTTAATCTAAAATTGGCCATAGGTGTGAATGTGAGAGTGATTGTTTGTCTATGTATGTCAGCCCTGCGATGAACTGGCGTCTCATACAGGGTGTACCCCGCCTTCGCCCATTGTAGCTGGATTAGGCCCCCAGTGACCCCCGCGACCCTAGTGAGGATAAAGCGGGTTCAGATAATGAATGAATGAATGAAATAAGACTAAGATAAGACTGAGATAAGACTAAAGTAAGTTAAGGTTAAAATGAGACAAAATAGGATTAAGATAAGAGTAAAATATGATAAGACAAAAGAAGACTAAGATAAGACTAAAAAGTACTAACATAAGATTAAAGTAAGACACAGGTAAGACTAAGGTAAGATAAGACAAAGACAAGACTAAAATAAGAATTAGATAAAACCAAAAATAAAATAAGGATGAAGTCAGACTAAGGTGAGACTAAAGTAAGATTAAAATGAGACAAACATAAGACTAAAATAAGGTTTGCGTAAGATAAGACTAAAATAAGACTAAGAAAAGACAAGTCTAAGATACAATAAGGTGAATATAATACAAGAGAAGAATGAGATAAGACTATAATAAGAAACAACTAAAATAAGACTAAAATGCATCTAATTTAAGATAATAATTAAATTAATAAGATAATACAAATAATATAAAAATAAGATAAGACTTAAAGGGATGACAGAATGTGTTCAACAGAATAAATTATGCAATCTGGTAAGAAATTTGAGAGAATTGTTTTATTATGAATATGGCACCTGTAGATGATCAAACCGAGTTACAGAAAGACAAGCATGAGAACACATGAGAACACATGAGAACCCAGAAAACTGAGAAAACAACCGCTAGAACCCAGAAAACTGAGAAAAATATAACCGCTAGAAACATGAACCTATGTACAGTTTCAGATTTGCAGCATTATTCATGGGAAATTAACTCAAAAAGATGTCTTTCCTAAATAATAATAATAATAATAATAATAATAATAATAATAATAATAATAAAAATAAGACAGGCACTCAAAGTTAGCATCAGTTAGTCGTGTGTTTTTCCTCATTTGCGAGGGGAAAAAGAATCAAACAAAAAATAGAAATGTACCATAGTTTTCTCTTTTTTAATATTTTAATTTGTTTGTATTTAGAATTTTATAACACTGTTAACATTGATAATAAGAGATTCCCTCTCTCCCATATTTCAGCTACTTGGCACCAAGTTCCTCATAAAAGAATCTGTATAATTGTACAAGAAATAGTTAAAAACACAGACACAGTTTCTTCACAGGTAAATGAAGTGATTTTTCATATTTGTAATTCTTAAACACTATGTATTTTTGACAGCAGCTGTGATTAAGGTTTTTAAGTTTTTAAAATCACCAGCAAAGTTTTCATTTTTCGACATAAAACACAGAAAAAACATTGAAACAGCTTGGACCGGCTGTTTGGTTTTTGTTACATGTGGGTGTATTTCCTGGTTTCATCTGAGTTTGAGCCCCAGAAAAAGCCCCGCCCCCCGTTTTACATCCACCTGCCTGACGTTCATTGAAGCCCCGCCCCCCACGAGTAGAAAATCCAGAGGAGCTGAAACAAAAGGCTCCTGAGGCAACGGATTTAACATTCAGCTGCGAACTTTCCACCCGCCGCTCAGCCGACACGTCGCGTTTCTCTGAAAATAAAAGTCGCACAATTTGTCATTTTGTCGTTGCGGTAACAAGACATTGATTCTTTACAGAAAGCACAGACACTACAGATTGTTTTTCCTGATGACGAGGGGGGATTCGAGGCCCGCTTTTTACGACTTCACCCTATTTTTGTGTGTGTGTGTGTGTGTATGTGTGTTTTTTTTTGGAACGACGGACGGTCCTTCCCCCGTTTGGGCTCGACAGACGTATAAACCAAAAACTGCTGGACCTTAAAAAAACAAAACGAACAAACGAGGGCTCGATCACGCATCGGACGAACTTACTAAACATGCAGTTCAGTTTCCAAAACACCTATAAAAATAGATTTGTAGTGCGAAATATTTTTTTTCTTTTAATTTCTTTAGAAATCTTTAAAATTTTATTTTGTCCTGAAATACTACTGTGATTTTTTTTTTTTGTTCCTCACCCCTTTAACCACGTTTTTGTTTGTCCCGTGAGAGAAGTTTGAAGTTCGGTGGGAACCAATGAAATACACCCAATGCACACAAGACGCCCCAAGGAACTCTGGGAAATGTTTCACAACCGTGTTTTATCCAGGACAAAGTGAGAGAGAAGACTACATCTACCTACTGATTTAGGCTTTTCCTCATCATAATTTATTCTATAGTGTAAATATTTCGTAGTTCTTTAATGCTTTGTAGGCAAGCGCTGGAAACTGCAATTCCCAGAATTCCTTCGAGGCAAAAACATGGCTCCATAAACCTTTGAGCTAGTTAAAGAATCTTTTCGTCTCTGAGAGAAAAGATAGCGAGATAAAGAGGTTTTGTATAAGACTACACAACAGCAAAAAGCAACAGCGGAGAAAGAGAGATTAGAAAACGGAAAAAGGAAGAGGTTTTACAAAGACGAAAAGGAAGCAGCGAAAAAAAAGGTGGACTCTACAAAGTTTTTTTTTCGTTTTTTGCAAAGGCCACCAAACACGAAATTCCACGAACCTCCACTGGTTTCACTAAGACTGCAGATAGAAGGAGACAACGGAGAGAGACAGACTCCGCCCACCTCAGATGGGCCCCGCCCCTCTCCCATCCCCTCCCGCACTAGAGATAGAGCACAGAGAAGACAAAGGACAAAAACAGCTACAGTAGCTCAGTATATACTGCATATAGTCAACACACACAGAGAGAGAAGTCGCCATGAAAGACTTTTTGACAGCCAGTGACACTAAACACATTGGTAACACGTTTTTACGGCGTAATCACACTGGGTAATAAGGATGACAGGATGGTTAAAGACGGGGCTGCCAACTTTAAAAAGATAGAAGACAGTTTTTAAACCGTTTAATTATTACTTATTCTCTTCTTTTTTCTCTTTTTACCAAAAAAAGTAGAAGAAAAAATACAAATGAACGAGAATCACAGTGCTTTTGAAAACACCAAACTTGTGAGATTAACATTTTTTTTGGCAACGGAGGCTGAAAGAGGAGGCAGGGGGGGAGAACACAAAACAGAAGAACAACGACAAGGACAACACCGTCGTCACAGGAATGTGATTTTTTTTCTCTTCCTCAAAAAAAATATTCTTATTTTTTTCCCATTGGATTGATTGTTTGATAGATTGATTGATTAAAATGTCTTTATTACAATCACCTTGTTGATATGTGTTCTTTTTTTTTCCTTTTCTTTTTTTTTTTTAAATCACAGGGTCCGGCGATGGGAAATGGAAGAGAGTGGATTGTTTGGAAAAATCTCGTGGAGGTGATTCTGGTTTAAGGAAGAAGAAAAGGAGGAGGAAAAAACAAAAGAAGAAGAAGAAGTCACAGTGGTAAAAAATTTAAAATAGTGATCAAACAGGAGCCGGTCGAGGTTTTCAACATTCATTTTTCAAGTTAGCATTGCTAGCTAATTAGCCTCAGTCTCACTGAGAATTAAAAGTGATCAAGTTAGAAAATACATCGAAAAGGAAAAGACAAAACCATCAAGACTAAATCCCAACCAATCAGCTCCATGTTGCCAGGCAGATCAGACCCTCGTGGCCCAATCAGATTCAGACAGGGCCAAACATGGAGATGATTTACAGATTTAGAGCTTCTTTTTCTGTATTTCTGACTTTCCTGAAGTTCAGAAGACAAACACGACTATAAACTGTTCCTCCTCCACAAAAAGACACAAAATAACTCCAAAAGAGAAGTCTGTCAACGAGCTGTGGGTTGGTTTGCAGCACCCACATCAGCCAGCTGAGTCAGGGTTACTGAACGGTCGGTAGCACCATGAATCTGTAGGTCGACAGGTAGAAATGTGAACGGAGAAAGAATCAGGTAGAAAACAGAGACCGATGGAGATGGAGGTGATGAGGAGGAGGTCATGTTTGGTGCGAGACCTGTAGGTAAACTCCTGGGATAAAAGAGGAAGTAGTAACATTCGATAATTCACAGGTCATTACCCGGCTGAAATTGCTTTTTTAAATTTTTCTTCTTAATGCTTGATTCGTAAGTTAAATCTGAGCTAGAATATTTTATTAAAAAAAAGCTGGAAAAGAAGGAAATTAATTCTCTAAACTATTCCCTTGATGGAGAAACGTCCTCAGAAAATCTTTTTTCAAAAGATTACTATCTCTGTCGGGCGCAAGATCTCACTCCGTCGGGTTAAAAACTCTGCTTTCAAGCCTTGATCACATCAAGATATGAGGACGTAAAGAGTGTACTGTCCATTACAAATCCCTGTAGCGTCCTCCGTTAAAAACACACAATCAGCATCTTCATAAAGATGCAACATAAACGAGTCAAATCATAAAAACCATCCCCGTCAGGCTCCGGCGGAGTCCTTAGGCAATAGGAATTCTCTGTAGGCAAAAAAGGATTCTTTACAATAGTCTTATTTTGTTCATTCCTTAAGGAGAAAAAAAAACACAGGAGCAAAGAGAGAGAGAGGGGGAGAGACAGAGAGCAAAAGACAGAGAAAGAGAGAGAGCGCAAGAGAGGAGGAGAAAAGGATGAAAGAGATAAAGATAGAAAAGTGGACATGTCTGAGGGTCATTCATGTCTATTACACAAGTGGCTCAGGTCAAAGTGCTGGAGTACATGGTCATCCTTCCTGTCCTTTCTCCGCTCTCGGACACAGTGTTGCGCCGCGTCGGCAAAACTAAAAACAATTAAACCATGTTTGTCTTTTTCGGACACAGTCATTGATTCCGGAAACACAGTAATGCGGTCTTGAGTGTTTTGCGTTAATCCTCCTTCCTCTCCAGCGTCGTCTGCGAGGTGTGGATCCCATTGCTGTAGACGGGAAACGGTAGCGTGGAGAACAGTCCCTCTGCCGTGGTGAAAACGTTGGCGGCGGTCGGCATCTGGCCTCCTAGGGTGCCGTTCCCCCCCGTGGCTGCGGGGGAGCCCACGAACGGCCCACCTGCTGCCGCCGCTGCCGACATGTTGAGTCGGTGGACGTGGTGGTACAGCATCTCCATGGGTGTCTTCGGGTCCAGGCCGAATCCAGACCCGTCCACGAAGTTCATGGCAGCGTTGGGGAGGAGGTTTCCCTGCGCCATCGCCAGGGTGACATCAGCTGGCGCATACCTATTTTGAAGACAAGGTGTTAGTCAAGAAGCGAGGATTTAAGACAGAAGATAAAAATGCACAAAGGCACTGCTTCATCCTAACTAGACGCAGTGTCCCTTTGGATTAGGAATGGCTGAATGTGTGAGGTTCTGTCAGGTTCTTTTCTATGTTCCAGTCCTGTGGTCTAGATGCAGTTCAATCTAACTATAGAACTGGGCAGGACTGTCACAGTAGGGGAATTCAACTTATCCGATCACAGTCCATATTCAACTTCTATCAGTGACCAACAGGGACCAGACTGATATCTGGAACCAGGTACATATTCTAAACCAGTGGTCACAAACCCATTGATCGTGATCGACTGGTCGATTGCGGAGGCTTTCTTAGTCAATCTTGGGACAGGAGGTAAGAAATTGGATGATTATACAAAAATACTTGAAACACAGTGCAGTATCCTTGCATTTATATTTGGTCTTTTGGCCCACTAGATCTACAGCGCTTCCGCGCTGTGTCACAGGGTTCTTTTCTACCCTTTTTTTTTATTCTTGCTGCTTACGGCCCTGAGCATTGTCACCATGGTGATAGACTTGCATGAGTGGCTAATAGAGTTGTATAGTAATTGTAAGTATAGCAGCAGGTCCACCACAGCTGAAGAAGCTGAAATCGTATAATTTTCACCAAGAAGAAGAATTCCTATTTACTTTGGTGAAAGAAAAGTGTTTGTGTGTGTGTGTGTTGTGTTGTGTGTTTTTTTTTTTTTTTTTTCCGTTTTGTACACAACTTGCTGAATTTACCTGATGGTCCCCGTGGTGTAAACCCGTGGTGCCGTCGTGCTGGTGGACGCCAAACTTCCTGTGACCCGGTGGACCAATGGGAGGACGACATTTCCTGCCTGCAGACGCTGAAGGGCCTCGAGGTCGCCCGAGTAGAGCAGCGAGGAGGAAGAGGAAGATGAGGAAGAAGACGAAGAGGTGGAGGATGTGGAGGAGGTGGTGGGTGTGCCTTTGTCCCGAGGGGAGGCAGAGAGAGGAGGCGACAGAGGGTCGGCAGATGAGGCGCTGGAGGGAGGAGCTAAACTTGACGATGTGGAAGAAGGGGCAGAACTCCCATTATAAGGAGGTTTCCTGACTCCTCCTTCAGTCCCGGGAGGGGTGAGGACCGATTCGGGGATGGCCACCTGGAGAGCACTGCCCTGTGGCGAGGGGAAGGTGTCACCAGGGGCTGCAGGTTTGGCGGTCATGCTGTACGGCGACTCGTTCCTGGAGATCTCGCGGTTGGGCGGGTAGTTCCAGATGCTGCTGTCGTTGTCGAAGTTGATCGGCTCGGCCATCTCTGTCTTGATCTTCAGCACAGATGATGTGGCAGCTGTGCCATTCGGAGAGTCGGCCCCAGAGGTGAGGAGATGGGAGGAGGCCGTGGTGCTGGCAGCCTGGGAGGGATCAACCAATGGTGTGGCATCTCCCATAGCGACAGGGCTGGGCGTTGTCGAAGACAGGCGGAGCCTCCTGCTTCGGTTTCCGTCCCACTTCTGGACTTTCCTCCTCTTCCGCCGCTTCTGCAGTTTGTTGGAGGCGGAAGAGGTATCGCAGTCCTGCATGTCTTCCTCATCATCCTCCTCCTCATCCTCCTCCTCTTCTGATGAAGACGTTTGCGAGTTCTGCAGCTGAACGTCCTCACCTTCACCGTAATGCTCTACTTTAATATGAAGCCCACCCAGGGTCCCCAGTGCCCCAATGGCTCCCAATCCTCCCAAGGCCCCCAGACCTGTTAACCGCCCTAACCTCCCCCCTCCCCCTCCCCCTCCCCCTCCCCCTCCCCCTCCTCCTCCACCCCCTCTGGCCTCCTCTGGCTCCTCCCCTTCCCCATCTGAGGGCTCCAGACTGTCATCGCTCTCCTGGCTCTCAGGATTACTGGAACTGTCCCCCTCCTCTTGCCGTTTCATTTCCTGTTCAGAGGAACAGTGTGATTGGCCGGGCTGCTGACGCTTACTTTCCGCCTCCGGGTCCTCGCTGCGTTCTGATTGGTGGGATGGTTTTCCCTCTGACTTGGTGTTCTCGTTGTCTGTAGGGAAGGAAAAAGCAGTTATTTACATATAAAATAAGTTTTAAATTCGGAGCAGTTTCAAGAATAACTAGAAAAGCATGAGGGGGGCGGGGTGGGGTGCTGGATCACCACGAAAATCTAATCATTTGTTGATCACCCCATAACCACCATACCCTGAAAATGTCATCAAAATCCATCCATACGTTTTGGAGTTATGTTGAACACAGACCAACCAACAAACCAATGCTGGCAAAAACATAACCTCCTTTCGCAGATGTAAACATCCAGTTCAATGTGTGATATGATGACACCTAGAGTTGACATAACAGATTACAACCAAAATCAATGTCTGTTCAATTACATTTCACACTTTCGATTTAAAAGGTCAGTAACTCAGACATTGAAGGGAGAAGTAAGTGTTACAAATCAAGTATTTTTTTTTCACATTTTCATACTATCCAATAAAAAAAAGTGTGGAAAAATATGCCAAAATCCTTATAATTTCTTGAAAATAGTGATGTTAAGAAGTTGTTTAGTTCTTCTCAGTTCTATATTATGAATTTCAGCTTTCATTGTCTGTTTTACTTGATTCTCAGGGCACAACACACCCACTTTCAAAATAAAAGCTCCCATAAGGTATTACTGGTACAGTATTAAATTGTCAGCACTTGAACAAAAAAGCCTAAATATAAGACAAATGTTTTTTTCATGATTTGATGGAGACCAAAACAGAGTAAAAAGAATATGTATGCATGTATGTGTATTTATTATGTATATATCTGGTCTTTCTTTATCTCTGTACTTTTTCAATATTCCTGTGTATGTGGAGGTAAAAGTGTATCAATAATCATCACCGTCCTACATATGAATAGAGGAAACAAACATGTGCAAGAATCCAATATTTTACAAGCTGTGTAATCTGTTTCTATAAAAACTTCCTCTGACCGGTTTTGTTTATGAAGATGACCTAAAGCACACTCGAGCTTTTTCCCCGATGCAGCAATCGACTCGACATTTTCTTCGCCATGAGGGATACGGCGCTGCCAGCTGGGCTTCCGCCACCGCCACTGGCCCCAGTTTCCTGGCATTGGCCGAAGTGAGTGTGTGACACACAAGACACGCATGAATGTCTGTCTGTCTGTCTGTCTGTCTGTCTGTCTGTCTGTCTGTCTGTCTGTCTGTCTGTCTGTCTGTCTGTCTGTCTGTCTATCTATCTATCTATCTATCTATCTATCTATCTATCTATCTATCTATCTATCTATCTATCTATCTATCTATCTATCTATCTATCTATCTATCTATCTATCTATCTATCTATCTATCCTTCGCTGTTTTACATGTAATTATACCAAAGGTCAGACGTTGGACATCGCTTCCTGTGCCATGGAGCCTGATCACCTCAGACCTGTTGGATGCGGTCTGGGTCTAGATACCCCCCCCTTCCCCTCCAGCTGCTGGCGTGGTTTCCATTGTTGTTGTCCTGGAGCTCAAAGCCCAGCTGGCACCAGTCCTGGTCCAGAACATCCAGCTGAAGGCCCAGGTGGAAGGAGTCAAACGGTGTCTGTGTTCTGATGTTTAAATTAGACAAGTGGACAGAAGTTTACACACAGACCAGCATACACCATCACTCACCGCTACACATCACCACAGACTACTACACACCACCACAGACTACTACATACCACCACAGACCAGCACACAACACAACAGACCACTACATCCTATCATAGACCAGCACACACCGCTACACACCAGCACAGACCACCAAACACCACTACAGACCATCACAGACCACCACAGACTACTACACACCACCACAGACCAGCAGGGTGTATAGAAGATTTAGCAAATCCTGGAAGACCTTGTGCATTTTCCACTAAATGAAAGGCCTGGGGAAGGATAAAGGAGGTCTGTTCTGGACCAGGACCAGGACCAGGGTCTAGACATATTTTCTCATATTTTTCTGTCCTCCTGAGTTCTGTCCTGTTTGAAGGCGTTTGGTGGCGCTGGCGGTGAGTGGCTCGGCCCCTGCAGCTGTTGGCGTCGGTTGCTGTCGTCCTGGCACTGACGGTGCTCTGGCAGATGCCGATAAAACATCCTTGGCTTCATCTGGTACCAGAGGCTCCAACACTTCATATGGAACCAACAGGTTTACAGGGTTTGGAGGAAAACTAACAGACGGAGACTGGATGGACCCAGGTTTGATTTAGACCCTGGATTAGAATCATTAAAAGCCATATTTGGTTCTTTTTTTTAACGCTCGTGACTCTGCCCACAGACACCCTTTTAACACCCACAGCCCATAATATGCACTAATGTCAGAATGCTTTCATTCAGTGGGTTTAAACTGGGTTTACTGTTGTTTTTCATTAACTTTCTCCCAAAACAAGAATACCAAATATTCAATAACTGTCATAATTTAAACCCTTTGAATATTCTGTTTGTGAACATATATTTTGATGTAAATAAAACATTTTTATTAATAATATTCTACGGGTTATTAGTAAATGGAAGCAGATCACCCATGTATTTGGGAAATGTCATGAAATGATCTTTGTTTTGAAGGAGCTCCAGTGTGAACCACAAGATTCTTGACCTTTGTCATTATATATATATATATATATATATATATAAAGTTTTGGTTTAATTCATTATTTTTATTAAGTTTACATTTTTTTTTATGTTTGTTAATATATATTTTAGATTTTGAAATTATTATTATTTTTTTTAGATTTTGGAAAAAAGATGTTTGTACTCACGACCCTATGGCAATTTACCTACAAGTAATGATTACAAAGATGGTCCTCATGAGACATGAAAACTAGTATGTATGTATGTATGTGTATGTGTGTGTGTGTGTGTGTGTGTGTGTGTGTCATCATTTCCTACCTGAGTTTTCTTTGGACTCGGACTCAGAGTCGGATGTTTCAGATGACTCAGACGTTTTCTCAGGCAGGTTTGGCAGCTGGGCAATGTCCATGGGCGTGTCCTTATACTCTGGATTACTGTGCACATACACAAACACACACTGTCAGTTATTCATCTGACAATATGATGATCAGACAAATTTATAAAAAACAAAACTGACAGTAAAGACATGAACAGTCAAAGGGGTCCAAATGGTTCAGGTTTCACATACAAAACAATGGGATCCAAAGTCAACTATGAACAGAACCATTGAGAAATAATGACGAATACACATTTTATTAGAGGTTTATGGTAAAAAATAACATATATAGTAATATAAAATAATATTATGAAAACATTTACATTTACAAACTATCCTTTCATAAATAAATATGTGAATAAAACAAATATGAAGAACCTGAAATATGTTATTGTACCAGTATTCAGCCTGGTCTTAAATTAGTGGAGGGTTTGTGGATCTACTGTGTCGATGCATTGGATTCAGAATCAGATGATGGAATACTATGTAAACAGTTCAGATTTTAGTTCCAAACTCCAGAATTTGAGCAACATTACATTTACACATTTTGTGTAAATAATAAGTTGAGGCAGAATATTGTTATTTCTTTAGCCAAAAAAAGTAAAAAAAATCTAATTTTTGTGTTAAAAGAAAGAGAAAACCTTAGTGTTAAAGTTATTTATAGTTTATTCTTTCACTATTGGACCAGTCTGGTCTGGTCCAATCACACAGTCCAATCATGCTCAGTCCACTCCGGACTAGTTCGGTCAGGTTCTGTATGCTCCAGTCCAGTCCAGTCATGTCCAGTTCTGCCTGGTCCAGTCTGGCCCAGTTCTGTCCAGATCAAAATGGACTGAATGTGAAACCTGGACTAGCATGGGCTACATCTAAAGGAATCTATCATTGCCATGACAACCGCCTCCTTGACCTCTGACCTGAGGACGTAGTTGACCCAGATGATGTTCTTCTCGCTGGCGTTCTTGGCGTTGATGGCGATGGTGGCGCTGGACTGGATCCAAATGTAGCCGCCATTCTTCTGGATCCAGCGGTAGTATTTGGTCACACACTGGCCTTTGTTCATCACTGAGACGAAACAAACAAACAAACAAACACACACACACAGAGAGGAGGAGGTGAAAACCACAGTGATGTGAGGAGGAGGCGGAGCACAGAGGAGCAGGCGTCAGGTGTCATGTGACAGCTGGCTGAGCGCCGCTCCACCGCCGCCGCCATTAATCACACGGTGGCGTTGTGCCAGACGAGTGTGTGTCATAAACCATCCAACATATGACGTGGATCCAGGACCAAGCCTACATTTATGTTCAATTAAAGCCCCACGTATGTGTATGTGTTTACAGACGTTAACGGGGACCTGGAGGTAAACACCAACAGAACATTGAACCAGATGAACCTGAATGAACAACGGCAGAGGGTGGACATTATAGACCATAATACTCTGGACCAGTGTTTCCCAACCTTTTTAAGTCCATATTTTCCATTAGAAAAATCACAAGGCACACCCCTAAACAAAACTGTCACAAAAAGTATATTTACTGAAAGATAATGCAAATCTAGTCTAATTTACTTCCTCAGTGGTAAACCTGGGCCTGTTTAGTTGAACACAAAGCTGGTTTTCTTGCAGAAATTTAAGAAAGACGTGGGGCATTTGGAACATGAAAGCTGAGAGGGGTGCTTCAGTGACCCCTCAGATAGAACCCTGGTTTATGGATTGAGATCCATATAATAGAGGCTGATTCATTTTCACTTTGCAAATGGATACTGTTTTCATAGAGTGGATCATAGGAATGTGTGGTCGTACATATCTGCATCACACCCCTCACTCAGAATACCAATCAGGTGAAATTGGATAACTCTGCTCTACAATTTTATTTTAGTGTTTTTTTTAGAAAGTATCTATTTCAGACATTAAATGTGCTAAATATTACACACTTTAATAAGATGAATCAGAAAATAAATGACAAAGGTGCTGGTTAGCTCATATTTTTAATCAATACTAGTGCAGAGCCCATAGAACATGTGAGATTGTTTTCTACTAATATGTTGTGGAAGAGTTGAAAGGGTTAATAAAACAGTTCCAGGTATTTAAGGGTTAATAAAACAGTTCCAGGTGTTTAAGAGTTAATAAAAGTGTAATACAACCAACAAACTCAAACACATATTTCCTCCATATTTTCTTTTGTCATATTGTTGAAAATCCTCCAACATCAATGATAAACTCTATAACAGTGTTTTAAAGCATAAACCTGGTGTGCAGTACCAGCAAAGTCCAGCAGAGGGGGGTGTGACACTGCCTCAGACCTGTTCCAGCTCTGGAGGGGGTGACCCCCACCCACCACACCCCCCAGAGAAAAACCAACAGTAAATGTGTCTGAATTAACCAGTAAATGGGTTTAACAAGTTAGCAATAGAACTGAATAAAACTAGGAAAGAGGAGACAAGGACAGAGGAGAAAAGGAGAGGAAAAGACAAGGAAGGAGGAGTCAAGGAAAGAGGAGTCAAGGATAGAGGAGTAAAGGAAAGGAGTTATGTGGGTTTGTAGTTCCATAGTTCTGTGGTTCTGTTGTTCTATGAGTCTGTGGTTCTACAGTTCTATAGTTTGGTGGTTCCATGGTTCCTTGGTTCTATAGTTCTATGGTTCTGTGGTTCTATGGTCCTGTGATTCTCCTCCACAGACAGAACCAGGGTGAAAGTTTGAGCAGATTTATTCCAAAGGACATAAATTAAAACTATTCTAAACTAATTGTACTGTTTAAGGCGACGCTCCCAGGGTTCAGTCTGGCCCCACCTCCCTTCATTTTCCTACTCTGTTTGGGGGGGGGGGGCTTGTTTGCATGTTTAAGGCAGAGATGGTGAGATCACACCACCTTGAATGTGACCTTGCTTTGTTTGTACAGCAGAGTAAATAAGCACACAATGAATGAACGCACATGCATGCATGTGCTCACACACACACACACGCACACGCACACACATGCACACTCATACTCTGCAGGTCCTCGGAGAGTGGCTCAGTGTATCAGCATGTCCAACACACACACACAGGAACCACACACACCACCACCGCCAGATTAGACACACATGATCATAAATACATACTCGTGAATTATGGGAAATACGTCGTATAACAACATTCTGTTCTGCAATAACAAAGAAATATTTATTCACTGTGATCATATAGAAATACACCATTTTAAGCAGAGTATACTGTATATCGACCAATGCAACAGGCCTATACTGATGCAAGAAAGAATGGAAACATCATCCCAATATATCTGCCAGCTGATATATCAGTTTTTTCAAAGTTAATTATATCAAAAACTGAAAACGAATTAATAAAAGTAACTTTTTCAGCAAGTCTCTCATTAACTGAACATAAACCCAGTGTGTCCATCCACTGTCATTGATCCAACTCCATGAGTTTTACTGGTGAGTTAATGTTTTAGAAGATGATGGTGTTTTGACAGTAACTACGAAACCTTTGAATGTCCAAATGGGTCATATCTGATGACCATGGAAAGATGAAGAACTGTATTTTATAATTACTGACATGTATTGATAGTTTTCATGGATCAACATATTTTAAACAGTTTATATATGTTGATGGTTTGTGTCTTTTTGGGTTAAGTATGAAAAACCACCTCTGACAAACACTAAAACTGTTCATCAAAATATAAGAGTATGGGTGAAAGTTTAAGGGTCGATGGAAAAGAGTTTAAACATCAAACCTTGTCTTGACAGATTGAATCTAAAACAAGTGGTTCCAGGTGCAACACCGCACCTTCACAAATAGTTTAGATCTCAATGTACTTCTCCCTCTCAAAATGTCAGACTATGGGTTTGACTTTTAACGACTGCTGAAGGTCAAAGGTCATGATGCCATTTCATGGTTTCATGTCTATCAACACTAGTAACAGAGTAGTTACTGTCACTCTTTTTGGAGGTATGACCATTTAAAATCACGTGACCTTGATTTTGACCTTTCAAGGTCACTCAAGGTAAAAAAAAAATCATGACACCATTTTGAAGCACATGTCAGGTTTCCTATCTGTCAATAAAAGTAACTAAGCCTCTATCTCCCATTGTTTTTCTGTTATAATCCATTTAATTTGTTTTAGGTATTTACCCAGTGACCCCTGACCTCTTGGGTCAACAAAAGGTCAAACTCTATACACACAAAATGCAGAACTGAAAGACAAGTATTTTGGTACTCATTGAAAGTCTTGACCTACATTCACCAAAATTTAATGAGATCTATTCTGGACCACCTTGCACTTTTCCTGAAAATTTCATGGAAATTGGTCAAATAAACAAATAAACAAAAAAACAATCAAAAACAGTACTCATTTTCCCTTGTTTGTGTGTGTGTGTGTGGAGGGGGGGGGGGGGTTGGGCATTAAATGGAAGGGACTTGTTCAGAGTTGACTGAGCATCAAGGAACCCAGATGTGATTGGTCGGGGTTCTCCCATCTGCACTGTAATTGGCTGCCCTCCTGAAAATCCCACCCGGTCGATAAACTAATGACCACATTTGGTATTTAATGTAAACACAAACATCACATACTTCTGGTTTTTTTTGTTTGTTTTTTTTTTTAAACATTTAGTAAATATCACTGATGTTTTGCACATTTTTCTGATGCAAAAGTGACAAAGGCTGAGTTTGGAGCAGATGCTTCTTTTTTTGTTGTTGACCATATTTGGTCATGTAGAGGTGTTATGGAGCATCTAAGCCCCCCTCCCGTCTCCCGTCTCCCAGGTGCCCCCCCCCCACTCATGGCTGATGCTCGGGGCTGGCCTGGGGCGCCCACTCTCCACCCGTAGATTAAAGCCATCCTATTCCCTTTTAACGTCTCTCAACCTTTTCTCTTCAACCGTCGCTTTCTGTCCGTCAGTGCCCCCCCCACCCCTCTTGTTGCGTTTCCATCACCTTACACCTCCTCTTTCATTTCTAAACCGCCGTCCATTTACTTCCTCTGTTCAGTTCAGGATGGAAATTACAGCCAAAGTCAAATCGACATCCGTTAGAAAAAAACCATAACACGTCTGATGGTTTAACATCTACTGCTCTCTGCTGGACACGACCAGAACCACATCTGGATCCAACCAGAACCACACTTAGACCAAACCGGAACTACACCTGGACCAAACCAGATTCACACCCACTTTACTTCCAGCCTCGTGGAACTCTTTAATGCAGAGGTGTCAAACATGTGGCTCAGGGGCCAAAAGCGGACCCCCAAAGGGTCCGATCAGGTCAAAGAACGGAAAAACTTCTCTGAGAATATTATCAAACTGCATTTACAATTACAGATGATTTCCATAGTAAAATATGAACAATCTGAAATGCTTCAAGAAAAAAAAAGTAAATTTAATGACAGATAATATTCTTCAAACTGCATTTATTTTTCTTTACGTGGATGTTGATGTGTCAGTTCTGGTGCCACGTACAGACTAATATGATCTCAAGTCAAATAAAAGCAGAATAACCTATAAATAATGAATCCAAATATTCTACTTCGTTTAATGTAAAAAAATAATAATATTTACACTGAAAAACTGGAATAAATGTGAACAAACTGAAATTAAAGTTTTACAGTGAAATTAAAATGGAATAAAATACAAATAAAAGTGTAATGTAATCAATATTCTTCCTGTTCTTAACTCTGTATGTGTGTGTGTGTGTGTGTGTGTGTGTTGGTTCATTAAAGGTCTGTTGCTCCTCAGGGACCAGTTTGACTAAAACGCCTGCAGCCTTCAGTCCTCTGCTCATTCTGTCTCTGCCCCCCCCCCCCTCCACTCTCACTCTCTCTGCCCCCCCTCCACTCACTCTCTCTCTCTCTCTCTCTGTCTCTGTCTCTGTCTCTCTCTCTCTCTCTCTCTCTCTCTCTCCATCTCTGTCCTTCTGTCTCTGTTCATCTTTTATCTGTATTTCCAGTTTTTGGACAAAGTCAAATCCACTCAACTCCTTTTCTTCTGTTTTCGATTTAATTCGTGAAAACAAACAAATGAAAACGCCATGCGGAGTGTGGGAACTTCTTGAATCATATGAAATCTGCAATCTTGTCCAATCACAAATACATCATTATGAGTCATTATCATGTTAAATCACTAATACATGTTGAAAACGGCAAATCTCTGCTATGACTTTGATGTGAAAATTCAATATAGCATCAGACCCGAAGTAGTGAGTTCATTTGGCTGAAATTTGGTTCGTTTCATCCTTATACTGATCTCCTTGTACATGCTAAATTTCAGAATGATCCATCAACAATTGGCGACGCTAGAGTGCGAAAAGTGGAAATGTGCACGTACACACAGACAAACTGTTAAACCAACATAACTTCACGAATCTCTGATTTGTGAACAAACAATTCAATTCAATCCAATTTCAATTTAATTCAAATTTTTACTCTCCAAATGCAACCTCTCTCAGGGTAGGAGAGAAATACAAACTAAGTTAAAAAAATAAATAAATGTCCCTAGTTTTGGACGGAACATGCCTGGGGGGCGGTGGCTTATACTGATGTCATTGTTCGTAATCATCACTCCACATTCACTGACAATGTCCTTAATCACTTTATTCACATTTTCATCAGGTGCCTCAGGTAGACCAAAGATTCTGACATTCTCCCTACGACCATATTGCTCTAACCTATCAATCTCAAAGTTGTTAGTCATGATTCGGTGTTCCATATTTTTTAGTCGTGGTAAGATTTTCTCATCATATTTGTTTTTAAGATTGTTCCAAATCTTCTGTGTAGCTGAGCTGAAGTTGGTCACCATGGGCAGGATGGTGGAGATCACCTTCGTCAATAACTCAGAGAGAGAAGCACAGTCTATTTGCTGGTCACCACCACTACACTGTATGGTGCAGCCACCGCTACCAGCGTTACTCGAACTCCCAGTGTAGTTAATGATTTCATTGGAGTCTAATGATATCAACTTGTCTGTTGCATTTTCTTACCACTTCACTAATCCTGTCCTGTAGCTCTGTGGCAAAGTCATCATCATTATTTTCATTGGATTTTACATGATCTGAAAGACAGACAAAAAAAGGAACCAAAAACAATACATGTCTCCCCTTTGAGGGAGTGTGTGTGGGTGGGGATAAACTAACCAACCTTTTTTTCTCTTTCTCTCTCCCTCCCTCCCTCCCACCTTTCTTTCTTTCTTTCTTTCTTTCTTTCTTTCTTTCTTTCTTTCTTTCTTTCTTTCTTTCTTTCTTTCTTTCTTTCTTTCTTTCTTTCTTTCTTTCTTTCTTTCTTTCTTTCTTCTCTCTATTCCTGGCTTCAGTCTATCTGTTCTTTCTTTTTTCTTTCTTCTCTTTTCTTCCTGGCTTCAGTCTGTCTGTTCTATCTTTCTTTTTTCTTTCTTCTCCTCCTTTCTTCCTGGGTTAAGTCCGTCTGTCAGCAGGTAATGATACCGCCTTAGATTTGCCGCCTCTTCACAGACGGGGATCAGGCCTCGTCCTCCACTTAAAACCCGGCCTTTTTAAATTCAGATCCCTGGTGAGAGAACAGGCTTTCCCTCTCAAATACACCTTGATCGATTCCCTAACTCTCCAACTCCTGCATCAGCGGGGGAACCCGAGCAGACGTGAAAATAAATCCCAGACAAAAATCAGAGCCCTGCGAACTGCTGCTGTTTCTGCAAAAAGACCAAATCAGGGGCCGAAAAACGCTGCTTTTCCCACTGAAAACCTGCTGATGTTCCACATACAACAGCCGCAGACACCATTTGCACAAATCAATCAGAGAAAAAGAGGAAAGGAAAACAGTTTATGGAAACTTCAGCCCAAACTTTAGTCCCTTTGATTCTGATTCAGGCTGTGGTTGGATCCTGAGTTTGTGTTCTAACAGATCAAAACTATAAGGACTAATGTCAGGATAGAGTTTATATTATGGGACAAATACTATTGATGACACTAGTCTATAAGTAAAATGCTTCTAGAATAAAAGTAATGAAACTGTACCATATGTGTTACTGATAAGGAAAACTTAAATCTTAAATGCTGGTTGGGTCAAGTTCCCAAGATAAGTCTGTGTCCCAGGTGCTCCCTCACCCCATTAAAATAAGACAAAAAAATTCTGCCTTTGTCTTCTACTTTAATTCAATGTTTAGAACCATAGACTGATTTCAGAGACACAGATTAATCAGCATCCACATTTGAAACCTGATTGGACAATGGCATTGGTGTCCAGGTGAGTATATCAAACACACTCTCCACTTCCTGTCAGATTAGAGCAGTTTTCTGCACTGTAGACCGTCACATTCTGCTAAAATGACTTGAACCATCAATTGGTCATAAATGATTAGCATTAATATGATTTAAATCCTGTCTAACAGATGGTTTTCAGTTTGTAAATATTAATAATGAATCCTTTCAGAGCAGAAAACATCTGTATGTTTGAGAGGAGGTTGAAAACTGTTATTTTTGATGAATCCTATAGTTAGAGTGGATCAGGTTCATCTGAGTTCTGCTGCTAGAGAGTCATCTGACAAACTGACCTCCTCTCTGCTCCTCTGTCTTCCACTTTGCTCCTCCTTCTCCTCCTCTGTCTTCCTCTCTACTCCTCCTCCTCTCTCCCTTCCTCTCTCTTCCTCCTGTCTGTCTTCCTCTCTGCACCTTCTCCTCTCTGTCTTCCTCTCTGTCTTCCTCTCCGCTCCTCCTCCTCTCTGTCTTCCTCTCCCCTCCTTCTCCTCTCTGTCTTCCTCTTTGCTCCTCCTCCTCCTGTCTGTCTTCCTCTCTGCTCCTTCTCCTCTCTGTCTTCCTCTTTGCTCCTTCTCCTCCTGTCTGTCTTCCTCTCTGCTCCTTCTCCTCTCTGTCTTCCTCTTTGCTCCTCCTCCTCCTGTCTGTCTTCCTCTCTGCTCCTCCTCCTCCTCTCTCTTTTATTTATGCCCCAGTCACTGACTTCTCTGGAGTCTCTCTGCTTTATCTCCTCACAGGTTTTCCCTGGACCTCCCCTGGACCTCCTGCTGTGCTCCTGCTTCTGATCCATCCACTAAAATTACCTACACTAGAATATCAGGGAAAAAGTGTTTTTTTTTTTTTTTTTTTTTTTTTTTTTTTTTTACAAAACATAACATTTAAAGGGTTAAAAATGCATCAGCTACTGAGTATTTGGTATTTTGTACATGGATAAAGTTTGCTGAAATGAAAAATTAACAAAAAGTAAAAAACAAAGTGGCTGAAAAACAAATACCCAACAATTAATAATACATTATTATTATTATTATTATTATTATTATTATTATTATTATTATTATTATTATTATTATTATTATTGTTGTTGTTTATTTATTTATTTATTTATTTATTTATTTGGTGTTCTGCATAAACACCATCAATATGAAACATGGCCCTGAACGTCTCTTCATATTTTAGCACCATACAGTAAAAACCTGTCCACAAATCATCCAGACGGCCAGTGAACGCACCACACACCCTCTGAGTGAGTGTGAGCAGAGGATGGATGGATGTTTATGCTGGAGGATATGACCATTAAACTCCAAACATGAGAGGATGAGGAGGATGTTTAGTGTGATGAAGAAGTGTGTGCAGTTCCAGCTCCATCCACCAGGGGGAAACAATTAACACAAAAACATGGACACTGCTTCAGAACAGAGACTGGATCCAAGGTTTGAGTGGATGAAACTTAAACTACAGCACCCTACAACGACACACTGAAAACAGCAAACTGTTACCAAGACACAGCTCTTTTTATGAGGTGTTTATGTTCATAGGAATGGAACCATTTAGGCATCGACATTAGTGATAAACTGATATATTGGTTATATTGGGCTGATATTTCAGTTTTTTTCTTGTATGGGTATTAGTCTGTTGCACTGGCCGATATTTTTGTCCTGCCATGATTTTTGGGCAAGTGAAAGAAAAAAAAAGTTAAAAAAGAAAAGAAAAAAGTGGAGAGAAAACCAAAAAGGAAAAAAAATAGGGAAAAAGGAGAATGGGGGAAGTAACAAAAAGGAGGAAAAGAAGAAAAAATGGAGAAAAAGAACAGGAAAAATGAAGAGAAGAAGAAAAAAGACAAAAGAATTAACAAAAAAGGGAAAAAGAAAAAAATAGAAAAAAGGAAATGAGAAAGAATGGGGAAACAAAACAAAAGATGATGTAACAAAAAGGGGAAAGGAAAAGAAGAAAGAAAAAGAGAAAAAAGAACAGGAAAAAATGAGAGGAAACAAAACAAAAAAGGATAGAAAAAAGAAAAAATGAGGAGAAAATGAATAGAAAAAATTGGGAGAGAAACCAAAAAAGGAAAAAAGAAGGAAAAAGAGAAAGAAGGGAGTAACAAAAAAGGAGAAAAGAAAAAAAGAGGAAAAAAGAGAAAAACCAAAACCAAAAAGGAGACAAAATGAAAACAATGAAAAAAGCAAATGTGGATGTTTAGTCACATCTATGAGGTTAAACTGTAAATATTTAAATTTTCTATTAGTAAGGAAAGAAGTTTTTCTGACCTTTTATTATCATTTGATAGAGAAAATAAATGATGTGAAAAAAAAAATCAGTATCTGTATCATCCCCAAAAAATTAAACTTAGTTGATCACTTCTTGATATGGTTATGGTTCTACAGTATATGATCATATGAAAGTCAACATTTGATTAATTTCAACATTAAACACTGAAAGCTGTGACAGGTCAGTGAAGGCCACACGGAGCTCATGGTCCAATCAGAGAAGGTGGTACTTACAGTCCAGGTGACTCTGTCGAATTCCCTCCACGTCTTCAGCGTGAATAAATTGATAACATCTCTTCCCCACGATGTCGACTGGAGTCAGATCCATGTAGTCATTGATCCTGAAAATTAAAAAAAAAACAACAACCAGCAGAGTTTAGACATTAATGTTAATATTCTATCACTAAACTTATAAATATACTTTTCTATTAGAGTTTATTCTTGAAATGATTAATTCAAACGTATTCAGTTTTTATTAATATTGTATAGATTTGAAAAACTGTGGTTCCATCTTTCAGTTATGACCTGCAGGGAGTGAGTAGGTAGGTAGATACAGTAGATAGACAGACAGACAGACAGACAGACAGACAGACAGACAGACAGACAGACAGACAGATAGATAGATAGATAGATAGATAGATAGATAGATAGATAGATAGATAGATAGATAGATAGATAGAACACACACACACACGCACACGCACACGTACACGCACACGTACACGCACACACAGACACACACACACACACACACACACACAGCGATTACACACTGCAGCGCTTCAGTCACTTCGCTCTTTAAACATGAGTCACACTGCGAGGTCCAGCGATGTTATATTAAAAGCTAAACCATCACACATAGAGAAAACATTCGATGTTACAGTAAATTATGCTGCAGAATATTTTGATACGTTTGATACGTTGATGAGGTCAACCATCGGTCCTCCTTAATAAGTGGAGTTTCACTTATTAAGTCTCTTAATAACTGAATTGCCTGAAAAACCTGTGAATCTTTTACTGTATCTTTTTTCAAATCAAATCTAATCAAATGTTATTCATATATCTTCAAAACCCAACAGAAATTATCTCAGGACAGCTTTTTCCTGATAGTGTTTGTAATGTCTGTTCAAACGTGTCTGTTTTCCATCTTTTCCCTTCTTGTACTATTAAAGCAGCTGCTCCCAAAAGCTGCTGTTGTTGCTGAATGGCAGCAGCGCGTGTCTATCGTCCAGGAAACACACATCAGGTCTAAGAGCTTTAATTTGGACTAAGTGTCCAGAGGATAGACAGAGCCATTTCCCTGGTATGGCTGTGATAAAGTGGGATTTCAGGGGGAGACTAATGTCTGGAGGGCAGATTTTCTCATTCTCTTACAAACTCATCCTGAAAACGCTTGTGTCCATCTCTGCATCGAATATCATCATCTGCCTGGTATCGCGTCCTTTTTCGTCGGCAGAAAACCAATCTGTCTGCCGTCCTGTCTTTTCTAATAAAACATGAAGGGCTTGTTTTTTTGGGCTGATATGAATCGGGGCCGGTTCACGCCTGATGCCTATCTGCTTTATCTGGACAGAAGGAGGCCGATAGATCCATCACACACATATTCCACTGTTAAACCGCCGAGGATTGGGTCACATGTCCTCATGAATAACACCTTTAACAGCGTTTCCCTCAAACCCAGACGACAGCACGGGAATGAACAAACAGCCTCCAGGAAATAGACCAGGGCCAAAGAAAAGAACGGACGCAATTTACATTTAAACTGATCTGAGGAGCGCAGATCTGGATTAGGGAGAGTTTGACCAGAGTGTCCTCGAACGCACCATGAATGATAGAGGAGAGGAGAAAAGAATAGAAGAGAATAGAACACAATACAATAGAAGAGAATAGAAAAGGATGAAATAGAAGAGAGCATAATAGAATAAAATACAACACATTAAAATAAAATAGATTAGAATAGAACATAAGAGAATAGGACACAAAACAATATAGATAATAGAAATTATGAAATAGAAGAGAGCAGAATAGAATGGAATAAAAAAAGAACATAATAAAATAAAATAGAATTAAATAGAGTAGAACAGAATAGAATCTGTGAGAAGTGTGAATAAACTTTGTCAACATTTTCACAAAGAAGAAACTAATAAAATCTGAAATTAATCCAACAGTAGATTAAGCTGATGAAGACGATGATGAAGATAATGATGAAGGTGATGAGGAAGATCATGATGAAGAAAATGATGAAGATGACAATGATGAAGATGAGCTGATGAGCAGTTCAGCCTTCTTGTAGTGGTCCAGTTCTGTGGGTAGAGGCGTGGCCTGTGGGTACCTGTGGGTAGTAGGTGTGGCCTGTGGGTGTAGGTGTGGCCTGTGGGTAGAGGCGTGGCATGTGCGTGTGGGTGTGGCTTGCAGATGGAGGCGTGGCCTGTGGGTACCTGTTCTCACAGTAGACGATCTTCAGGTCCATGTTGACTCTAGTGACGAACATCTGGCAATCGATGCGGACCTCGTTGATGGTGGGCGGGGGCAGCGCGTGGGCCACCACCACCATCCCCATGATCTGGTTGGGAACTGAGCGGCTGTGGGTCAGCGCCATCCGGATCCGGAGTCGGCCCGTGATGTGGATCACCTGGGCACATAGAGGTCAGAGGTCAGAGGTCAGAAGGGACTGGTGTACCCAGGTTTGAAAAGGAGTCAGTGAGACGTTCAGGAAGTTTGGCCTAAAGACTGAAGGAGACCCCAGAGGAGGAGGGGCATGCTGCAATACAACAACAAGTTTGTTTGTTTTTGTTTATTATTTATTTATTTAATTTACATTTTTATTTATTACCTCCACCAAGGAGGTTATATTTTCGCAACATTTAACAACATTACTCAAAAGTTATGGATAGAGTTTGGTAGCATTTTCAGGATATGTTGGGAGTGTCACAAGGATCTGGACCCTTCCCCCTCACTGGGGAGGGGGGCAGTTGTTGGTTTGTGTACAACATAACTTGAATTTAATAAACTTTTCAGGGTATGGTGGTAATGGGGAGAACCAACAAAGGGGGGGGGGGGTTCTCAGAGTACTTTTCTAGTTTATTTGTAACTTTGTAATACCTTTATAATAATAATAATACTCTTTTTTTTTCTTCATTATTATTTTTGTTGGCAACAGACTAACAAGTATATTTTTTAATTTTCTATTTAATTTTCTATTGAATTTATTTATTTATTGGGAATAGACCATTTTTTTTCATATTTCCCGATAGTTTTTATGCTCTTTATCTTTCATATATATTTCTCATGCTACAAACGCAGACACCTTTGGAATGAGGGTTGATTCTTGTCATGTCCCACTGATGGAATGATAATAAAACTCTGTTCATGGTGCATTTTTTTGGGGAAGAGATTTATTTAAACAAACTGAAAAAGCTGGAGATGTCATATTTATGAGGAAATCCAGAAGAAAAAGCAAACAAAGATGTTTGTGTCTGTGATTATCATCCATTTAAGTTCATGTTGGTTCAGTTTGATTCAGTTAAAGTTAAACTTGGTAATGAAAAACTGACTAACTCATCACATCCAACTGGATAATCTGACCTTATATCCTGAGGACTTGATGTGGACGCCTCGCTTTGTTAACGTTGACTTCATCCGGATGAAGAAGGATCGTTCCAGAGTATTATCCGGAGACAGAAGACTGGGACTACTGGACTCCACTGAACACAACAAGCATAAAAAAGGGGAAAAACTGTTGGAAAGATAGTTTACAGTCTCATACACATTCAATTATCAGCATCTTTATTTGGATTTGACATATTTATGTATGCTTTGATATGTGCATTAATGATCAAAAAGTAAAAAAACAAACAAACAAACAAAAGAAACCAAACCACACACAAACTGGCTCTAAACACCCAGAAAACCTAAAAAATTATCAAAAAATCCAAATCTAAATATCCCTTACATCCGATGTAATTTTAAAATCCACAAAAAACAGACTATAAAAACCCTCAAAATTAATTAATAATCCCACAAAACACAAAATATGACAGAAATGGAAGCAAAACATCAATTCCAAGACTAAAAAAATTTACATAAAATAAAACAAATAGAAACTTACCAATGCAGAAATTGACACTAAAGATCCAAGAAACATGACAAATGATCCAAAAACCCACAGAAAATCCCTCCAAACTGACTATTAAAACCTACAAAAGTAAATTACAAACCCAAAAAACATTAAAAATCATACCAATAGAACTAAAAACGAAACAAATCCAAGACCAAAAGGTTTATAAAAAATACTCAAACCTTCACAAATATAAACCTAAAAATGCACAAACTGGCCCTAAAGAACCAAAAAAATATGACAAAATATACAAAGAATTAAAGAATTATACAAAGAAAATGCCCCCAAACTGATCATAAAAAAACACAAATAATCCACAAATCCAAAAACATGAAACATCACACAAATGGATTAAAACTAATAATAAAATAAATAATAATAAAATTATTCAAAGATCCAAAAAACATAGGTAATGACTGAAACACCATCTGGATTTGACACATGTATGGTTTAACGTGTGCATTAACGACCAAACGTAGCAGAAGATGAATCATGTGACGGTTTGTACAGTTAATCAGACGAGGGGATTTTAAACAGAGTAAAATAAACGCATGCATCCTGTCAGTGTCGGCCAATCACAGGCCACGTCAAACTGTCAATCACCCTGACACCGCCCGCATCCGTCAAAAAGCAAAATGTCAGAAGATGTCAGGAGGAAAAGTCTGTGAAATCTGAAACCAACTGATGATTGATCCATTAACCCAAAAAACACATACGGTTTCAAACAAATACACCTAGAAATATACAAATCGAAGTCTCAAAACTAAAAAAACAACAAAAAACCCATAAAATGATTTTATAAAAGAATGCAAATAATAAACAGCTGTAGCACTAAGGCTTTTTTTGTATTGAAAAATGTTTTATAAATACAATTTACTATTATTAACAACAACAACAACAACAACAATAATAATGATAATATTGAAAAACAAAAAAATAAAGAAAAATAAAAGTAGATGGAACTCTTTCTAATTGTGAAACTTTGTTTCTTTTTCCACAAAAGTTTTAATGGAAAAACGTGAAATCATTTGATAAAACAGTGAAACTTTATTGTTACTTTTTTCTCTGTTTTTCCACTGACAAAAAAGAAAAACAAGGTTTTAAAAAGGATGCAAAATGAAACAGCCTGTAGCACTTTAAGATTTGTTGAATGAAAAAAGTTTTATAAATGGAATTCTTTATTACTATTACTACTACTACTATTACTATTACAACTAAAAATAATGAACAAAAAATTTAATACAGATGAAACTCTTTCTAATTGTGAGAAAAAAAATTTTCACTAAAGTTTTATTGAAAAAAAAAAACCCCAATAACTTCAGATTATTTGATAATACTGTAAAACTTTATTCATTTTATCCCTTATTTTCTTCCAATGACAATCAGTCAATATTATTATTATTATTATTATTATTATTATTATTATTATTATTATTATTATTATTATTATTATTATTATTATTATTACCTCCTTCAAGGAGGTATTAAATTCAAGTTTGTTTCTTTGTCTTCAGCAGGATTACGCACAAAGTTCTGAACACCTTTGATGAAACTTTCAGGAATGATAGATAATGGGTCAAGGAAGAACCCATTAGATTTTGAGCAATGAAGGTCAAAGGTCAAGGTCACACTAAAGGTCAACAGCTAAAACAAATCAGTGGTAATATATCAGGATTCAGACAAGATAGAATCTGGTGTTTTTTGCATTCACATCGTCTCACCTTTACACATCAGATGGGTCAACACCTATGGCTCGATCACGTCACATTTTAACGTCATATGACGTCAAGCCAATGATGTATATTTGCAAACTTTGTGATATATTGACTAAACAAACGTTGGTGGAGGTCTGCTGTATCTGACCATCTGTTGTTATTATTACATCTACTACTACTAATAATAATAATAAAGAAGAAAAATAAATACAAATAAAACCAAATTAAACTTTTTCTAATTGTGACAATTTGTTTCTTTTTTCAAGTAAGTTTTACTGAAAAAAAACCAAACAGATTATTTAATGAAATGGTTACACTTTCTTCCTTTTTCTGTCTTTTCCACTTTAGACAGAGGTGAAATAAACACTGGACATTAAATTTGTGTGTGATGTTTTCATCCTTCATGTCACTTTGACTGGAAACAGGAAGTGCATTTGTCACCGTTGTCCAATCAGGAGGCGGCACCGCTGCTGAAGGTGAGATGCATCATTTATCAGCTGGAAGCGACGACAGCTTTTTCATAAAGACTGAATCCGTCACAGCGGAGGACAGACGCATTCAAACACAAAACACACACAAACTGACAATAAACACCCACTAAAGTAATATACACACATACAAGTACACACAGGCTGACTAACACTGACACAAATAAACCTATAAATACACAAACACACACTAAAGAGCCACAAAAACCCAATTGACTGACTCCAAAACACACAAACACAAATAACCCTAAAAAACACAATTATAAACACCATAAGGAAACACAAAAAAACCCAGCAAAACTATGAAAATACATGAAAACTGAACAAAAACAGACAAATGTCAATATATATATTTTTTTTTTACAAAACACGACAGGAAATGATGTGACATTTAATAAAAGCCTTGAAAAACCATGTGACACGAGAACAAATAGATTAAAGAGGTTCATGTCTGTTTGTTTCTAAAAGAAAACCCAGTAAAAATGAAACTGGAAAGTGATTCAAGCTCAACTTAAATTCAATGGTTAATTATTGAGTATTTATAGTATTTTTTTTAACCTGACTCTCACCAATACCATCTGGGACCCTCCCACAACCAATACATTTACAAAGGAGGGGCCTTATCTAAAATCCTTGCATGTGATTAGATGAAGAACCTGTCCATCATCTTGACTGATGTGTCACTTCAGCCACTCACGTTGAACTCAAGCCATGACTATACTGTAGCAGACCACCAGCAAAACAAATGCAACAGTATGGCTGCACCGAAACAGACTGGTGCATTGTCTGTAAATGACCATAGTCGCATGTGCAGCGAAAATCTGAGGATAAAAGGCAACATCGGCAGCTTCCCTATGGAAAACAAGTAGACCAGCGGCTTGCAGAACTTGGTCTTAACTTCAGTCAGATGTTCCAGAAAAATTCTCTCGCATGACAATGCCGCCCAGTCATGGGAAGTCCCACCCGGTGACACTGATTGGTTTCTTCGTTTTTCAGAAAGCCTGAACCACAAGATACTTAGATGGTTGCGTGAGGCAATCGCAACATCCCCTAGTGTGTAGTTTGGCAAAATGTAGCCAGATGACGAGAGTCAGGTAAATTTTTTTTTTACTGTAAATGTAAAATGTGATTTCCTCACATTTATTAACACAAACACACACCCACACACACACACAAATACACACACACACACAGGTCTCTGGTGGACATGTGTTTGATCAGCTCTGATACATGTTGACAACAACTAATGTAGAAAAAATGGAAAGAAATGAATTAATATGCAAATGTATTGAATATAATAGAAACGACCTTGAAGAGAAACAGAGACAAGAGGAGGAGGAGGAGGAAGAGGGAGAGAAGGAGGAGGGAGGGGAGGAGGAAGAGGAGGAGGAGGAGGGAGAGAAGGAGTAGAGGGAGAGGAGGACTAGAAAGGAGAAGGAGTTAAGAGAAGGAAGAGGAGGAGTATGGGAGAAACAGGAGGAGAAGGAGACGTATATTTGGGAAAAAAAAAATCCAGAAGAAGAACTGAGGGAAAAGTTTTGGACCAAATGTTGTGATGAAAGGAGGCGGAGTCAAGTCCTTCCTATCATTGTCTTTTTGTTGCCATTCGTGTTTGTTGCCTTTGTCTTTTTGTTGCTCTCCATATTCATTACCTTCGTCTCTTCATTGCCTTTGTTTGTTTGGTCTTTGGTGTCGTTCATGTTCGTTGCCGTTGTCTCTTCGTTGCCATTTGTGTTCGTTGCCGTTTGTCTTCGGGGAGGAGAGACCTCAGATTAACGCTACAAAGGCAGGTGTGAAGGCGTTGCCGTTGCCGTCAACTCTGGGACCTAATTATCTACGGCGCAGGAACTTTCCCCGTTTGAAGGACAAATGATTAATTAAAAAGAACAACTCACCTACACTCTGATCTGCGGACAATACCCAGAGTGCCAAGGGTCGGTTTCCTCGGCGCGGTACGTGTGTGTGTGTGTGTGTGTGGGGGGGGGGGTCTCAGCGGGATAGTGGATCATTGTCTTAACGCTGCCGCTTCAGGAGCCCGTTGTGTCAGACTGATAACGAGCTAATGTGGCCGCGGCCGTGGTGGCGAGGGATGAGACAAAAGCTACGGCAAGGTCGGCACAACCTTCGTTGAACGCAATGACGACAGAGGCGCGGGTAGAACGGGTTTAGAAAAAAAGCAACATGTGAAGGATGAAAAAAACGCAACGGAAAAGATGGTAAATCAGAGTTGGTGCTAGCGCACATCTATTGCAAGGGCTTGAGTAAACAACAGTGCGGCACTGCCATTTAACAAGTTCGGAAAAACACAGTAGGTAATTTTCAGCGGAATTATGATCCGACCAATTACAAACATGGCACATTCGCATGCGACAAAGAAACGAGACTTTCTCCAGAATTATTACAAATTACGTAATTATGTTTATGCCAATGTCATGGTCGCTGGCCAGGGTACTTGTGATTACTCTGGTCTGGTCAAAAAGGACTTCACGCTTCTTACTGATGTCCACAGGTGTATATTCAATCATGGATCACTGTGAAAACTATAATAAACAAAATCCTGTGCATCACACTCACATTTACAATATCAAACACAAATCATACTTTTCAGCAGATCTCAAAGTACAAAATTATAACAAAAACAAGGCGGTCAGATGCAGACCTCCACCAAGGCTTGAGTTTTCATTCACACATGATGTGATCCAGCCACAGGTGTTGACCCATCTGATGTCGAAGGTGAGACGATGTAAATAGAAAAAACCCACCAGATTCTATCTTGTCTGAATCCTGAGATATTACCACTGATGTGTTTTAGCTGTTGACCTTTAGTGTGACCTTTGACCTTTATTGCTCAAAATCTACTGGATTCTTCCTTGACCCGTTATCTATCATTCCTGAAAGGTTAATCAAAATTTGTTCAGAATGTTTTGCGCAACCTGCTGACAGACAGACAAACAGAATTGAATTTAATGCCTCCTTGGCATTAAATTCAATTTAGTTTACTGTATGAGCCCGCCAGACCAGCAGTAGAATGGGAGTCTTTGTATGTTGAGATGAGAAAAAAACAAAACAAACAAAACAAAAACCTGTCACATGACCAGAGCTTGGGTCACAATAATAAACACAGTTGTAAAAAATAAATCAATCTGATTCAAATCCTGTTGCGTTTGAAGGTTTGTATCGTATATAAATGACAGTTGGACGGAGGCAGATTCACTCAAAGTACAAAGTGTGTGTCGAAGTCGATTCACTCAAAGCCTTTTCCCACAATGCACCAGCCTGGGAACCCAAGGTAAAGAAAGGTAAAGCGGTTGGCTTCATCTCTCCTCATTTCCTCCCGTGATCGGAGGTTTTTATTCCGACAATGAGCTCAAATCAAACAGCCTGCAGACGCCTTGATCCAGGATTTGTCTTTCTTCTCCTTTTCTTACTTTCTTCTGTCTTTTTTTCTGCTGAGACACTTCTATCTCATCTTCCTTCTCATTTATATATGTGTGTGTGTGTGTGTGTGTGTGTGACAGAGTAATCTATCATCGTGATTAATCTGATTAAATTTGAAGAATTGAAGAATTGTCTATAGTTGTTTTGTTGAAGCTGTTAAATAATACTGCTAACTGCATATATAGTCATATTTTTGCATGTGTTGTTTTGGATATTTTTAGTACGTTTTGTGGTGTTTTTCCTTTGTATTTTAGAAGAGATTTTGAATATGTTTTGGACATTTCATCACTTTTTTGTGCTGGCAAATTTTGGTTTTGATAATTTTAGTGGATATTAGCATGTTTTCTTTTATCAACTTCTTTCTTGAGGCTTTTTGGTCATGCAAAATGAAATGCAACTAATATATAATAAGAATGAATATTTAATCATGAAATTTAAATGAATCCACAGCAACCCTTTCATTAATCTGATTACAAACCTTAATCATGTGACAGCCCTAATATATAGTATAAGATGATAACAATGATGAAGAAGACAACGTTGCCGACGCCTTCCCAGTACCTGAAGTCCTATTGTCCAGTGAAGAAACAAAAACATGTTTTTAGACATGCACAGATGTAAAAGAAGTAAATAAACTGACAAATCTGTAAGCATGTGTGAAGTGTGAAGGGAATTTTACCTTCGGTCTGTGTGTCTGTGTCTCACTGATACTGTAATGTCTCACTGATACTGATACGTAAACATTCTGTTCATACATCCCTGAGTGGAAGGTTGTCTCCAGAGACATGGTGTGGTTACAATGGTATGAGAAGGACAGTGTTTTTCCTTCTCATACCACCCTCTGAATGTTTAGGGAGTATAAAAGAGCTGTGTTTTAGACTGATCATCAGAACATCTGACGACAGCTCGTTCTGTTCATGTTCTCACTTGCATGCAAGTTCCAAATTAATTTGTTCATCTCTTCAATAAATAATTGTTTCTGATTTGAACAGTTTTCTCTCCCTGTGTGATATAAAACTTCCACAACAGAAGACATCAAAGTATTGGGGAGAAATTTAGGAGAGTTAATCTGATTTCTCATAATCAGATTACTGCTGTTATTGGATAAAGCCGATCAGACAATCCTGTTTACACTATCAATAATAATGAGATAACTGCAATAATCGGATACTGATGTGGATGGAAATGGACTCAGTATGATACATGTTTGGTTCTGTCCTTTCCTTCAAACAGGTTTAATGTTTTTGTGTCATTTCAGGCCAAGAACAGGAGTTAAATCGTGAGTCTGTTAGTTTCTTGTGATACAGAGCAGACTGACAGATGGACTTTGTTTGGGTAGAGGTCAGAGGTCGTGATGATGATGCACACATCAACAAACACTGAAGATAATAAGCAACTGTCAGTGTCGGAAACTGGAATAATTACTTCCAGAGAGAGTCAGACGGACGGAGACGTGATTAAAAATGGAGTGACAGGAAGTCAGAGGTGGAGACACGAAAAAATAAATTAACAAGATGAAAGGAGATGAGGGGAGGTGAGAGGAGATGTGAGGAGAGGAGAGGAGATGAGAAGAAGTGAGAGGAGATGAATGGAGATGAGTAGAGAGGAAATGAGAGTAGGTGAGAGTAGATGTGAGGAGAGGTGATGAGAGGAGGTGAGACGAGATGGGAGGGGAGGAGATGAGAGGAGGTGAGAAGAGACAAATGGAGATGAAAGAAGAATGTAGATGAGAGGAGGTAAGAGGAAATGAGAGAAAGTGAGAGGAAAAGAGGTGAGAGGAGACAAATGGAGATGAGAGGTGACAAAGATGTGAGAGGAGGTGAAAGGAGGTGAGAAGAGTGGAGATGAGGAGGCAAGAGGGGGTGAGAGGAAATGAGAGGAGTTGAGAGGGGCACAAAGAGATGAGAAAAGGTGAAAGGAGATGCGTGGAGATGAGAAGAGGAATGTGAGAGAGACACTTTTAAGCACAGGTTTAGGAGATTCAAACCAGAGGTGATCAAAGTACTCGCCTTGTGTACTTAAGTAAAAGTACAGCTACTGGTGTGAATAAATACTCTGGTAAAAGTAGAAGTACTGATTCAAAACCTTTACTGAAGTAAAAATAAACGAGGCAGAGACACCAGACCTCCGAGATACTACCACTGATGTGTTTTAGCTGTTGACCTTTAGTCTGACCTTGACCTTTGACCTTCATTGCTCAAAATCTAATGGGTTCTTACTTTACCCATTATCTATCATTCCTGAAAGTTTAATCAAAATCCGCTCAGAACTTTTTGCGTAATCCTGCTGACAGACAGACAAGAAACAAATAACAAGGAACAGGCTTTAACAGAAAAGAACTGATGAGATGATCAGACATTTGTGTTTGAAATGACAAAAATATGATGAATAAATGAAACGAGAGTAGACGTATGAGAGGATGAACCCACAGGAAATCCACCGTTCACACCTAAGAAAACAACAAACAAAAACAAACTCCACAACACCACAAAGGTCACATTTACCACAGAGACCAGGGGTGCCTGAATGCAGCGTCCGATGGCTGCTTCAGTGGCATTTACACAGTTACAGGACAAACAGTGAACGCACCACAGCATACCCAACACACACACAACACAGGTACACAAACGCAGCACCAGGACGGGCTTGACACAACTGAGTCCAAGTCCAGGGTCGGAAACCCACTGAATCCCACCCACAGTAAATGTAAGTCTACTATCCCACTCTAACCCTCTGGTTCCTGCTCATATCCTTTCTAACCCACTCTTACCCGCTCTGACCCTCTTTTACCCACTCTAACCCTCTCTAACCCACTCTAACCCTCTCTTACTCACCCTAACCCTCTCTAGCCTTCTCTTACCCTCTTAAAACCCCTCAAAGTCACTCTAACCCTCTCCAACACACTCTGACCCACTCTAACCTGCTTTAATCTTCTCTTACCCACTCTAACCCTCTGTAACCCATTCTAAGCCACTCTAACCTACTGTAACACTCTCTTACCCACTCTACTCTTCTCTTACCCGCTCTAACCCTCTCTTACTATCTCTAAACCTGTCTTATCCACTTTAACCCACTCTACTCTTCTCTTACCCACTACTCGTCTCTCATCCACTCTAACCCACTCGTACCCACTCTAACACTCCCTAACCCTCTCTTACTATCTCTAACCCTGTCTCATCCACTCTAACCCACTCTTACCCACTCTAACACTCCCTAACCCTCTCTTACTATCTCTAACCCTGTCTTATCCACTTTAACCCACTCTAGCCCTCTCTTACCCACTCTACCCCACTCTTACCCACTCTAACACTCCCTAACCCTCTCTTACTATCTCTAATCCTGTTTTACCTACTCTAACCCACTCAGACCCCCTCTTACCCACTCTAGCCCACCTTCACCCGTGGGTCCTTATCTGCCGTTACACACTGATAGGGCAGAGGAGCACTCCATTTGCCATCCAGCGTCTCCCTGTCCTCTGTATCCTTATCTGAGCAGCTCCTTTGTAAACAGCCCCGTCCTCGTTAAGGAGCCTAATTAGAAAACTCGAGTAATAATGGCCTGTGATTGGCTATTGTGGACTCTAAAGAACTCATTTGGAGTGATGGCAAGCATGGGTACCGTTTAATAAAACTGAAGCAAATGGATAATTCCACTGCGGTAATAATCCTCTGCCTCGGAAAAGTTCTTTGTTTGTCTGAAGTGGTTTTATTGGTTTAGTAAAAAACAGAAGAAACACACACTCATGACTGATTTAATTAATCTGAGCTGTTTGACTGAAGCTACTGAGACAAATGATGGTGTGAGTGGATGAGGATCTGACAAAACCCCCCCAAAACAAAACACATTTATAACAAAAACCAGCCGACCACCGAACCAAAGTAGCTCCGCCCATTACACAGATCCAAAACATACACTTTATCAACATTGTAATAGAACACAACTACACTTATTTATTTTCAGGTGGAATTTAACTTTCAATATCTGTCCATTAACTCCTTAACATTCTAGTGTGATTTTCCTTCAAAAAACACCTGAAGAATACCTCTCCAAATTAAAATGATACCTGTTTTTAAACCGTTTGGAGTACAGATAAAACAAAGCACGCTTTATAAAAATAACACCCTGTAGTTTTGTCTAAAACACCCACTTTTACTGTTTAATTAACAGGTACAAAACTGTTGACTTAGAAACACTAATACATTTAAACTTTTTCCCTCTCGCCTTAACTTTTTGTGCTCAAACCAGAGTGTATTTGTCTGCATTTGGTAGGTATGAACTGAAACGCACCATTTACCAACAGACCAATGTCTGTGACCTTTACAGTTCAAAGGTGAGAACTTTGTTTGAAAAAGTGTCAGTTTTAGAGCATTTTTTGACAGCAGAAGCATTTTGGGAATTGTCATTTTTTCCAAAGTGGCTATATACAGAATATTTAGGAAAAAATGGAATATGTGTTGAAAACTTCAAATACACAGAATTTAACAAAAAATTATCAAATCAATATTTCCTACACAAAATTCCCATCACAAATCATAAAATAAAGTCAAAATTAATATTGTAGTCCAAAAATCCCATCCATTTTTCCGTGTTTAGGACCTAAATACTTTATTGGATTATGTTCAATGGAGTGTTACCATGGAAACCACATCATAGTTGTCTGAATTGATAAATGATTGATCACGCGACTCCCTTTAAAAGCCATATTTTTCTATTTGTCTTTTGTGTATAACATCATTTTGTGTATGTGATGTTGATGTTGCACTTCAGAATGGTTTATATATTCAGAAACATGAGTTTGTTCACTTTCATTTTATGTGCAACAACTGCAGGTGCATTAAAGCGGAATCTGTAGCTGTTATTAAAATAATTTTATCTATGGGCATGGACCAGGATGTAAGGCTGGGAAGAGGTTAATTATCATTATTATTATATGAAATCAATTATTAAAACAGTATATTATTGTAAAAAAAATTAGTTGACTAGAATTTTTGTATCATATTAATCAACTGTATATGTTGAGAATGAAACTTTCTGGGTTTATATAAATAACCATTCCTCTATTTTTAATATTTTTTTCAGAGCATTATGTTGACCACAGGCAAATGTTTGAAAATGAAGAACTCCATAAAATAATTAAAAAAAAGACAAATATTAACTTTACATTTTTAAACTCTTCAATTGTGGTTTCATTTCGCTCAGGTTGTTCTGAGATGTGGGAGCATCTTTGAACACACCAGGAGGTTGACATCCACTGTGTTACGTTACATGATGACACCTTTAACACAAAAACTGCGCTGATTTCACATCTGTCCTGTATTTATGAACACTTTAATGCATCAGGTATAAGAACCACAGCCCAGATTGTGAAAGCTTTTATTCCTCCTTGAAAAAACCTCAACCTGATTTAAAGCAGTAATATTTGTATTTTTTAATGGAATTCTTCATTTTCCATCACTGAGATCTAATGGACCAAATCAAATATGATAGAAAAATTAAAGTCATTCATGGAAACTGATTTTTGACAAATTCATGTTTTGTTTGTTCAGAAGACTCCAGTTTAAAGAAATATATATCGATGATTTAATGGTTCAAGCTTTAAAGGGTTAAATGCACATTTATTCAATATTAATCCAAAAGGACCCAGTGTGACGGTTCCCTAAATAATCTTTTCTCTATTTCTACCTTTCTTAATTGATTTTTAAATTAAAATAATTTTAAAAATGATCCTCTGGAGTTGGCTTTTCTTTGGTGCAAATCCTGTATTTTCCTATATTTAATTCCCAGTTCATGTAGATGTTTGGTAGATGGTTTCTTCACATCTGTTTTTAACTGCATCCAAACCTGTTGGAATTTTTGCTTGCGGTTCATTTCTCACTGTGTTTTTTGCGCCTTCGGACGACCTTTCATTCACATTCACGCTGTTAAACACAAACGCTGAATTTTAATTGAGTATTTATTTTCATTTTCCCTCATCACGAGGCAGAATTAGTTGGAAAAACATGTGAATTTTAAAGAAACAGTACGTCTGCCCTCCAGGAGAACAGCAGAAGTTCTCCATTATTAGCTCCTCGCCGTCTAATTGTCCGCGGCGTCGCCTTATTTCAACATCATAAGTCTTTGATTATTGTTGCTAATTACACTATTAGTACAATGGAGAGGAATAATTCCTCATAATCGCTCACATTTATCATAATTACCCAAGTTTACAGTCACCTACATTTAATGTCATTCAGAGTGGCCGATGGCGGCAGCGGTGGCCCAAGGACACACACACACACTGTACAAGTGTGCGTGTGTGTGTTTATACGTGTATGTTTATAAGTGTTTATAGGTTTGTGTGTGTTTAGACATGTGTATGTGTGTGTTCATACATGTGTGTGTTTGTATGTGTGTGTGTTTATACAAGGGTGTTTATATGTGTGTATGTTTACACGTGTTTATACATGTGTGTGTTTTTATTATAATTTGAGGTGGGACAGTGAATGGACCTGGTAGAAGTTTTCTATGGTGATAAAAAGTAAATTCAGCTCCACTTTACAGGATTAAATACCACAAACAAATAAATAAAACATAATAATAATAATAATAATAATAATAATAAAAATTTGCTACTGACAGAATATGATGCAAGATTCAACAGAACAACATCATGAGGAAATCTAACATGAACCCTCAACAATAAAAATAAACAAAATAATCAACACATTAAATATAAATAAAGATGTGTAATAATGTTTTAAATAAATGTAAATTTGTAAAAACTGAACAAACGTCATTAATACTGTCCCAAAGAAGAAACAGAAGAACAGAAGAAGACAGAAGAAATCAGTCCACGTTACTCCAGTCCAGTTCTGGGTTCAAACCATCAGCACTCAGAGGTCAGAGGTCAAGGTCAACAGCTGTCAGTGTTCCTGTGACCTGCTTACATAGCATTGGAGGGCAGTGCTATGGGCGTGTTCTTCCCCTCATCTTGGGTTCCACTCATATAAGTCCAGTTGCATCATGGGCTTTTAAAGATGATTCTGTTCAAGTGCAACATGACTTCAAAGACCGAGCGACTTCGCCAAGGCACATTTAACTCCAGCTTCAACCTTTATAAGCATGACTCATGAAAAGAAGCAGGATGGGATGGAGCCAAGCAGCAGCACCTACAGAACAGTGGCTACGTAAAGGCAACTACACAATGACCGGACGGAATGGTTCTATGGATCAGCCCTGTGGAATGGTCCGACAGAACTTTGTCTACAGAACGGCACCTACGGTACGGCTTTAAATGCAACAGGCCTTCAGTTTACCCTGAACCCTTTAACCCCTGATTAAAGATACAGATTTACACATTTCAATGTTGTGAAGGTCTGATAAATGCAGTCTGGTCATTCAGGCTGAAGTCACACTGTAAAATATGAGATCCGTGTCAGATTTTGGACCACATATGAAAGTGGTCTGGGTTGGATCAGTGTTGTTCAGACTGGTTACAGATCATATATGGGTTTAAAATATTGCATTTGCCACAGCTGTAGTGGGATATTCCTTTTTCTTCAGTTCTGCAGGATCAGTGCAGGTGTAAATGTTCTGTCAGTGGCATTCATTGTTCATTGTCTGCTCATTTCTCTGTCAGAAACACTTGTACATATTCATACCCCCCCCCCCATGTGTTCCATTATCAGTGGATCGGTCCTTCAAGGTTCCTACATGTGTCACCCCTCCCCTCCTTCTTCTTCTGTGGTAAATTAACATGACTAAAGCAATGGGGCACGTTCACACAAGTCCCTACATCCCCCGTCGCCTTCCTCTCCTTCTTCTTCTCCTTCTTTTATCTCCTCTCTCTCTCTCTCTCTCTCTCTCTCTCTCTCTCTCTCTCCAGACACATGAACACAGAGGAGTAGAAACACCTTTGTCCTCCGCTTTTACTGTCTCGACTCAAATTAACAGTGGAATGACTGCTATGCTGATTGGAAGCTCCTTAAACTCTTTCTATCTGTGAGTCTGCAGAGTAAATGAACGCTGGGAAACTGAGTCTACACCTTTTCTTTTCTTTCCCATCAGACAAATTGACTTTGACGACCACAAATATGTCCTCGACTTCAGTCTCCGGTGAGAGATTTAACGAAGAAAAGAAAAAAGAACAAAGACTGCAAATGAAGAGAAAGAGAGAAAGGGGGAGAGAGGGAGAGGGAGGGAGTGCATATTAATTTACCCTACACCCCCTACTTCCCCTCACCCCTACTCCTCACCCCCCCACCCACCCACCCATCACCAATCAGCCCAGAATAAATCCGCTGCAGATCTAATTACGCCGGCGTCTCCACAGACCTGGGCCTCCGTGAAGCCAATCTTCTGCTTCTTGTTTGAACAGGCTGATGAACTGAGGGACTCGATAGATATCAAGTCATTTTGTTTAATTTATAAATGGATTTTCCTCTAATACTTAAATTATCAGTGGCATGAGAGACAGAAAGAGGCTCAGTGAAAGAGTCGGAAACATGTGGTGAAAGCAGAGGACGGAGGCCAAGACGAGAGAGGACGGCCCCCACACCCGATGGTGGCGGAGGGGCGGAGCTCAAATTCAATTTACACCCAGAACAGGGGATGATGGGTAATGGAGACAATGAACAAATGAGAAATGGTTTAAAGACAAGGAGGGATAAAAAAAAAAAAGTGGACCTGTTGAGGCAATAAAAGAGCAACTGCAACTAACAGAAGAGTATCTACAACTAAAGATAAAAATCAAAGGTAGTAAATGTTGATATAAGGACCAGTAATGACACAACACACACAACAGAAACTAACTGACCAACCGACTGACCAACCAAACAACTGACTGATCAACTAGCCAAACGACCAACCGCTTCCTAACGACTGACTGATCAACCAACCAATCCAAACTCACCAAATCCAACGAATGAGCTGAAGGGCATATTTGATCTACCACCGACCAAACAAAACCTGAAACATTGCAAAAGGGTTTCACCAGGAGATCAACAAAACGTCAACTGGAATAAACATAGAATTAATACAATGATTTACAACCACAATCTGGAGGTTGAACCTGAGTGTGATGGAACCATTTTGAGGGCAGACCAGGTTCTTCAGGTCTCGATTTCACATGCAGCTGGTTGTCTAACTCATCTGTTGTTGTTGGAACAATATTTAAACCTCAACAAACCATGCCTCCAAACCAAAAGCTCTCGAAGCACCAATTGATCCTACCAGGTTCGGGTGTCTCTGAGTGCGAAGATGACGAGGCTGACGAAGCCCCATCCTCATTGACAGTTCCCTGTGACAGTGACATCCCTCGACCGGGAGGAAGCTTCATCCCTAACTGCTCTGCCATCTCCACATGGTCACCGGGGTGGATGTAGTCGAAGACGCTGCTGCCGGTCAGCTCCACCTGTGGGAACACAGATAAACAAAGGGGGTCAACAGGGTCCACCTGAGGGGTTTGGTGTAAGTGGGATGGACCTCCACACAACAGTCTGATCAGCAGCAAAGACAAGTCCTGGTCATGGACTAAAACAGTCAGTGTAAGAACACTGAATGAAAACCAACAGAAATCGAACAAGACATTAACATGTGAATGGAAATGAATAAAAAGTCCTGTTTGTGGGAGGGGCTAAAACAAACCAACCAACCAACAAACCCAACTGACTGACCCACTGCTCACCCACCCGTCCCACACCTTGTTCCTTGGTTCTTCCATCTTCAGCTGTTGCTAAAATAACCTAACACAATTAGGGTCACTGTTGCTAAATAAAACAAAATAAAACTTATTTAAAGAATAAAAACATTAACATGTTTTAGTAACATTTGTAACATTACCAAAGTTAAAACCAGTTCAAATAAGGAAAAAACTAAAGTTAAGATAAAATGCAACAGCTGAGGTTTAATGACAGAAGAACAGAGGAAGAACCAGAACAGCGGAAGGTCTGTGGATCAAATTTAAGATAAAAGACTTTGGATTCACAAAATGAGTATGATTTCATCTGCTTTTATTCTGACATGTTGATCAGAACCACATTAAACCACTCTTGGGGTTTCTTCTGCTACTACTCCTTTCACCTTCAATTCCTCCTGCTCCTTTTCTTCTTCCCCCTCCCTTTCCTCCTCTTCTTCTTTTTTCTTCTCTTCCTCTTCCTCCTCCTCTTCATCTTCATCCGTGGAAAATCAGCGCCGGCTTTTCTTCCTCATTCAAATGGAATAAATAATCTTCTTTTTATTAAACACATACCGATTCCCCTCACCTTAAAGACTCTCATTAGTGCCGACAGAAGCGGATTTGTCTTCGTTAATTGGGGATGAGACGAGGGAAACGGTGGCGTTGCAAATACACACAAGCTTTTACTCGGCAACCACAAAAACAAACTCATCATACGCATAAACAGATTCGTGTTGATGCGTCTGAATCGCGAACACGCTCATGTGAAGGATGCGATTTGCAACGCCGTTGTGAAACTCTTTAATATGTTTACGTTCGCGGTGCCTCGGAAATGTTGCGCACATTTATTCCCAGTTGTGTGTGTGTGTGTGTGTGTGTGCAGGGTTTTGGGGGTCCACTGGGACAAAGGGGATTACATGGGTGTAATCCCTTTAATAAGAAATCCCTTTAAGGCAATTTAGTCCCCTCATAAAGTCTCATCTGGAGCAGAAAGTGATGATTAAGAAACCAGACTGATCACCGCATCACGCACACACCCTGCCACGCAGACCCCAGTGCACCATGGGAGTTAGTGTTCATGTTTACACGTTACAGCACTAATTGGATCTACATTGTTCTTCGTTGGAATAACACGCTGACTTTTAATCAATTAAAACTTGGCAGAACTATTTTACATAAAGTCAGTGGTGGAGCTAATTACACGGCGGCACTGAGCAGAGGCATTTGCACACTTTAAGGACATTATCATACAGTATTCTGGGAAACATCCAGGACACCGTCAACCAGCGGCCACCAAAGTTTGACCATCACAGACCTGTTTTACAAACATTTTATGCCATGGTTCTCATTAGCTTCTGCTGTGCAGATGAAACATGCAAATGGATGTTGGACAGTTAGCGATGAGGCCCCTGGGAAACGACATGTCGAAAGGTGAACCACACACGTTTAATGCCTCAACAGAATTATCAACACATGGACCCAATACTTTGAAACACCTGGTCTGCAGATGAGAACCACAGATCCTAAACATCCTGAAGATAAAAAAAAAAGAATAAAGGTAAAGTTTATTATCTGTTTAACTATGCTGAAAAACAACAGAAGCTACACTGTAGATTTTGCAGTGTTAATTCGGAGACAATGGGACCAAATACACTCAAGAAGAAGTTAAATAAACTCTCTAAGTGTTGATTTAACACTGCAAAATTTACTGTGTACAAGATTCAATAAAGACTGAAATTCAAAAATGAAAGTCAACAGTCCTGCTTCTACCATACTATAAAATACTGAACTATACTGTACTATACCACACTGTATTGTTAATAAATTACTAATTAAATGCTGTGTAATTAACAAATTCTGTGACAAATGAAAAGTAAAGTGTTGCCTTTGCTATGTCCTTGTGACATGCAAAATGGCAATAAAGCTGATTCTGACAAAATGAACCAAGAAAAAAACAGACAATTCAAGAGTCAGATGAGGAATAAAATAATAGAAGTCTAGATCTGAGGTTTAAACGAAGAAAAAGGAACAAGACACAAAAAAAACTACAGACAGTTGATTCAGTAAAGCTCCGCCTCTGTGTCCAGATAAAACTGATAAAGTTTGAAGGATCATGCAACTGAATACGTTAAAGGGTTAATGATCTGAATCCAACTGCTGTATTCATCAGACGTTTGTGTTCGTCCTGTTTCGATCAAAGGTTAAATTCTCTGCATTAATTACATCTGACAGCAGTTTTAAATATGAACCAGACCCCGATAAGACGCAAACGCACTGGAAACGTGTGCTGCTATCACCGTCATTCTTATTTCCTCTTGTCACTCGATGTCCTTGTCTCGGAGGACGAGCAGCGCCGATAACGCACCCGCTGTGTTTTAATAAGTTTTATCTCAACGCTGCAAACAGACAAACAGTGGCAATGGCAGCACCTGCTTTCACTCAGTTGGTGACAGGAAGCAGACGGGGACGGGGTCAGAGGTCGACAGGAAAAAGACAGCAATGGGGTCAGAGTTTGACAGGGAGCAGATGCCAATGGGGTCAAAGGTTGACAGGAAGTGGATGGTGATGGGTCAGAGGTTGACAGGAAGTGGATGGTGATGGGGTCAAAGGTTGACAGGAAGTTTGACTGTGATGGGGTCAGAGGTTGACAGAATCAGATGTCAACAGGAAGAAGATGGTGATGGGGTCAGAGGTTAAGAGGAAGTGGGTGTTGATGAGGTCAGAGGTCGACAGAAAGAAGACATGGATGGGGTCAGAAGTCAACAGGAGGTATATGTCAATGGGGTCAAAGGTCATTCAGTGACATAGGTGTCACGTGACCACATACCATACCAGCCTCAAACACATCCAGCAGCTTTAGGGTTAAGTCAACGCGAAAAAACAAAACAAAAAAAACAAGAAAAACACAAAAAAAAACCATAGTAAAAAAGGGTCAAGTGTCATGAGTGTCAAGTATGTATAATATACTCCCCTGGACACCATAGGGCTAAAGTGTGTATAATATACTCCCCTGTTTGGTCCATGTTTTACAAACTCTGCCAGTGTTTGGACCAAAACACTTCCTTTGAACAGATCTGCGGTTCAATGTTCATGAAATACGAAGTCCGTTGTTTCTATTATGAAAGGAACAAACAAACCCTGACAAACAAACACTAAGGAACGACTGAAAAGTGAAGCGTTGGAATCCCATTAATCAGCTCCTCAGTCTGTGGATCAGACTTTAATTAAAATGGAAACGTTTTAAAGGCGCTGCTGAAAAACAGTAAAAAACCTCCGTGTGACTTTGCAAAGTACTAATCAAATAAATTGATGTTGGCTCGCAGGGTTCAGAATTAATTACAGCATTAAACATTAGCTAAGTGGGGTAATATTCCAAGTTTGATAGTGCATAATTACAGCGCTGTTAATGATTCATGGGGCGTCGGCCGAGGAGCGAACACAAACCACCGCCGTCGACTCCAGTGTCAAAAATCTGCAGAGGAACTTGAGTTTGTCTTCAAAGTGTGAGCGACGCCTGCGGAAATCCTTACTCAAAGGTCTGCGTAGGTGCTGAATAAACAACTGAATAGAATAAAAACTATGACATCCCATATGTACGTACGGGTTCGACGATGACATCGCGCATGTGTGGGTTTGACGTTGATATTACACATGTAGAGGTTCATTGATGACATCACACATGCAAGAGTTCAACAATGACATCACACATGTATGGGTTCAATGACGACATCACACACATATGGCTTCAACGATGACATTACACATATAACAGTTCAATGATGACATCACACATGTGCGGGTTCAATGTCTTGTTGGTTGGGGCACAAAACTGACAGTCTGTTTTGGAATAGTTAGTCTGATGTGGAACAGTTGAACCCTAGTCAAAGTGTTCCTCAAAAGGTCACAGACACATTGACCTTTGACCTCCGTACACTATTCAGTCAAAGGTTTACATTAAACTTGAAGCCACTGATGAAATTCTCAATAAGTTCTGGACAGTGATTGGTTATTACAGTCAAGAGTCATAGCTTGAACCTGCCCACCACTGAGCAGTTGGCCCCGCCCACCACCAGCAGACTGTAGAGACGGAGGTGGAGCTTTGGGGATGTCTGACATTTGGATTATAGCAAACTGAAGTGGAAAAGACGTTTGTCCGTCAACAAAGACATTAAAATATAAAGATTTAAAACAAATAACACACACAAACACACACCAATAACACACATGAATAAAACACAAACATGCACTAATAAAACACACATACACACACACAAACACACACTAATACCCCTCGCCCTGGCTGAGCTATTGTTTAAACACTTTCATCCTGTTCTCTTTGTAATTTTTCTGTCATATTTTCATGAATGTGTTTTAATGTGATGTTCAGCCACTCCATATATGTGTGTGTGTGTGCCCAGCTGACAAGTATTCTCAATCAAATGAAGGAGATGGACACACACACACACACACACACACACACACACACACACACACACACACACATTCCTTTTCAACTGCTCAGATAATGATGAATGAACTGACCATTGCAAAACTTCACTAATGTGTGTGTTAGTGTTTTACTTCTTTTTTGTTTGTTTTTATGTTTAGTGTACATTCTGTTCTATTAAAAACAACAGTTCCTACAGTTTAGACATTTTTTTCTGTACTATTGCTGGAAAAATATTCAATAAGACACAACTGGGAAAAAAAAGAAAAGCATTCTTTTAGTTTACTGAAATATTTTTTAGTTTTCCGTCAGCTTTTATTGTGTTTTAATAACATTTAGAGAGTGAATCTGTGGATGGCATGTCTGTTGTCTGCACCTTATGTCTTTTTTTTCTCCAGGTTAAATAAAGGTTCATTCAATAAATAATAAATAATCTAAGCCTGTGGGTTTAGTCCAACCTGTTTTTGTGCTTTGTGTGGACGGAGGATGAGTCCGTCCTCTGCTCTTTGTTTCTGTCAGAGGTTTCGCTGGATCAGCCCATAAACACACTCCTCCAGATCTACCATAAGTCAGCGGACACTCATGTGCGTTGTTGTGTGTTTGTGTTGCTTGGGCATATGTGTGTGTGCGTGTGTGTTTAACCCCCTAAGGTGGACTGGAGTCAGAGATCCTTCAGCCGGATCAATACGAGCACACGTCCGCCTCCAAAGCCCTGCCGCTAAAGCTCCTCCAGCCCCTGCACTCGTTAAAACCAAACTCAGAAACACACTGTGCCACCGCCGCTGATCCTGCCCCGCTCTCTGGAGTCAGCCCGTCATGAAGGGATGAGCGCAGGACAGGTGCATTCTGGGTACTTGACCGAGTCACGGGACGCGCTTCAGGTGGAAACGGCACAGTTAAGCCGGTGGAGGAGGCGGAGGGATCGGATTCAGGCTTAGACCAGAACCGGCAGGTTCAGAGACACATAACAGGGGTTTCCCAGGGCCGGAGGCAGGGGCTCGGACCATGGAAACACAACAGGAAGTGAAATCACCACCACAACACAAAGACATAAATATCATCTAAAATATCCAAATATCACCTCAAACCCATCCCAATATTAACCTAAAAACAAACAAACAAACTGACTAACTAACTAACTAACTAACTAACTAACTAACTAACTAACTAACTAACTAACTAACTAACTAACTAACTGTCTGTCTATCTGTCTTTCGAATTAATCGATTCAGTTCAGTTCACAAATTGAGACAGATCATTCACTTAAATGAATTGATTATTGTGAACAACTCATTTCCAATCACTAGATACTAACCCAGTGGAGTTAGTATCATGTGTCGAAGTAGAATAAGCGACAAAAGACGTCCAAGCATGGAAATAAAGGATATGGACAAACATCTGTGGAGGCCTTGGATTCATGCCTCCATTAGCCTATTTGATCTTTTTTTTTTTTTTTTGACACAAGTGTGTGATTTTTCAGAGACATTAAGAATTATTCATCATCATCATCATCATCATCATCATCATCATCATCATCATCTTCACCATCATCTGTTGGACATCAACACACATGACAAACATGCATTCAGTCCAAACCTGTTTTTCTGCCTCTTTCAGTTTTCATCTGTTGATCGCCCTGCTCTCTCCCTCTCTCTCTCTCTCTATCACTGTCAAATCCACTGTTTGACTCTTAAAACCCCAAATCTCTCCTGTGTTTGGGCCAAATCTCACTACAATGGCCCTCTTTGAAGGTTCAGAGCGACGGCCCCAGACGCTGATAAGCTTAGAGTCCAATGTCCCAGCGCCGGGGCCAATCCTCGCCTCCCAGTGCATTATGGGACTGTGATAAGAACACAATGGAAGGCCACTTTTATCATGTTCCTCATGCTAATACGTCCACCGCCACTGATTCTTTTCATTTGTTTGGAGTGTTAATGACTGGAGGGTGTGGGTGTGGGGGGTGAATTGGGTCCATTGGGGATAAAGGTCTTCAGGACAAACACACACTGAGGGTTTGACGCTGGATTTCTGTTAAATATGAACAAACTGCTATTGGTAGTATTGTTCTTAACATTATTAAAATAATTACCCCCCTCTTTCATTCACTTCCCCCTTCCCCTTTTTCCTTATCACAGTCTAATCATTCCATATTGTTTAGTTGCTGTTTACATTTATTCTCATTTTTTCATTGTAATATTAATGTTCTTGTTTGTCAATTGTTTTGTTTTTGTTGCTGTTTTATTTGCTGCATTTTTCTTTTGTTTATTTGTTGTTGTTTTTCTGTCCTTTATGTCATTATTTGTATCACAAATACTACTACTACTATTACCACTACTACTACTACTACTACTACTACTACTACTACTAGTACTAAAAAAAAAAGACAGTGGGTTTCTGTAGTGAATCGACGTTGCCGCGGTAACAACTATACATTTATGTGGAAGACAAACATGTTCCTAAACTGGGTTTGAAGTTTGAATTTATAGAAACTGAATGCAGTCATTTTGTTTATTTTAATGGTCACTTTGGTTGGTTTAGATCATTTTGTTAATTTAGTCATCATTAAAATCACATTGCATTAATTTTTATTTCTGTTTGCTTCTATGGGACAGTGCAAGACTAGGGCTGCGTCCGAAATCACTCACTCCCTACTCCCTACATAGGAAATACATATAGTGCACTACATAGTAAACTCAATTGAAAATGTTTGGGACATTACTATGGCGCTGTTTAATTGCGCCATCACTGTCGAACAATTAAAATATAACAGTATCGTCTCAAAAAAGTGTAAACACTTTTTAATGTTTTTTGTATTACCGTCTGTGCAATAAAATAAAAAAACAATAAACTTGGATCACAACTGTTTTAGCGTTATTAACTGTTAAACAACTCTTGTCTCGCACCTGTGATCCAACGGGCAGAGTTAACCGTTACTGAACAACTGTACTTCTGCTGGTATGCCGTCCAATCCCGTGTTTCTTTTAATCATAAATCTCTCTGTAGCATTTATCCTGTGGCAGAGTTTCTTAAGAAAAGATTCAAATTTGAGGTGGATCAATGCTCCTTCTGCAATACTGTTGATAAAACACTGGATCATTTATTTTTGGATGTCCTGTATCTCAGTGTTTTTGGTCTAATATACATAATTGGATTTCATTAAAAATAAATGGTGTACCATCCTTTGAATTACATTATATCATTTTTACATGGATGATTTGGAATCTTCCTTATCAGACATTTTGAATATAATTATAATTCTGGGTAAATATGAAATTCACTGTGCAAAATGCATAAACTGTAAGTCCTCTTTCCATAGTTTTATTAATGACTTAAATATTTTCTTTTCATGTCTCAAAAAATTGGAATCCAACAGAATTACAAGAAAAATAAGTAAGGACATTGGACGACATTTATTATTTTAACCAAAGAACTCCCTTTTGTATCTCTGCTCTGTGTTGTTTAATTTGAAGTACCTAATGTAAACCTTATTTCTACATTGTTTAATATTGTATTTTATTATTATTATTTTATTTTTACAAAATCCCCAAGTTGGTTTATTTTTATATATTTTATTTTGTATTTAATTTTAAGTTGTGTTTTTTTATCCTCATTGAGAGTCTTTATATCCTAATGTTCAATAAAGTTTTAAAAAATATATACGTATCTCTGTCCTTCGGCCATTTTTTGATTCATGCAATGCATGATGGGATATAGTGCTTTGGTTAGCGCCCATAGATGACCACTTCATTTCACGGTGGATTGTGAGATACATTGAGTGCACTACATAGTGCTTATAAATAGTTCACTAAAGATTCGGACACCCCTACAATATGGCGTGGTCCCTATATAGTGCCCTATGTAGGGAGTAGGAAGCAATTTCAGACACAGCCTAGATGTTCACCTTCCCTTGACTCCGCCCACCTACAGATTTAAAGTATTTATTAACACAATGGAGCTTTAATCCTATCAATATGAGTAAATAACCCTGATAAAATACAGTTCTGTTTTATTTCACTGGGAACTTTAGAGGCTCTAGCCCAGCTGCACTAAACCCACCTAGTGGCAGGATATCTTATGTGCTACAGCAGTAGTTTAGTTACGCTCAATGTAACTTTTGGCAAGATTTCTCTGAAACTGGTCGGTGACTCACAGTGGAGTATAGAGTCAGAGGATGGGCGTAACACTGTGGCACTTTTTACAGTCACTTAGCTCCACAATGCTCAATTTTGTTTAGTCATTCATACCTTTCTCCGGACTCCTCCATGAACTTTCCAGCATCTAACTACATCATCCTAAAGTTTACACTGATTGGTTGTAGTACCGTCCTATTGCATACAGAGGATTTGAAAGAAAACCTTTTAGCCCTGCCTCCCCTGCCCATGACTACCATTGTAACAGGCTGTCTAGATTTCTTTGTTATTTGTGTAATAAGAGTATCAGAAAATGTCTGCTTTACCAATTCTTTTGAACCTTTTTTCAGGAAGTACCTAACTTTCAATATATGCCCATTAATTATTATTATATGTAATAAATGTTTAAAACTGTTTCTTATAACAAAAAATAAAACAACAGACTTGGATTTTTTATTATATTTACTGTGAAAAACTACTGTAAATGTTCATAATAACATTTTACAAGACTATAGAAATAGACTCAACTATTTTACATTTGCTCGAACATTTTTTGTTTATCTAGATCATGCTGCGTAAAAATGCAGCTAAACTGAAAAATAAATCTGCAAAATTAAACAAAAACACTAGCAGAACACACTAAAACAGGAATATCATTATTATGTACAATTATTTACAAGAATTCAACAGAGAAACACAATTTAAATCTTAAAAAACACTACTAAAAGTAATAAAATTCTTCCATCTCTCTCACCGGCTGCCTTCTGCTGCTTTAAGCTTTGCCCACTTCCACCCCTCCCCCTCAGCCTATGCAGGCTTCTACCCTAATGTGCTGTTAGTGTGAAAGTACAGCTAAAAGATGAAAAATTTGATTTTCAAAATAGTGCAAACAGTGGATGTAAAAATAAGTCACTGGCAAAACAATTATTTTAAAAGAATTAAAATGTTAAATCTACATGTTACTCTGTAAATATGTTTATGGTTTGCCAGCTTTTTACCGTACACAAAAAACAGGATTTTTTATTAAGTTAAATGACAGTTTGTGTGTTCATATATTCTGAACTGAATCAACACAAGTTGGTTGTATATGTAATTATGAACCCTACAATGTACTGGTTTATATGTGCCCTATACAGGTGCAGCTCATTAGAATTCATTCAAAAGTTGATTTATTTCATTAAACCACACGAAAAGCATCTCCTCATTGATTGAAGTTGGATGTTTTCATGTCGTCGTGTTTTTTTAACAACTTTTTCACCTGCATCAAGTGCAAGAAAGCATTCCATTTGCATCATTACACTGTGTTTTATGGCCAAATTGAAAATGCATCTGAAAACAGGTGGAAGGCAACACGTTTAGTGCCTTTACAGTATCAATAATTGGTCACATTTGTATATTTTATGTGATGCTTCACTAAAAAGCCACTGAAGCTGCAGTGAATTGAACTTTAAAGGAAAAAATAGAGAGATGTGTGTGTGTGTGTGTGTGTGTGTGTGTGGGGGGGTGTTAAGGATGCCCCAGCAACTAAACACTAATATACAAGCCTGCAGCTGCAATAAAAGCATATTTATTAGAACGTTCCTGCGTTGACATCCAGAGCAGCAGCGTTTCCAGCCGGTGGAATGTGCAGCTGCTCAGCTCCAGGAGCCAGAGGACCAGCTGGACTTCAACTACCTCTGCAAATCACACTGATCTGCTTTGAGGAATAAAAGTGTTCAACTTCTGTTAAATAAAAGGAAACATTAAAAAAAAAAAAAAACAGGACACAATGAGGGGACTGGAGGAGAACCCTATGGCTGTATTAAGGATGATGGAGAAGAAAGAAGACAAGGAGAAGAAGAAGAAGTAGAGGAAAAAGTTGAAACAGCAGCAGTATTAGTGTTAATAGTACTAGTATTAGTATTAAAAGTATTCATATTCATGTTATAGCATTAGTATTACTACTAAAAGTACTTGTATTCATGTTAATAGCAATTGTATTAGTATAAGCATTAGTATTAATAGTATTAGTAGTAGCATTAAAAGAACTGGTCTGAATCTCAGTTTAATTCATATTCATTTACTATTATTTGTTTTGATGAAACCAGTGAACATGTGTGTGTGTGTGTGTGTGTGTGTGTGTGTGTGTATATATATCTTTGTGTGTGTGGGTCAGGCCAGTTAATTGTGTGCTGTTTGGAATGCTTGACTGCAGTCTTTCGTCAGCCTCTACAGGGCTTTAAATGCTGAAGGAGACACACATACACACACACACACACACAGAAGATACACACACAAAGTACTCACACACACATTCAAATACGACCATTGACAGTAAAAACCCTGCACTGTGTCACACATGCTCAGTGGCGTTCCCTCTGGATCAGTACATTCAGCTGCTGTGACCTTGACTAGAACAAACCCGAGCACCCCTGATAGTGAGCTACACACACACACACACACACACACACACTGTAACATATGGACATGTGGGGGCACTGGTTGGGGACTGGGCCAAAAGTTACCTGGTTCTGACTCTGCCCACCTCTAAGAAAAGGTAATAAACTCTTCCAGGTAACAAACAGTTCCAAATAATAAACAGTTTCACGTAAAAAAAACAGTTCCAGGTAATAGACAGTTCCAATGTCCTTGTTTATTACTATCCTCTTCTATTATGCCTGTTCCACCAAACTGGTTACAAACTGGTTTCAGGCACCAACTACAAGCTGAGCTAAAGTAGACCCAGACCAAGAACCAATGATGCAACCACCTGTGTCATCAGACAGGACAGAGGAGGAGACCTAGAGGACAGAGGAGGAGACCTAGAGGACAGAGGAGGAGACCCAGAGGACAGAGGAGGAGACCCAGACGACAGAGGAGGAGACCCAGAGGACAGAAGAGGAGACCGTGCTTCCTTATTTTGGCTGAATTATTTGGCAGCAGACCAAAGTTATTTGGTCATGGTTCATTCCACAGGTGGAGTTTGTTTTATGGTCACAACTGAACAGATGTGGAATAAACACTCTCTTTAGTGGAGGAGGGACTGAGACATTATAAAGGATGTTGATTCAATCTCATAAAAGTATATTATTGTCATTCAACTGATTTTTTTAAAACTATGATGTTATTTTCAAAATACCGGTAATATAAATTTATTTTAACAAATGTTTTCTTTACCATTGTAGTGTTTACTTTTAGCTGAAGGCTGTGTGTATACTGACTGACTCTCTCTCTCTCTGTCTCTCTCATATATATATATATATATATATATATATATATATATATACACACATATATATGGGTTTGCGTCTCCTATCAGTTGGACGAGTCATTATTCTTGGCTGACAGCGCTCAGCTCCAGCTCTTCTGCAGGTAATGAATTCTCCTCCAGATAAAGAAAATAAAATCATCTTTAATTTCTCCTCCTCATCGTTGTGTAAACTCAGATTCTTTCCACCCGGGTGCGTTGGATTTGCCGCCCTAACGCTCCCTGCCTTGCATGCCCCGGGGTTGGTAGGAAAGGACAGCGATGGCAGTGATGATGGTGAACCACAACGGAATAGAAATACAGAGGAAATTTAAAGAAGTAAATACAGAAGCAAAGGAGGAGGTGGAGAAGAGCCAGAGGAGGAATGAGCAGGAGTTTTATTCAAACACATACTTTCATCATGTGTCATAGTTCATCGGCTGTAAACTTTATTCATATTTCCTGAATGAGTTCTGACACAAGTGTCTAATGCAGGCATCTGAAACTCACCTGACCTGGGGGCCACTGCAGGTGGAGTCCAGGTCAGGCGAGCATTCCACAAAAATAGGGGTTCTTTACTTTCCTTGCAGGTAGTAACATGTACTTTTTGGTGAACTTGAACAGCTTTCTAGCCCTAGCAGTCATAATAATGATAATGATAATAATGGATTTGATTTATATAGAGCTTTTGTGGCTTCACGGTACTGACCCTTTATTCATTCACTCTCACATGCTCCCTCTGGTGGTGCTGAACTACATATATAGCCACAGTTGCCTTGGGGCAGACTGACAGAAGCGTGGCAGCCATTTTGACACCACCAAACATTCATACACCAGTGTGAGTGGGACTGGAGTCAAGGGGGGTGAAGTGTCTTGTCCAGTCACCCTTCAGTTACTGGACGACCCGCTCTACCAACTGAGCCATGGCCTCCCTGTGGTTTCAGCTCACTCACCACATAGCTTTGACTGATGCTTCACTCTCTTCACTTGTTTTCTTGAAAAAAATGTCTTCAACAGTCATTTTTTCAATATTGGCAACATGGTTCCGTCTGTATTTTCTAAACTCCTCAGCATGTATAGCTGAGCAATAATTTCAGATGTACGACTTATACATCACAATTTTCTCTGTGCACACAAGATACACTATATTGCCAAAAGTATTGTCTCACCTACTTCAACACACATATGAACATGTTCAGCCCATAGTTAATGGGATCTGATGTGGGCTCAACCTTTACAGTTAAAGAGCTTCAACTCTTCTGGGAAGGTTTTCCATAAACTTTAGGAGGAGTGTATTTATGTAAATTTTGGACCATTCCTCTCAGAAGCATTTGTGACATCACACACTGACAGAAGGTTAAAGGTCAGTGCTGTTTTCAGGTCAGTCCAGTTCATCCACATCAAACTCTCTCATTCATGTCTTTGTGCACTGATCCACAGTCACAGTATTAGAACAAGAAGGGGCCATCCCCAAACTCGAGAACATGGAAATCTCTTGGTGCTGAAGCAGATTTTGGACAATGCATCCATTCCACTGGTAAGGTTTAGCCGTGGAAAAGCTGTGCCACAGCAAAATCTTTGCTGCCACACCATACATTTCATACAAAAATCATCATCATCACTATTGCATTGGACTTCCATCTAACACAATAGTGATGATTCCAGTTTTAGTGTGTTTTTCAAATGTAATTTTATTTAGTTTTATTTGAATCCATTTTATTTGATTATATTGTATTGCATTTATTTTATTTTATTTAGTTTTCTGTGAATTTACTTTATTTGATTTTATTATACTGTATTTTATTTTTTTTATTTGGTTCTATTTGAATTGATTTGAATTGACTTTATTTTATTAGATTCAGTTTTACTTTAGTTTGTGTTATTTACATGTATTTGATTTGATTATACTATATTTTATTATTTTATTTGATCATCCTTCAGTCTAATTCTGAGTCAATGACTGAGTTGAACAGGTTTTCTTACACATATTCTGTTCTATTTGACAAAATCATTGCATCACCATCTCATTGTTTTCTGGTTGTATAATTTCATAGTTTTGTTTAAAAAAACTCTTCATTAACAGAAAAGTTTAAATGAATTGAACTAAAGAATGGAAGGAAATGGTGATTAAAGGTGGGAATTCTCTGATTAAAGAGCGACCGATCAAAGGGATGAAAGGGTGTCTGACCCAAATGGAGGACAGGAGTCAGGTGTTACCGTGGAGACCAATGCCAACGACAACCATCTTTCATTAAACTTTTATCAGCTGTTCAGGAGGCAGAGCCGACGAACCGCTGCTGCCACCGAGCGCTTAAATAATGACGACAATTAAAATGGCGTTATCGCACTAATAGCAAGTCTACGAGGAAAACACAGGGATGCGGCGCAGCGTTAATCTGAGTCTGATGGCGGATTCATTATAGATAGAAGCCAAAGCGGAACGGCGTTTATGATCCGACACCATGGAGGAAAAAGCAGACGTTTAAAGACAGGGGAAAACTGGGATTAAAGCAAATACCGATGGGTTTAATTCAACTTTTAATGAGGAACCATCAGGTTTAATTAACAGGAAATTTTAATGTGGGGCATTGGTTTATCAGCACTGAACCAGCTGAACTAAACTAAACTAAACTAAACTAAACTAAACTAAACTAAACTAAACTAAACTAAACTAAACTAAACTAAACTAATGGACATCTCCCTCTTTAAATGTAAAACTATGGGTTTAACCTTTCAAGGTTGCTCAAGGTCAAAGGTCATGATGCCCTTCTGGAGTCTATATATAGTTTCCTATTTGTCAACAATAGGAACTGAGTACTTATCATCACTCTTTTTGGAGTCTGAATCCATGTGACCTTAATTTTGACATTTAAAGGCCCCTCAAGGTCAAAGATCATGATGCTATTGTGAAGCCCATACCAGGTTTCCTATCTGTCAATAATAGTAAGTAAATATCCACTCGTCTTTTCATCATAGTCCATTTTAGATTTTAGGACATCTACAGGGACATGTCCTGTAGATGTCTTGTGTGTAGATTTTGCATCTACACACAAGATGCAAAATTGAAAGACCAGCATTTTGGTGCTGATTGAAAGTCTTTAATATCAATAGTTCAAAAGTTATATCCAAAATTCAATTTGGATCTTTATTGTGACCATGACCTTTGACCGAGAGTCTTCAAATTTGTCCTTCAAAGTTCTTATGTCAATGCACATCAATAATGAGAAAGTAAAAAGTAGCTATATCCAAAACTGATTATATAGGAATGAAAAGGAAGTCCCTGACTTGCCTTATCTCTCATCATTACAAAAACACATTTATGGTGACATTGACCTTTGGTCTTTGACCTACATTCACCTAAATTTAATGGGTCTATTCCAGACCACCTCACAACTCCCCTGACAATTTAATTTAATTTTTCCCTAAAGTTGCTGACAGATGGACAACTAACGCGAGTAAACTAAACTATCTAAAGTAAACAAAATTTTTTCTGAAAATGTTTCACAGGTTCTAGTTATGTACAGGTTAGTTTAACACATTTAACAACACATACAGAGTGGTGGTCAGACACACCCCTCTGCACTAATGTCCATCTACAGTATTCCTGTGTTTCAAATGTTTGAGGAGCAGATCCTGTCACCAGCATCCACTGGTGTTGGCCACTCCTACTGTGACACATCCACTGGTGACATCCACTTACACTGACATGGACCCATACTTGCCCACCACCACCGCCGCCGCAGCTACATTAGCACTTAAATGAATGGATTTAAGAGGAGACACAGTGTTATCAGTGACCATATGTGATCCAGACAACTGTATCCTGTATGACACCAAGGAGGGGGAGGGGCTTAAACCAAACAAAAAGTATCATAGATGTGGTTTAAGGTTTTTTTCTGGGTGATAGATCACTTTAGGGGGGGTTCTGGTGTGTGTGTGTGTGTGTGTGTGTGTTTGGATGTTTTTGTGTTTTTTTGTGGGACTTACATGGATGAATTAGTTTTCATTTGGTTTTTATGGGGGAGTAGTTGGTGAAATGAATATATTTAATTGGAAAATCAATGTATTTTGTGAGTAAATGAATTCATATAGTTGATAAATGAATACATTTAGTTGGTAAATGAATACATCCTAGTTTGCTTCTGACACTGATTCTGTTCCAGATTCGACTATGTTTGTTCTTCACCATTTTGTTCACCAATTCTTCTTGGTGTTGATGGCACAAACCTCTTGACCTCAGCCTGATCCTTCCTCTCTTCATCTACCTGGTTTCTCCTGTGGCTGATTCTGACTCCCCCCACCCCTATTGGCTAATCCCCCCATCCCTCTTCCTCCTCCTCCTCCTCTAATCTCCCCTCCTCTCCTTCTCCTCTCCTCCTCCAGGTGTTTTGCAGGGATAAAGGATTGATGAAGCCATCAACTCTCTGCTCTTGACATTTACAAAAAACCCTCCAAGCAAACGCCCCCCCTTCACTCGCCCCTCCCTCACCCCTCTCTCTCTCTTTGCTGTTATCTCGCTGCGGCGCTACCTCACTCGCCTCTCGCCCGACCACATCATTAAGACCCGGTAATTAGGGCTCATTTGTAAAGCCAGTGTAAATAAAGGGCCCATAATGGTTGGGATATCACTCACCCTGATGTGTAAACTACTGGTTTGTGTGTTTGTGTGAGGTTCAGGGACATTAGGAAATTAGCCCGTCTGTCATTAGAGCCAAGGTGTGTGTATGTGTATGTGTATGTGTGTGTGTGTGTGTGTGTGTGTGTGTGTGTGTGTGTATGTGTGTGTGTGTGTGTGAGACTTGGAAAAGTTAGTAGGAAACAGAAAGTGTGAGACAGATAGAGGCGGAAGTGGATTTAGAGCTGAATTAATCATGGTTTGTGTGTTCGACGCATTAGGAAATTAGTAGCTTTAGTGTCATTAGTGAACAGGAAAATCAAGAGAATAAAGAAGCAGAGTTGGACTCGAGTCTCGTCTTGGATTTGAGACCTGACTCGAAACCGTTTTTTTATGGTCTTGGATTTGCTGGTATTTGACTTGGTGTTGTCTCAGTATCGGCCACTGGTCTTACTAAATGGTCTCTTGGTCTCGACCGAGTCCAGGCGTCTTCATTTTGTTACAATATTCAAGGGAAAAGGCATCATTTATTTCGGTAAGTTAACTGCAGAGCTAGGCGGTGCTTAGCCTCATAAGCTAGGCTATGTGTTAAGTTAACATTAATATAAGCGAACATAGTGTAAGATAAGTCAAAGTAATGTGTTTCTGGATATAGTTATCATTACTTACTGTACGTCTGGTATTACTGGTTTCATGAGATATATAAAAAAATCTAATGATTGGTTGTCTTGAATTACGTTTGTGGTCCTGTGATACTGTAATGGTATTACAAAGGGGAGCAGCTACACAAACACTTGCACGTTTATGTTAACATTTAATTTAGGGTAAAGTAAACGTCTGTGTGTGTGTGCGTGTGTGTGTCCTGAGTAAACAACTTCTGCACTTTGTTGAGAAATAAAAAGAAGTGTGGACTAAAGTCTGTGGAGCCATTGGAGCCAGGTGTTGTGTTTAACAGAACAAAACAAGGACTCATGTCAGAATGGAATTTACATCATAGGATAAATATCAGGGCATTGGTTTGTTTAAAGTTGAAATTATTAGCTTTGTTTCCAGAAGGATTCTGAAACGGTTTAGATAAAATTTAGATGGCATGTATTTATTTATTTTTTTTATCTATGTCTATGATTTTAAATGTTCTACCTCTACATTTATAAAATATTTTTCATGCTCCTTCATGTTCACCCCAAAACCCTGCCCACATCCTCTACAAATATAATAATAAACCCCGCCCACATGTCCACCAGTGTCATAATACATCCGGCCCAAATTCTCTATCAGCATCATAATAAACCCCGCCCACAATCTATCAGTGTCATAATAAACCCTGCCCCCATTCTCTACTAGTGTCATAATAAACCCCGCCCACATCCTCTATCTGTGTCATAGTTCATTAAGTAGTGTGTATTTTTGTTTAAGGCTCTAGTTGATGGAATACAAAATTACATAAAAGTTAAAAATTGTGCCATTAATGTAATACTTTAGATGATGAAATGACCTCTGTGGGAGATAACAGAGGTTATTTATTTAAATATGATTATTTTTGTAGTAAATTTGCACATGTGAACATGAATGTCTCTCTGGATCAGCTGAGTTTCAGAGCCCGCCCCCTGGTAGGCATGGACAGAACTGCAGAGTCTTAAATCTGCAGCCCCTCCTGCTGTTCACTGAGTACACCTGCCTTCAGCCCCGCACCTCCATCAGACGACGGCTGCATTCAAAGTGTCGCAGTGACTCTCAGAAGGTCAGTATCACTGAGCGCCGACTCCGCTCTCACCTCCAGATCAATATGTTTTCCGATCGATCGGGTCTGCACCTCGAATGGCAAGTGTCAGTCAATCCAGAGCTGTCGATAAAAATGATCACTGCTCAATGTGTTTATTTGCATTTAATGATCTTAATTACCATTCCCAGGCTGCACATGCACACTCCTTCCATGGATCTGGAATATTATGGGATATTTCACCTTCTGTGTCTTCAACAGAGACTAAAACTTTATCAAACCTGCTTCATGTGTAAAAACCTGCCCTTCATCAGTAAAGGGAAATACTTCAGAATAGACAAAGGCAGTGTTTGAGACACAAATATATGGAGCTAAATAATGGACGAACTGCGAAGGAGTTTTATCTACTGGGTGAAAGTAGTGTTCTGCAAAGGAATAATAGAGGAACTAGTATCACTGGTCCTTTAATATTAAATTTTCATACAGACAGTGTCATGGCATGTTAGTTTTTAACTCTCTTTTATTTTAGTTTAACTGTCTTTTGTAATGGTTTTATAAACCTTTCGCCTATTAACACCATCATGTAATTACTACAATTACTACATGTTAATGTAGTTTTATCCTCTTTAAGTATGACTTAACATTCAATATTATAGTCGTATATAGTTGTAAAACTGCATATAATTATATATAGCAGTATATAGTTGTCGTAGTTGTATATAGTTGTATACAACTGTAGTTGTTGTACATAGTTATACATGGCTGTATATAGTTGCAGTATTTGCATATAGTTGCAGTAGTTGTATATAGTTATACATAATGGTAGTACTTGTACGTACGTAGCTGTATATACATGTTGTATATAGTTCTATATATTTGTAGGAGTTGTATATAGTTGAAGTAGTTGTATATAATTGTATATAATTTAAGTAGCTGTACATAGTTTCGATGTTGTTGGTCATCCATCAGGTCAAATGTAAACATATTTATTCTCCTTATTTGTGTCTTTTTCCCATAACTGTATTTTTTTTGTTGATAAATGTATTTGGGGTGGAGATAAACCCGTCACACGTCCACATCAGTGATACTTCATGAACAACCTCTGAACACACACACATGCACGCACACGCACAAGCACACACACACACACACACACACACACACACACACACACACACACACACACACACACATTCAATAAAACAAGCATCAATTCAGGTCTGCAATGGCAACACTGATCTGTTTACAACTGCCACATCGCCACAGTAACGGCCGGCTATAAATCTGACCTGGAGGACCATTGAGAGAAGGTGGAAAAAGAAAGACGAGAAAGAAGCGGAAGAGAGAGGAGGATGAAGAGTAGAAAGAAGAGAGAGGAGGAGGAAAAAAGAGGAGAACAGAAAAAGGAACAGAAAGGAGCCCAAACTGGAGATGAAGAAAGAGGAAATAAAAGAAGAGACAAAGAGAAGGAGACAAAGAACAGAACAGGAGGAAAAAGTAGAAAAAAATTTTGAATCCATAGTTAAGTCCAGTCAAACCATTATCACGTCCACTCAGACCAAAGTAAAATCCACTCAAACCACAGTAATGTCCACTTAAAATACAGTAAAGTCCAGTCAAGCTACAATAAAGTCCACTCAAACTACAGTAACGTCCACTTAAACTACAATAAAAATCCATTTAAACCACTGTAAAGTCCACTCAAACTACAGTAAAGTGCTATGACAACCAGGTATTGTAAAGTCAGTACTATCCTGTAATGGAAACACTATCGAGTCAAGTCAAGCCATGCCGGTACTCGTGAAAACAATCCACATCTAAGACAGGCAGACAGACAGGTGAACAGACAGACAGGATCAGAAACTGGTAAGTAGCT
>CM035804.1:41704557-41752057 GCA_020466265.1 Siphamia tubifer
ACAAACTAAAAGCTAAAATTAATTTTTTTTATCCTCACCTGTTTTTTTTTCCCTTATTTGACCAAACATAACACCCTGCTAACAATGATTCCATGAATGTAGACACTATTGATCACCTTCAGCAACTCCTTGACTACACATGTACAAAAGTTGATAGAATTAGAGCAAAGTACAAAGTCTCCAGAAAGGTTCAAGCCCCGATAACACCAAGTGGACAGTCCATTTGGCACAGTTTGCCCAAAAAAATTTGTCAAACTATGCCAAATAGATTATTTTTTACACTTCCAATAAAATCTGTCTGGAAAATACAAGTTACATTCATAAAAGAAGTCTATTACTGTCTACTGGAACTTTTAGAAATTAAATTTACCTTGTGCTTCATCAACTTCTACCTTTGTGCACAACTAAAATCAATAAAAGCAAATAAAAATTATTTAGTCTCCAAATTGAGTACTTTTATTAATAACTTACTTCAAACAATAATAATAATACACTTTAGTAAACATCAAATATAAAGTTGAACAAATGTGCCAAAAATATAAAGATATAAAAAATTCAATCAGAATAAATATTAATATCAAAATGAGTGCAAATAATAACTCTACAAAATAACTAATGCAAACATTCAAAACAGAAACAACTACACTAAAGTCCAAAAATGTCCATATGACTAAGCTGTTAGTCTCCTGAAGCAGTTTGTGTCAAATCTTTAAACAACAGGCTGTCATCCTTCTGTCGAGGAAAAATTAAGATAATCATGATTTGATATAAAGCGGCTGTGGTTCAGTTGGTAGAGCGGTTGGTTGGCTGTTTGTGTCCCACCTCTGGCTGTCCACATGTCAAAGTGTCCTTGGGCAAGACACTGATCCCTAAGTTGCTTCCAGTAGTGTATGATTGTGTGTGAATGGGTGAATGTGAGGCATTGTAAAGCGCTTTGGGCACCTACTGGTGCATAAAAATGTGCTACATAAGTACAGTCTATTTGAGACTAAATGTACATTTTGGCAAAAACAAATAGATAAATGTACTTCAAGTATGTAAAAATACTTTTCAGTAGTGTTGAATATTATTACAACTATTACCCAAAGTAGGAATAACATTATTTTTGCTTCTCATGAACTGATAGAATGTTAAAATGTGATTTATTTTTGACAAAGTGAATAAATCCTCAAAAGATAATTGATTCATTATAAACGTGGATACTAATATGAAGAAATAACAATAAAATGAGAAATGACACTGAAAAGATTACTACTTTGTAGTTTGTAGTGTTTGCATGTGTATATTATAACAATTAGGAGTATTATTGTTATTATTACTATTAGTTTGATAAACATCCTCTTCTGACTCTACTTCTCTGCTGTTGTCAGTCAGATTACTCCATGTGGAGTAATTTTCAACTGAAAGTTCCACACATGTTCCATCATGTCTGTGCTATATGCAAGCATGGCCAACTGGTAACACTAATAGCACTACAAAAAACTTACCTAATAGTCAGTAACATTCACTAAAATACACTGTCACTCACTGTTACTCAGTAAAACTCTCTAAAATGACTTAAAACTAAGAACAGCAGCCTCTCCACTCTCTTACACAATCTTTTCACACATCGTGGGTAATGTAGTTCAATGAATGCTGGGTGTCAATGGATTAAGTTGGATCTCCTCTTTCAAAAGACTACCTTACCACTCAATAGAAAAAGATATGGATAAATTAATTGCTCATATCAGCCATTAAAAATAGCTTATATTTCATCCCACAAACATTAAAAATCAAGTTTGAAAGTTAATTTTATCACTAAAATACACTTTTTATAAACTTTGAGCAAAAGTTTAAAGAAATATCTATTGTCCAGATTCATTCTATTTTTACAAGTTCTTATCCTGTTTTTTTCTTCTTTTTTTGGATATTGTGTTTATATCGTTCTGGTCTAGTTTTCATCTGGTTCACCTCTAAACTCCGAGTTAAAGTTGCATTTCCTCCTTTTGTCCTCGGTGTCTAAACTTTTTACAGCATGTATTAATATCCTACGATGGAGGAAACTTTTAAAGAAACCGAGTGTGGATGGAGGGTGGTGGTGGTGGCGAATGGAGGGGGGTGGGGTTTACCCGGGGCGAGTGGCTGTGTTTAATTACAGCTGGGTTCTTTGTTAATGACTCCATTAACGGCCTGTTTGATTGGCCATCCACGTCCCCGACCAGACGCCGCCCAAACCAGTTAAAGCGGCAAATCCTCTTTACACATGAATCTGCCTTCGATGGCATGAACGCCGGCCACTGAGCGGGAAAATTCATGACCTCGTCAATTTGTCAAAAGGCTTAACCCCCCCCCCCCCCCCCATGCTGCCTCACCACCTCGCCATTTTTCAGCTCGCCACGATCTAATTAAAGTTGAAAAATAATTAGCGATATATTTTCCTTTCTTAAAAAAAAGTAAGCAGGGCAGTGATTAAAGCAGACGAGCAGGAAGGAAGAGCAATTAATAGGATGGAGGTTGACGAACTCTGTGTACACATGTCGGATTACAGACTCCACGACCAAAGACGAGCTCCATCGCTCTCTCGCCTGCTTGCTTGCTCTCCCTGTCTTTTCACTTTTTTTTTTTTTTTTTTTTTTTTAAATCGGCGTGCCACTTCTCCAACAGCTGATAAAAGCCCAGAGAACAAGATAACCAGCGCGGTGGAGCTGGTGGAAAGGCTTAGGGACCTGATTTGACAATTAATCAATTATTTGATAGAAATCATCAATCAATCTGGCGCGGGAATTAATCCGAGGGTGAGCGAGATGGAGAGACACAGCAGAGAGAGAGAAGGGGGCGGGGGAGGGGAGATGCTCCTTCCTCTTTAATTGGTTAAACTGATTGGCCTTTTCTCCTCGCTCCCATATCTGACGCTTCGATATCGAATTTACACGAGTTCACATTAAACTAATGGAGGCGAAGTAAACACAGCAAACGCACCAGTTGGGCTTTGATTTGACTCCTACATCAGTGTTAACCCTTCAGTGTCCGAAAGCCCATAATATGAACAGAGGACGAGGAACGTCACCAGGAGTTTCAAACTGTTGCTTTCCTCTCTTCCGTTTTAACCAAATATCATAAAGGAAAGGATCGACTGTCAGAGACCAAATATGATGATTTGATCAAGACATTCAGATGAGACAGAAAAATTATAACAAATATATTATGTTCTGTTCTATTGTATTATTTTTATTGTGCCGCATGCTCTATTCTATTCTGTTTTATTCTATTAGAGCAAGTTAGATTGTATTTTTTTTTTATTCTATTCTGGTCCATCATTCTATTTTATTCATTTTTTAAAATTCAATTGTAGGTCTATTTTTTCCAGTCTGTTCTGTTGTATTCTATTATTATTCAATTAAATTGTATTTTGTTGTGTATATATATATATATATATATATATATATATATATATATATATATATATATATATATATATATATATATATATATAATTTTTTTTTTAATTTAATTTAATTAAATTTTTTTTTATCTATGATTTTTTTCCTATTTTTATTTCTTTGTTCTATTCTATTATTATATTCAGTCTATTCTACTTGGTCTCTTTTGAAGCAAACTTAAGTTAAATATAAAATGTGACTTAAAGCAAGTTTTTACAATAGAACAGATTAGGCTGAACTGCTTTAAAAGCATTTAAATAATGTTTTATATTTGTAAAATCCAAGAAAAGAACAAAAGCACCAATAAAACAGACGAATAGCCTGAACTGCTGCTGCTCAGTCATGTGTAATTCCACCTTCCTCTTGTTTTGTTTTTTTCTTTTCCTTCATTAGCAAACCTTTGTTTTCATCTCCTGACTTTTACAGAAGTTTTCAGTTGAGGTGGATCTGAGATGACGGAGTGTGTTTGAACACACCAGGAAACAGTTTCCTCATAATGACGACAGACTACACAGAAAAATATCGAAAGATTTCACGCTCTTTGGTCTGAAAACCTCTGATCTTTGTCTGATGTCATTTAGATTTCAGATTTTCTTCTTATAAACCATTATATTCAGATTTAACTCCACATTTTCAGCCCCAAAATCCCACTCAAATGCCATTCAGGAAATACCCAAATATCACCCAAAAACCATATCAATATCAGGCAAAAAATCCCACTCACATATTAACACCCCCCTCCAAAAAAACCCCAAACACTCAAATATATAGTGGAAAAATCCATTAAAAACTACATGCGCATCTCAGTCCAGGTTTTGGTCTTAAACCAGGAGCAATGTTGCATTCAGGTCCTGGTTTGGGCCTTCTGTCAGATCCAGATTCATCTTTACATCTTATTAACTTTAGCAGATATCGACAGAAAGAAAACAAGCAGCAGAAGCTTGGCGGTAAACAGGGAAATGTGACACTGGATTCTTTTTAACTGGCTAATACACACTTACTCACAAACACACACACACACACACACACACACTGAGCTTGTCAATAGTCGACTTATTAGCGGCTCCAAGGTCGGCATGGCGCCCTTCAGGACGGACGCCCGTCTCCATTAACACGAACTGGTGGAGAGTGAACCAATTGAGACGCACAACTCGTTACCAAGCTGACAAAGTACAATGAAGTGTTGCAGCACACACACACACACACACACACATACACACACACACACACACACACACACGGCAATAAAATATGCATCGTTGCTCGCTGCACAAATCAACAACCGTCCGACGAGCTGATGAGATTTTAAATGAGCCTTAATTTGTTGGGAATTGTCTTTGGTAATGATAGAAAAGAGAGGGGTGGAGGGGGAGGGGAGGAGGGAGAGGGTCATGTGACCATCCAGATATACACACAGACAGACAGGTGCTTACCTGTGACAGCCCCAGATAGATGGATACGGTCTCAGAGATGTAGAGGAACCGCCCCTCTTTATTTAGTGCAAATACAAACCCGTCCAGAGACTGAAACAGAAGAACACACAGATCAGAAGGTTAGTCACATGATCCAACCTGACGGGGGAGGCGTGGCCTAAAACCAGCATCAAACAATCCCATCCTTCTCATGAACTGATTTATAAAAAACAGAATGTCAGCACAGATTTGAACACGAAAAGAAGCACCTTCAGCCCATGTGACCTACAGTATGAAAAGTACAACAACAAAAACTACAAAAAGGACTTTTGTCCTCACAGCAAAAAAAAAAAAATATATAATTACATAATGAAGATATTTACAAACAAACTATAATGTGTAAAAACTGATGAGTTAAACTCATTAGTGGTCTCTTTTCCATTGGACATTATATGAACACATACACACACCTATGTGTATGTGTTCATATATGTATGTGTTCATAATGTTTTTCCCATGTAATGTCAGTCAACATGTTTGTTTTTTTTTTATTATTGATCTGACTAGTTTCAGGAAAATGTTTTTCTGTTGCAGTTTTTGTGTGACATAGCATCTATGTTACGACTCAACAACCACCTGTTATCTGGAACGTGGAACAGAAATGGTTCCAGCTGCTGATGGTGTGGAGGATTGTGTTCCAAACACAGACGGATCAGCTGTTTATAGGGAGATGGATGAGGATGAAGCAGGTCTGGAAGGAGGAGGGGCCAAGGGGGAGGGGCCAAGAAACATCTGTTTATAGCGACAAAGATGAATGATGAGGACAGAACAGCTCTGGAAGGGTGGGATCCTTTAGAGAGGATCCGCTACCCCTTAGAATGGAGTTTAAAGGGGGAGGGACCAAGGGGGAGGTGAAAATGGTAGGGGCCAAAAGGAGGGGGAAAGGGAGAGACTAAATGGGAGAAGTAAAAGGGGGGGGTTAAAGGGTGACTGGTAAGGGAGAGGGGTAAGGGAGAATGTCCAAGGGATATGGGTATGGGCAAGTGGTAGGGGCCAAGGGGGAGTGGTAAAACAGAAGGGCAAGGGGGAGGGGCCAATGGGTGAATTGGAGCTGGGCCTTAACAGCTAAAAGTCTAATCCCCATCAAATGAGTTCAGAGAACAAGTGGTTCCAGGGACAACAAACCCCACCCCCTCGCAAACGTTGGACCTGATTTGTTCCATCTCTTATCACTGCGAAAACACATTTTTGGTGACTGTGACCTTTGACCTACAATTTAGTGGGATCTATTCTGGACCACATCACATCTTTCCAGAAAATGTCATGGAAATTGGTTCTGTAGTTTTTGTGTAAAGTTGGTGACAAACAAACAAATAAAAAAACAATGCCCTTCTCCCCTTTCAGGGGGCGGGGTCATAACCCCAGTGAACTGATGGAGTTTAGTTTTACCTTCAGCTGATTTTCGAGTGACTTCCAAATACATTTAACCTTTACTCAGGAATTTGTCACCATTCATTCTAATATGATCCTTTATATTTGAACAAACTGTATTTGATAGCAGTTCTTTCCATGTATTGATCAGATCAGGGGATCATCAGTGGGTGGTTTCCGTTTCCATGGTGTTTGACTTTGACTGAGGGTTTAATTGAAAAGCGGTTCCAGATGATAAATAAGTGATGGATGTGGTTCTGCTGGTGTGGATTGTCGTGTGTGGGGGTTTGAGTGGAAACACTGTCACAGACGTACAATACGTGACCGTGTCTGATGGTGCGTTCACGGGTGGATCACGGCCAACATCACACGCGGTGAATGGCAACGTGATGCTCAGATCAGGGTTGGAACGGGAAGAGGCGGCACAGGTGTTAATACTGCAGAAGTCAAAGGTCAACGGTGTGTGTATGTGTGTGTTTCTCGAGGTTAAAGGGTGATCCAGCAGCCCTGGAAACTAGTAGGTTTGATTTTATTCAACTTTTATTGGTCATGAACAAGAATAAAGATCAAAAACATAAATCTACTATTAACGTAAAATAAACAAGTGGTGCCCAGAACAACAAACCCTGCCCCCCTTGGACACATTTGACCTGATTTGCCCTATCATTGTGAAAACACATGTTTGGTGATTGTGACCTTGACCTTTGACCTACACTCACCAACATTTATTCAAATTATTATCTATTATTGTGTACAACTGCTTACAAACAATCAAACAACAAACAAAAACCATACCCATCTTATGTTTACTCTAGTTTAATTGTTCTAGAGTTGAGTTTAACCATGCTTTAAAAAAAAAAACTAAAATGGACTATAATGGAAAAACAAGTGGAGATAGAGACTTAATTGACTTAATTGAAGCAAAAATATCTAGTATTTTTTGTAGCTAATTTTTAGAGGGCCATTGTTTCCAGTGTAGTGAGTGTTTCACAGAATAGAAGGACATGGCGACTGAATTAAATATAGAAACAGTAGGATGTTTAACTGTTGTGTTCATGTGTCGGCCCCAGTCGGTGTCCGTTTAGTGTGTCCTGTCCTCTAATGAGATGCTGATGAGATGTTAATCGTCAATGAGCCTCATCAATGTCCGTCCATGCTGGTTCCTCATTAACACACAGCCACTCACCGTGTGTTTGTGTGTGTGTATGTGTGTGTGCGTGCCTGCATGTCCTTCACGTTCACAGTCTTTGTCCTCTGAACAGTCCCCACATGACATTTCTCCACATACGTCGTTGAAACCCAGACGCAGCCTAATGCAGATTTATGATCAATGCACTGGACATTAGATCTGAGATATGACGCTTATGTCACAGACGTACCTTATGTGATGACACAGGAACATCTGTCCGCTCACGTTCTGCTCCAGGATGCTGATTTACAAACTTTATCATGTGAAAACCTCACTATCACTGACAAACATACAAAGAAACCCAACCATATTAATGACACTTTTCTGTCCTTTTTATGTTTTTGCATCATTTACATAATTTTTATTTCATTACTTCTTAGTTTTTTAGTACTTTTTGCCCCCTTTTCCATCCTCTTTGTCTTCTGATAACTGCGACATGAATCAGTTCACCATTTTGGATCCAGTTTTATTCTCAGTCTGTATTATTTAACACCTGAAAGTTTTAAGAAAAAGGCTGAAGAGGATGTGGGTGGGGCTTAATGATGAAAGTGTTAGTCGGTATGGGTGGGGCTTATTATAATACCGTTAGTTTAGTTTAGTCTGATTTTGTCACAGAGTAAAAAACAAACAAACAAACAAATAAGGAAGAACACAAACAAACAAATAAACAAACAAACAAACAAATAAATAAATAAATGACACAGCAGTCAGATTTGTCACACAATTCTATAACATATTCAAAATAGTGGGAGGAAGTAAAACTTATGAAATCCCACCCCTTTGCAAAAAAACTTGCAACATTATGTTACAATGAAAAGGCACTAAATGTAAAGAGCATCTAAACAATATAGAATGATTAGTGGTGAAAGGGAAAATGGGAGGAGGGGAGAAAGAGGGGGGAATGAGGGGGAAAATTATAATTATTTTATAATGATAACAACAACAAGAGAACAGAAATATATAATAATAATAATAATAATAATAATGTCAATAGTATAATTTACTAGTATTATTGTTATTGTTTGCAGTGGTAGTGGTGGCACTGTTAGAGAATTAGGCGGAGCTTGTTTTGACAGCATTAAAGGAAATGGACAGGTTTTATTATGGCAATTTAGAGTTTGTGGGAGGAGTTTATTGTGGCACTGTTAGAGAATGTGGGCAGACCTTATTATGACACTGTTAGTTGATGTGGGTGGGGTTTATTATGACAGTTAGTTGATGTGGGGGTGGCTACAATAGTGTAAGATAATGTGGGTGAAGTTTATTCACCACTCTTCTCTAAGTCCACCTGCTTGGTGATGTTGTGCAACACATATTTAAGCTTTCACATTGCAGTTTATACCACAGAAGTGGATCCACTATTAATACAAGTGTGTTCCCAACTAAACCCAGTCCAAACCCAGAAGAATCAGGTTGGAGAACTGACTGCGTTGAACTCTGGCGTTGACCTTAAATGACTTAAACGGCCGCTACGATCATTTACAGTTGCCGGTCCTTGGTATCTCCATGGTAACTCCACCCACGATCCAACTGCTAAACCTCTGCAGGTCACGGATTACCTGGTAACCTGTGAAAGTAGCGGCGGCGGCAGAGGCTGATGTGGTGATAAGCGCTGCGTCTGCATCCTCCTGCTGATTCAGGTCCAGGTTTAGAAACAACCTGGTGAATGGAGGCGGATGTGGGTGATTCAGAGGGATTACCACAGATTAATTAGAACGGGGAGGCGGTTTGGACTGCGGTGGTGGTGAGGGGTGGGGGGCAAATTATGCTGATACGCCGCTGATGTAAACACAACCATAGACGTGTGTAAACAAACACCACCTGAATCCCAGAGCGCCTCCCAGAGGTTAAACAGGCCGCGGTTATTAGAGCAGACGCCGTTTTCAACACACGCTCCTTCTTTCACGTTACACCAGGAATTATGTACGAGGTCGACGAGGTCTCCAAAGGTCGGCGAAAGGTCACCAAATGCACAAAGGTCGGTGTAGCGGTGCCAAAACAAGCTGCAGTAACTGACATTTTCTGTCTGAGCAGCAGCCTTTAATGGAAAACAAGCCTGATGAAACCAAAGCTGTTGTTTTTATTCAGAACCCGAACAGAATATGGAATTAAACTGGACCGAACCACAGGAAAAACACACACAGACACTTCAATAATGGACATGAACCCTGAACAATGGCAGTTATGAGCCATAATTCACATAATAATCGCAAAACAATCTGTATTCAAACATAAATATCTTATTTTTATAGACATTCACAGAAACATCTTCTGTTCATACTGTCATTCATACAAACCATTAATGTCAACACGGCTCAGAGCAAGTTAAATTCAAGACTTTTTAAGACTTTTTTTAATGCTGTTTGAAATTACATTTAAGAACAAGCCAAAAATGAACCAAAATTTAAAAGGGGAAAAAAACACCACATTAATTACCTGGGGGCAGTTTTACCCAACTGTTTATTTTAAATAGAACATGACTTTTTGGTCCCATCGCTGCTACATTCATGAACCATTTGCATCAAGAAGCATAACTTTGACATTTTGAATATATAACAATAACACACACACATACACACACACACCATATAAACACACACTTGCAAAAAATCTAAGTATAGCTAAAGAAATACTATGCCTTCATTTTCTACTCACCCTAAATTAGTTTTGTAATATAGACAGCCTAAATGGTACCAAATACTCTTTATTTCAAACTAACATAAATCTTACTAATGTGTCGCACTTTTGAAAATTTGATTTAAGACATTTTAATTAGAACAATTAATTCAATGCCTTTTAAGACTTTTCAAGGATCTGCGGGAATTCTGGTCAATACAACCATTAAAACCCATACAAATCAGTGAATCCAATAAAACCAATAAAACCAATAAAACCCACTAAAACCAGCATATAAATAAAACCACTCCAATCCAGCCCTTCTACCAGTGAATGCATGTGCTGACCTCAGCCTTGGAGTTTGGATATTGGTTTCCATCCCAGTTGTTGTTTTTCCTCTTGTATTTGCATATTAATAACACATGCACACACACACACACACACACACACACACACACACACACACACACACACACACACACACACACACACTGCAGATGTGATCATGTGTTTGTAGTAAAATGTCCAAATGTTTGCATGTATGTCTATGATCATATGTTCCAACAGTAGAACCGACAGGAAACAAACACCGAGTGGTATGTATGGAGACACACACACACACACACACACACACCCTGTGGCGTCCGTGTGTGTCTCTCTATGAAATCACAGAGGCTCGGACTGCCTCATAGTAATTATGCTAATTGCCTGGATGCCCTTGCCTTTATTTATGCGCGGCTGCTAAGATAAATAAAAGGAAATTGCTTTGGATCTAACTGTATTCATTTCAGCATGCTAACTAGAACGCTAACGCCGCACTGTGCGTCTACGTGTGTGTGTGTGTGTGTGTGTGTGAGCACAGATTTGTTTACCCTTCACAAATTCTGCAGGTAATTGCAATTTTGATTGTACATTTATTTATTTTATTTAGTGTGTACATGTGGTTGGTTTGCATGTTGCTGTTGTGTGCGGCAGCGGCGTTGAGGTGGAAGGTTGCGCCTCAGTGTCATAATGAAATGTTTTGTTCTATTAAACAGAGCTGAACCGTCTGAGGTTCAACGCAGACACCAGCCTTTGAACTGAGACAGAAAAACCACAGAGGGCCATCTGTTTATGGCAACGGGCAACAGCTAGCTAACCATTCGCTTCCTGTTTCTGAAGATTCGTTCAGGCTTCCATTATTTATCAAATATTACAACTTTTATATTGTAGTGACAAGTGTTTATATTTTTCCTATGTGGTGCTAATGGACCATTTTCACAAAAAGCGGACATACGTCACAGGAGCGTGACCGAACTTCCTGTTAAACGCCAAGAAAGTAGTAATATTGAAAGAGTCTTTTCAAGTTCCTGAAGAAATTTGCCACTTTTAACATTTGCAGATATTGGGAGAATTGTGGAGGACAATTCACTAACGAAAAAGTAACTTGATAAAGGCTAAGATTTTTTCAGTGAGGAAAAAATATAAATGTAAGGAGAGAGAGCCCTGGGGCTAAGTGCTACTGAACTGATAACTACGTCCACAAATCATTACTATATCCATTTATTATTTTATAGGGTTATGTATGGACATGGACTATTTCACTATTTTCAATTTGTTCTGTCTATGGTTCAAGTCAACGTATCATTAGCATAATGTTAGCGTTAGCCGAATGCTATCATAATCCGTTCACATGTTTCTCTGGCAGTGTGTGTTTATGTTGGTGTTTGTCGTAGTATCTAATGTAGTAGACGGGCAGGTTTTTGTGAGGGCTAGATGCTACCTATTGCAAAGAAAAAAAGAGGAGACTCAAACTCTAGGTTTGATCAGTGTGCATACATTTACTGTGACTTACTGGCTGCAGTTGCAGTTCTATGCCTATTTCAATTCTTTCTGTCCAATGCCACTGCTGACAGTGATGTACTGGCATCTAAAGTCAAAAGATCCTAACTACAGTTTAAGTAGAACATTACTTATTTGTGTTCACCATAGCATTCAAAACCATAGCGATTTGTTTTATATCAAATCATACCGACGTTAACAGCTGCCATTTTTGACACCGTTCATATACTGGCTCCCTTTTTCCTGTAGGAATATAATCATTCCAAGAAAAATGCTAGGGACAGACTGGTTTCAAACAGTCTTCCCCAGGATGTAGTGTTCTGGTGTGATGTGTGCTGCAGATGTAAGTGCTCTTTTTTTAAAATTATAAAACTTCATAATGGTGAATAGGTGGGAGCTGTTTTTGTCTATCTTTGCCGTTAACAGAGAAGGAGTGGAACGAAATATAAGACTGTTTCTGGACATAACAAGAACATCCTGGTATGTTACAAAAACTTTTGGTCCGTGCTGTCACATTTGCCCTTTAAGTTTTGCTGGTGTGGAAGTAGGGTTACGCTCCTCTGACGTATGTCCGGTGCGAAATGCAGAAGTTGTGAAAATGGTCCATACACTGTCCTAAAAAAAACAAGTGTAAATGTTTAAAATGAAACTTTCAGAGTTTATATAAATATCTGTTTCTGTCTTTCTCATGTGTTGGTCCATGTTAGTGGTTCTACTATAGATCATTGTCTCCATGTTCTTCTTTGTTCTGTTTGGTTCTTTGGTGTCATTTGGATCCAGGTGATAGTCTGTGTTCACTTTGTGTCTAGTTGTAGACAGAGCCACTCATTTCCCAGCCAAAACATCCATCAGTTGATTCAAACACATACTGGATCTGTCTATGTTCTGGAGCTAAATTTACACATGCATGCATGCACGCACACACACACACACACACACACACGCACACACACACACACACACACACACACACAAATAAAATAATTTAAATGAAAAAAGCTCGAAAAGGAGTAGGAAGAATTAAAAATGTATATACCACAAACTTTACACATATAGAAATATACAAACAGTTATTGAAGATTTACAGATACAATAAAACTATCAATCAATTATACAAACCACAAAAATACAGAGAAAATCAGGTTAAAACCAACCAGCAAAAGACTCCAAAACAGCATTAGCACTGTTATATACACTACTATTTATAAGAATACACCACAAAAAATGATTAAAGGCATACAAATCTTCCATCTCTCTCTCACTTTTTTATACTCAGTCCTTCTCTGAACTAATTGGTTTTGGTGGTAAACAAATTGTTGTTCTTTAATAATTGTTAATTGTTCTATTCTATTCTATTCTATTCTATTCTATTCTATTCTATTCTATAACAAATAGATCTATGCTTCTTGTGACCTGATGATTTTTGAGTATTTGCTTGTGTCTTTGTTCTAAATGCACTTGAAGAAATCTATAGTAATAGACACACACACACACACACACACACACACAGGTGCAGAGAGATCTAAATGGTGGACCACACACAAAGGCAGACACACAAACACACACAAACGTCTAAATCTGTTCGTTCAGACAGTAAAAGAAAGAATTGCCATTGATTAGTGAGCGCTGCTGAACGGACAATGCCTAGGCTTCCACCTACTGCAGATTACTGCATCGATCGGACACACACACACACACACACACACACACACACACACACACACACACACCTTTTAACCATTCACAGCGGCCGGTTTAAATGTTACTGTGGAATTGGTGCCTCTTAATGACAAATGGAAAAACAGAGAGAGGACCGAATGGAAAAGAGCTGGGAGGAGGAGGAGGAGGAAGAGGAGGAGGAGGAGGGAAAGGGGAAACAGGGGAGGAGATGGAGAAGGAGGAGGAGGGAAAGGGGAAACAGAGGAGGAGATGGAGAAGGAGGAGGAGAAGGAAGGACAAGAAAATAGATGGGAAGGAAAAAGATGAAACAAAGAAACGAAGGAGAAGAACCTGAAGGAGAGATCAATGCAGAAAAAATAGGAAACAGGGAGAAATGAATACACCGACTGATGAGGAATGATTGTGAAAGGTGACGGTCAGGAAGGAAGAACCGATAGAACCCCTCCACTCTTGGACACAACATGGCTAACTCATCCCCTCCTGAGTTAACCCCTCCCATCGTAGGTTAACTCCTCCCCTCCATCTCTATCCATGTGAATCCACTTCATCATGAACTAAACCAAACCTTCTTCACTTCAGAATGACTGTTAAATAAACACTGCTGGTGGCATTGGCATTGGCGGCGGCTTTGAGCATATGGCACTTTACGACATGACCCTCTGTGCTCTTAAAAACACTGCTGCTTAATTTGGACCCACTCCAGTCCCAGTTCAGATATAAACCAGTAGTGGGAGGACTGAAGCAGCAGAACAGGGGAAGCACTGGGACCATTAGACTCCAGAAAGTGGACCAGATTTAATGTGTAAATGTACAGATGCAAAGGCCACCAAAAAGGGGTGGAGCCACACAATCACAATTTTCTACTGTTGCGTATGGGTTCATGCTATTCCACATTTGTCCAGCAGTCAGTGCCAAAGAGTTCTGGACGGATACGGGATGAAAACGGACAAATATTGATTATTGATCTACTGCTGTGTTATCGAGCAAAAATATACAAGTATGACTAACACATGTGCACGCAAACACACACACACACACACACACACACTTGGCTTTCAGACCCATGGCCTTTGGTTCTGTTCATCTCCCAGTCATGTGACCATCTCAGCTGCCAATCACAGCCCGAATTTGAACTTCCTGTTTGAGCTGAACTACTTCCTATCCGACTAACACGATGACAAGAGCATGAAGCTCCAGGCTGACATTCTACTGCAAAGGTCAGGGCAAACACACACTAACACGGCGTCATACCAACAAACACACACAATCGACTGGAACCATCATCGGCAAGACCGAAAGGTCAACGTCCTGCTGATTGGTGATAGAAGTATCAAATGAAGCAATCAATAGAGCGGAGGAGGAGAAGGAGGAGGAAGAGAGAGGAAGAAGGAAGGGAAATGTGAGGAAGAGGGGGAGGAGGAAGAGGAAGAGGAAGGAAGGAGGAAGGGGAGTGTGAGGTGGATGGAGGAAAAGGGGGAAGGATGACTAGGAGGAGGAGGAGGTGGAAGAAGAGGAGGAGCATAAAGGTCATGGACAAGAGGCTATGAATACATTCCTTCACATGGAATCAGACGATTAAACACGTTTAAACAGGAGTGAGTATGTGATGCACACTTTAACCCTCTAATGTTCAGGTGAGTATATTATACACATTTAACATCTGATGCCAAAGAATATTTTGTATATTTTTTGCATCAAAATCATGTTTTGTTTCCATTATAAATATGCAATTTAAATGGTATAAAGAAGGCATGTCCAAACTATTCCACAAAGTGCTGGTGTGGCAACAATTGAGAAGTGGACAGGTAAAACACACACACACACACGCACGCACACGCACACACACACACACACACACACACATCCTCTTCAGGGAATTGAGGTAATATTGAGCTGTGAACAGTCACTGGAGGGGAATTATTACCAGGGTTAAAGTGGACCAGGTTTAGGACTGAGTAGACACAACAGACACACACACAGACAGACACACACACACACACACACACACACACACACAGTTTAATCGGTTCCTTCTCTTTAATGTCGTCTTAGTTCCTGATTAACTTAATGATAAAAGATCCTCCGATAACGTCTTCAATATTAGAAGAGAAAATGTAATTACAACGCTCATTTAATCAATTATCGTCATCGTTCTGCTGCGAACATCACCATCCAGCCGTGTGTTTGTTCATCTGTGCAGCAGAAATGTTGCTTATGACGACACTGTAGGCAGAGCACCACCTTCACAGAGCGCCACCTTCATAGAGTACCACCTACTAATATATAGAACTATACCAAGTACAGTTGTATATAAGTAGTGCAATTGTATATATTACTTGGTTAGTTGCCAATTTTACTTTAAATGTTTTATTTTGTGAATTGTAACTTTTTTCTGTAAGAGAGAGAGAGAGAGAGAGCAAGAGAGAGGGTGTGAGAGAGAGCGAGAGGTTAGGGGAGGGAGAGACAGGGCGAGAGAGAGGGTGTGAGAGAGAACAAGAGGGAGAGGGGAGGGGAGGGAGAGAGAGGGTGAGAAGCAAAGTGAGAGAGGGGGGGTAGGGGAGGGAGAGAGAGAGAGAGAGAGAGAGAGAGAAAGAAAGAGATTGAGAGAGAGACCTCATCCTACAACAGAATGAAGAGGATGAAGATGGAGAGGGGGAAGAGGGGGAGGGTCCAGGGGGGGAGGGTCCAGAGGGTGAGAGACCATTGATTAACATAGAGTGAGCGAGGAGAGAAAGATTATGATTCCAAAGCAGTGAACAGCATTTGTCTTCATTTAGTTTGACTGGATTCATGCATTATTATTAGAAAGAGAGTGTGTGTGTGTGTGTGTGTGTGTGTGTGTGTGTTTGTGTGTGTGTGTGTTTGTGCGTGCATGTGTATGTTTGTGCGTGCATGTGTGTTTGTGTGTGTGTGTGTGTGTGCGTGTGTGTGCATGTGTGTTTGTGTGTGTGTGTGCGCGTGTGTCTGTGTGTGTGCGCGTGTGTCTGTGTGTGCGTGTGTGTGCATGTGTGTGTGGGAGTCCAGCTGACTCGGATGAAGTCGTAGTTTTTAGTCGTATTTACTGGTAAAGTTTAAATATGTTTTGTTAAATATATTTTAGAATTTGTTTCAAAGCATTTTTGCTAAATTCGTTTTACAATATTTTTTCAGTGTTTTTTTTTTGTTTTTTGCATGTTTTGTTTTGCTTTTCCATTGGATATACATGTACATGCAAAACTTTACCCATATTTACTAAGTGTTGCATGTTGCAAACGATGTGTAATGAAGATTTCTACAATTCTCATAATTGGTGTTATCACCTAGGACCAATAGCTTTTGAGATCTCTGGAGGTCAAAGGTGACATGTCGCAAAATTAACTTCTTGTGTGTGTCAAGCATAGACATATCACGCTATAACTTAATCAATACTGGATATATTATCCTAATATTACACACACCAACGCATATATACATAGAACAAAATTAGCAATATTGCAAAAGGTCGGATTTAGCAGAAAGGTAAAAATCACATTATTGGCTCTAATTCAAGAACGGGTTGTCATAGAAATTTGACATTGGCACAAAATAGGGGCGAGATTAGGCATTCTCTAAATACTTGTTTATGTATTTTCTCAAGTTTTTTGTGGCATCATGCTGTTTTAATCTGTTTCTTCTGTTTTTGTGTGACTGTCCCACATGGGTCTAGGTTAGATGGAGAACCTCCACACGTGTCTTATTTGTCTTGTATTTGTCTTTCTGTCTCGTCCAGTTGAATGAATCCTCCTCAACACTTGGCTTCTGTGGTCTTCGTTGGTGTTTTCATTTGTGGTCCACGTTCACCGGCGTGTTCAGATGCACATGCACGCTCAAAATCACAGCTATACATGCGAGTGAAGCATCAGAATCCAACGGCAGCTGCAGTAAAGCCTCTGAATTCTACCTGCTCTCGGCTCTAACCGGCTGATTTAGTGCTGAGGCACGTACTGGAGTGGAAAACAAACGCCTCCAGCAGCAGCGGCGGCAGAGCGAGAGGTTATGTATGACACGCCACCGACTCCCACGGTAAAAAGCCCAGTCGTCCTGGAGCTGTTTGAGAACTCAGAGAGAGGAGGCACAGCAGGAGGTGGGTAAACTCCACCCGTCTGGAGATCCATGTGAGGAAAATAAACACCACCAGTCACAGGGAGGATGATGGGAAATAAATGGAAGATAAGGAGGAACAGAAAGAGAACACACCAGCAGGAGGAGGAAGAGGAAGAAGATGATGAATAGGAGGAAAGAGGAAGAAGATTAGGAAGAGGATGAAAAGAAGGAGAAGGAAGAAGAGACAGAGGAGAAAAAAGAGGAATGGAGGAGAAGAGGAGGGGGAAGAATATGATGAAGGGGAGGAAAAAGAAGGAACATTGGGAAGAGGAGGAAGAGGATAAAGAAGAGACGGAAGAAGAGGAAGAAAGAGAAGAAGAAGAGAAGGTGTGTAGTGTATAAAAAGAGGAGGGGGAGGAGGAAATGGTGTAAAATAAAAACAAAATGCAGAAAAAATGTTTGTAGAATAAAAGTCAAATTTGATGAAAATAAAGTGTTTGTTATTCTGTTCAAACTTCATCTAAAAGGCAAATCCCTCTTATGAAGAGTTCAAAGGTCAAAGGTCTCATCCATAGTTCAAAGGTTAAACTTCATATCCTGAACTCTAACTAAGCTCCACCCACAACCAGATCAGTGATGGGACCACAGACATAACCTTCCCCTCACTACCCACAATCCCTCTGGGGCTGGCCTCACCAGCTGCTGCCTCTGACACACACACAGACACACACACACACACACACATACGCACACACACACACACACACACACAAATGAGAGAGAGACAAAATGAGACTAACACAAGATGAGAGAATAATAGCCAAAACAGAAGGGCGAGATACATAGGAATAAATGGTGAAAGAGAGAGAAAGAGAGAGAGAGACAGAGAGAGAGAGAACCATGGAGGCGTTTCCCTTTTGATTAGAGCAGATTTCTCTGTTGGATTGTAGTGATTATACAGAAACACGCATGCAGTATGTACGCATGCACACACACATGCACACACTCACTCACACTCACTCATACCTCTCCAGGCTTGTTAACATGAATGCAACTATTTCAGTTTTATGACACAAAACGAAAAAATCATAAAACTAAGAACGTCACAATACAACACAAACACATAACAACAAACACACATAAAAAAAAACACAACAAACACAGCGATATGAAGGAATCCCAGTTCACACATTTAAGTGTCAAATATAAAACACAGAAAACATGACTGATATAAATCTATGAATCAATTTCCTGTTCATTTCCATCTGTTCATCACATTAAAACAACACCTTCAACAAAAACCACTTATGCATTAAAACAAACATATTTAAAGTGGGTTTGGTCCAAACCAGGTCCAGAAAAGGGGCCAGAACCAGCAGGTGGACAACAAATGTGTGAGGAAACCATGGAAAAAAGACAAGCAGCAAACCTAAGGATGGATTTGGACCAAACCTGGTCCAGAACCAGTATTTCTTCACATGGACCCCACAGAACCACATGGGTCTGGGTGCACCTTCAGAACCACACCAAGTACCACTTCTGAAATTAACATTTACATGTTGTAATTTGATAGATTTTTATAAACATTCACCAAATCAAGCCAGTTTTAATGGTTACATGATTCTCATTGTTAACATTAGCTTTAAGTTAAAAAGGTTAAAATAATACAAACGATAATTGAAAGGTTGTGTGGGAGATCTTTTTTGAATTTTTTTTTTTTTACTATATTGCTTGAAAACCTCTTCACGATCCCATAGCATGTACTGAAATAGAATGTTAGCAAAAACAACAAAATGTTTTAGTCCAGTCTAGAGGGTGGAACCAGAGGAAAACTCCAGCTAATCATTGTACTGATCATCTTTACAATGATTAATTTGTTGATACGTCCATCAAATATCAGTCCACCCCCAACACCCCCCCCCCCCCCCCCCCCCCACCACCACCACCCCTCCCTCCCCCTTTCTGCATGTTCACATAAACAGTTATGGCGGAAAAGAACAAACAGCAGCAAAACCAAAGTAAAAACTGTGCTTGAAAAAGCTACGGCCATGAGGAAGCTGAGCGAAGAACGGAACAGGACAAAGGTGGTAATCGCTACAGTTTTCCAGTGCTAGTGTCAACTGTTAGGTAAGATGATACTGTTATGATTATATAATATTTCAACATATTAATCAGTTTTGGGTATTGTATTCACCCCGTCAGTGAGAAAAATGCAGATATTGACCAAACATAATGTTCCAGGAGGTTTTGCTAAGTTACCAACACTGTGTGTAAACTGCTGGTGTAGCATCATAAGCTATTGTCCTTTATCCCTTAGTTTTCCCACAGTGTTTATTTCACACTTCTAAACCTTTTGTTAGCTAAGCTTCATGTGACACAAACTGATAAATGTTGCTTATTATTTTGTTATTTAGGGTGAATTTCATTTATTTCTTAAGGCGTGGTTTCGAGGGTTGGGCTGATGAAGAGGCATGGGTGTGTATACTAACAAAATATAGATTGCCGGAACCGTTTTCCAAGATCTCGTACCCAACTTTTAACAGGTCTGTAAATAAAGCAATAATTATATGTTAGTGTTAATAAAAACACCTCAAAGGAATGATTTAATCGTTAATTAAAGTCACATGAATCCCTGTATGATAATGACTGTGATGTTTTGTTTTTTTTGTTTGTTTGTTTTATTTCTGAATATACTAATAATAAAATGTTTTTTTTTCCTGAGCTACAAATTCTGTCCTCTGCACCGGAACATTATATATTAATTTTTTTGATTTTTTAAAAATTAAAGTTCACCAAATTATGCCCATTTCAATCAATGCAACCGTTTGGTTTCCCAGAGTTAAAATGAGGAGAAAAAAAATACCTAATTAAGCACAAATATGCAACTAATCTATCATAGAATCTATAATGTAACAGGTGTGTTGATCAGTGATCATATGTTATTGTGAATAAAAAGAATTTAAACTAGTTTAATCAATAATTAACAATCATATTAATTAAATGATTTTTGTTATTTTTTGTTTTTGAATAAAATATAATAAGATGATCTATGTCAATATTTACTATCCAGTTTTTCTTAAAGTATGAAGCATCATGGTGTGGCATTTTTTTTTTCATTATGAACAATGTTAACATTACGCTAAAAATGTAATAAACAACTGTAATAAACCAAATCAAACCATTAAAAATCGGATGTTATATTAATTTATTAGAATTTGGTAGATTAAAAACAAACACAACAAAAAAATCAACAAATGCTCCCAGCTTTACTGGGTGCAACAATTTCACTTCTAATAGTTAAAACTAGAATAGAACTGAAAACACAAGTATGATGGTAATCTATAACATAATTATAATTCAACAGGCTTGTAAATAAACTCTTGACTAATGATTAAGTTAAGGTGAAAAGTTTTTTGTTTTTTTTAAATGAATCATTTACACATTATATTTTTAAATATTATATAACAAAATGATACTTGTTGGTATTAACTCTTGATTTTGTATTAAAAGCTATGAATTACCATAATGTGGTATATAAATAAGCCTAAAATGTGTATATATATATATATATATATATATATATATATATATATATATATATATATATATATATATATATATATATATATATATATATATAATTTGTTAGAATTTTATACATTTTTATAAAATTCCCCAAATTTTAATCGGTGCAACCATTTGGTTTCTAATAGGTAAAATTATAATAGTGTTAAAAATACAGGTAAGAAGCTAATCTATGACAGAATTTAATTTATTCTTTAATTTAAACTAAAGTGTTGAGTTTGGATGGTGTGTTTTTATGAATAAAAAGACTTTAAAGCCATTATTTCATCACTTGTTCCTAGATTTTTTGTCCATAAATGGTGTAAATTGTTTCCTTCCAGTGGATTCGCAGACATTCACATGTCTGAAAATGAAAACTGAAGTGAATGAAGTGGATGTGAAACGTCCCGTTGGTGTCGCTGACAGGAAAAGCTTTAATCCAAACGCTCACAACCTTCTAATGGAATTATGCAGAGAATCGGCTTTGGCTGCGACGGCTGTGTGTGTGTGTGTGTGTGGTGGGGTAGTCTCCATGCCAAAGGCTGCTCTCACTGTGAAGACCAACCACACACACACACACACACACACACACACACACACACACACACACACACACACACACACACACACACACACACACACACACACACTAAGTTCACGTGGTCCCATGAGGACCTAGTTTGTAATCGTCACTTGTAGGTAAAGTAGCCATTGGTTGGTGAGTATTTTTTCTTTTAATTTTTTTGAATTAAATAATATAAAATAAATAAGTAAATGAAATAATAATAATAAAAATGGAAAATCATTACAAAGTAAAATACAAAACTGATAGAAAAGTAAACGTCTTAATTTTTTCAAAAATAAACTGAATAATTACAAGAATATATAAAAAATACATGAAAATGATTAAATTAAAATTAAAGTAATATGTTGAAAATAAATTCACATTCATATGATAAAAACTCATCATGTATAAATCATAAACTGTATTGGTGACAGTTTCCAGTTTCATCACTAGTTTCTCTACTAAAGACACAATTTACGGCAAATCAGTTTATTTCTTACAATGAAACAAACTCAAACATGTGCAAACTGTCTTCAAAGTCCTTCGAATAATGCTAATGCTAATGATGGTGCGCAGGGCTAACAAGCTAAGTATGTGGCCTTTGTGCAGAAAGTAGAAAGTTCAGTTGTACATTATCAACCCAAAAGGTACGACTTTATTCTGGATATCAGGACATTTTTCCAACTATATTCTGGTAATATTAAGAGTTTTTCTGTGGGTATTTTATGCTTTTATTGTGGTTGTGACTGTGTTTTTATTTTATGTGGTGCTTTTCCTCTCGTTTGCCTCTTTTCCATCTTGTTTTTGTATATAACGTTCTCTGTGTTTCTCTATTGGGTCTGATAGAACCACTCTGTTCTCCTTCACTTGTTCTTTTCACATTTTTCTCTTCATCTCGTCTTATTTTCATCCTTTTTGTTTCCACCTTCTTTTGTTTCTTTTGTTGTTTTTTCTCACAAACACAAAGAGAAAAACATGAGAACAAAACTGCTTCCTCCTTTTTCTTCCTCCACCTCCTCTCCCCCTCATCCTCCTTCCTTTTCATTATCTTCCTTCCTGTTCTTCCTTCTCCTCTTCCCTTTCTTCTTCCTCCTCCTCCTCCTCCTCTCTTTCCTCTTGCGCCTCTCCCTCCTCATTTTCTTCCTCTTCTTCTTCCTCCTCTTCTCCATCCTCCTCCTCTCCTTCCTAATCTCCTTCATTCTTGTCCTCCTCTTCTTTTTCTTTCTTTTCCTCTTCTTCCTCCTTTACCTGTAATTCCTCCTCCTCTCCCTCTCCTTCCTCATCTTCTTCATCCTTCTCCTCTTCCTTTTCTTTCTCTTCCTCCTCCTCCTCCCTTTCGTCCTCTTCCTCTCCCTCCTCTTCGTCTCTAAATTCCATCCTGTTTAAATTCAGTTCATCTCTCAAGGTTGTCGACTCTCTCGCTCTCTTTCACATCGGCATCACGTCGGTCGAGCAGGGGGTCAAAGTTCACTGTGAGCCGCCTGCCTCCACGGTCCTCCCACTGGACCGTTTGATTGACAGCAATCAGGACTCCCCCCTCTCCTCCCCATCCTCTATATGTGTGTGTGTGTGTGTGTGTCTGTGTGTATGCGCGTGTCCATTTCCTCTGTCATTTTTAATTATCCAAATGATATTCAGCTTCAGACAAACTCCCATAATCCTCTGGTCCAGCCTCCCTCCAGACCCTGTCAGGAGGGCAGCGCCACGCCGCCATTAGCATAAGAGCGTGTTTGTTTAAAGCACCGTCCCGCCTCTGAAATCAAACAATTAGCGATGCAGACAAGCCTCGGCCTTTCTGCCGCATAAATAATCCGACCCCGCGCCGCTTTTTTTCGTGTTCACCTTCGGTTTTCTCCTCCTTCGCTCTCTGGACACTTCGTTTATTGCCGCCGCCGTTATTCCCGGCGCTAATGAACCTGCCGGACCCCACAGGAAGTCAGAGACAAGAGGAGGAGGAAGAAGGGGGGTTTGTGGGTAATCAGGATGCGAGGCTTGCCGCTCACCGTCGTGACCTTTAGTCTCGCCGCCGCCGGGTCACGCCGGGCCTCTGGAGTCATCTGCACATGCAGGCGGCGCCGACCCGCCTCTGACTGCCGCATGTGTGTTGGCTTTGAATATGCAGCGCTGAAAAATTCATCTGAAGTCCAAGCTTTGATGAAAAGGAGTTACGTTAACTCGAAAGTATCAGAGACTGAGACAGCCCATAATATGCACACAGCATAAAGAACACGCCACATCTGTTTTTACTTTTGAAATTTCTTTTCATTGATTATTATTACTTTTTCTGTAAATGCTAAAACAAACAAACATTTTCACGATCTATTCTGTAAATGTCTAAAAAACCAAATGGAGACGAAACGTACAGAAAAACACGGCAAAAATAATGAAAGAGATGCAAAATGATGAGCATAATATACATAAAAATTTACCAATAGTCAAATTAATTATCTCCACTTAAATTAATGTTTACTTTTTAGGGCGGTCAAAATTATAAACATTTTAATCATATTAATCCAATGGATGCTTCAGATTTAATTTGATTACTTGTTAATTTCATTACTTTGGGCGGCTGTGGCTCAGTTGGTAGAACGGGTCACCCAATAATCAAAGGGTTAGTGGTTTGAATCCCGCTCTCTCCTAGTCAGTCTGTTGTGTCCTTGGGCAAACACTTCACACTCCTGCCTCCAGCACCACTCACACTAGTATATGAATGTTTGGTGGTGGTCAAAGGGGCCGTAGGCACAAAATGGCAGCTACGCTTCTGTACATATGTAGTTTACCACCACCAAAGGGAGAATGTGAGAGTGAATGAATAATGGATCATTAATGTAAAGTGCTTTCAGTGGTCAAAAAAAATTATATATAAATCCAATCCATCATATTTATATTATTCATTGTGATTAAAACACTGTTCTGTCTCTGGTTTTCTAATTTTGTACTCAAATTTCCCACAAAATACATAAAAAACATGGAGGAAAAAAAACACAAAACATGATAAAATCCACAAAAATTCAGACAAACATAAGACTAGCACAAAAAAGTGATGGAAAATTCTAAATATATTCCAAAAGTATTTTAAAATAAAGAAACACCCCAAAATATGATCAAATATCTAAAACATATGCAAAAACATGAATATATATGTAATTAACATGTTTATTCAACACCTTCAACCGGTTCAACAAAACAACTGTAAACAACTGTTCCATTTAACTGTGTTAAAAGTTTGAATCAGATCAAACATGATGATTAATTAATCTGCATTCATGTGTTAATTTTCACAGTTTTTTTTTATATTCAAGCATTAAGTTTAAGGAAGTTTAGTTGTTGAAAAAGTCTTTTTGTTTGTGGGCTATAACGAGACTGATGTGTTCAAAGACACCGTGTGGTGTTTAAAGACACTGTGTGGCGTTTGAAGATGAAGCAACGTGGGACAGACGGACACTGATCACAGACGTTGGGGGGTTTGGGGGGGTCAACAATAATCAGACCCAGTATGTGAAGTTGAAAAGTAAAAGAGGGAAAGTGTGTAGTTGTTGTATAAATCACCTGTTGTGTGGAAACACTTCGGCGGTGGTGGCGTTCGTGCGTCCTGTTTGATATTTCCCAGCTCCACCTGCAGCTGTTTGACGTCGACTCAAACAGATGTAAGGTGCCCGCGTGTTGTCACAACGACGAGAGGGAAATTAAAGACGACAGCGGCGGCGGAGACGCGACACCGCCTCCTGTCAGCCCGTCAATCAAACTGTCAGCCAATGAGTGTCACCGTAGGTAAAAATTAGACGCAGAGACATGAGAGGACAGATCCGCCTGCCTCCGAGGACTATGGGAATATTACAGCCAGTGTTGGTAAACCGTAAAGTCACAAAACTCAACTTTAGATATCAGCCTAATGTTTAAAATGATACGTTCACTGTCATCAGGAATCCAGAGTGTCCATATTCAGACTAAAATGATCAACAGTAAAATAATAGAATAACCTACGAATTATGACAAACACACTTTTATTTATGTTTTATCAAAAAGAGAAGATAACATGATAATAATATATTCAAAACATGTGCAAACATATTTACCTGTTTTGAATATGTTCAATATATTAAACCTGTTAATATATGAAATTAACAGGTTTATTCAACACCTTCAACAGTTTCAACAAAACGACTGTAAACAACTGTTCAATTTCATTATGATAACAGTTTGACAGCCCAATGTATTTTTTTCTTTCATTGCTTTTTTTAACCCCCTCTTTGAATTTTCCATATTTGTTTGACGGTCAGAGATCAGCACTTCCTGTCAGCCATCTTGATTATGAGTAAATAAAAAATGCTATATGTCCTTTGGTGTCTGTCCACTAGGGGTCACTGTCTGTGCTGAACCTCCAGTATCCACTGTGTGGCTCATTTGAACTGAACCAAGAGGTCCAACCCTGGTCCTGCAGGTTTTAGATGTTTCCCTTTTCCAACAGCTGATTCTAATGATCTGCGCGTCATCAGAAGAACAAGAAGGACCGTCAGGTGGAGGAGGAAACATCTAGAACCTGCAGGACAGTGGATTTGAAGGACCAGGGTCAGATCCCCTTAACTGAACCAACCAAACCATGAACAAACAGCTGAAGAACAGAGGAACCCTGGGAAGAAAAGGGTTCAAGTTCATACAAACATCAACTCAAACTTAGATGAACCCACCACCGTTGCTGGGAGGTTCCCATCGTTCATCGCCTCCGCTCTCTTCATTAGCGTTATCAACCTCTCTGGCCTAATCTCTCTGAAATTAGTGTCTGGTCTGCACCACCTAAGTGACTGTCTGGCATTCATTAGCTCCGCGTTTTAGTCCAATCAATCACGCCGCCGCCGTCCGCCACGCTTTCTTAAAATGTCATCCTCAAACTTCTCACAATCAATTAAGCGGGAGATTAATGAGGCCAATTTGCCACCACCACGTCGTTCTTCCTCCTGCACTGAAAAGGCTGCGCACACAGAGGATGACATGCCGCCACGAAAACGCATCGACACACATATGTGAGAAAAAAACAGAAAACAAAGTAATAATAAAAACTGCACCAAAAACAGACAGAGTTGGTACAACAAATGGAAATAAACCAAATGAAAACCTGCTTCAACAGATCACGTATGATATTCAATAAATTAATATTTACATTTGATTAGTAAAAACTAAATGAACACAGTTTTAATGACATAACATCATGATGGTGTAGCTAAAAAACAAAACAAACAAACAAACAAACAGGAGAACATCCAGGGTTTGAGTTCAAATGTTGCTAAATTTTATGAGAAACAAAAAGTATAAATAAGTGAATATATTAAATAAAGAACACAAACAAGTACAAATACTTAGTTATTTCACCATTTTATTACATTAAAAAAATAAGATCGTAAAAAAGAACTAAAGAATATAAGAAAAACAAGAAGTTAAAGGTAAAAATAGAGGAAAGTAAAAAGAATCAAGAAAAAAACAACACAAAGAGAAAACAAATAGAGATTATACACACACACACACACACACACACACACACACACACCAGGTGTGTCCTTACACTGTTGGTGTCACTTCTAATCTCACTGCTGCTTCAATCTGCCTCCAGATCTGCCTCATATGGTTGTCATAGCAACTCTCCAGGGATTATAACAAGGTATTATGGGATGTCTTGTGTCTTGTGCTGCAGGATCACAACATGGTGTTAACACACACATGCACGCACGCACTCACGCACACACGCACACACACACACACAGCAGACCATCGTGGCGTGAGTAGATGCTGCTTGTTCGGCGCAGTGTTTACACTCACACATGACAACGTGATGTGCAACGCGGCGGAAGAGGTTGTCACGGCGACACACTCACTCTGCACCATGAGCAGGATGAAAGATAAAGAACTGGTGGGACGTGAGGAAGCAAATGGCAGTGAGGGGTTCAGCGACCGCTACCTGCCATGGACACAGGTTCACCTGTGACCTTTGACCTCTAACCTTTGACCTCTGACCAGCTTGTGCATATTGAGCCTGATAAAGTAATTTACATCCAAGAGAAACATACAGACGTTGGCAAATAAACATGTTCATTACAATGATGTTGCATTTCATCGCAGAGAATTGCAATTCAACAACCATTACGAAAGTTAACATCAGAATTTAATTATTTAATTTAGTCCAAAGTAAAACAGAAGAAACTTTTACAGATGATGCCACGAGGAATGCAAAGAAGATGCTGCCATTGCTAACACTGTAACATGGCAAAAATAAAATGAAAGAAAGAAAGAAACTATTTCAATAAGTTGAAATAACATAAAAAGGTTGATAACAAAAAAAGGAAAGCACAAAACCATTCAACCAGATGCAAATTTTGGAAACATGAGGACAAAAAATGTGAACTAACGGCCACTCCACATATTCACCTGGATGTTTAAGTGTGAAGCTGAAGCCTGTAATGATCAGCTGTTCTGAACAAGACTGATAGTTTTTACTGCATCTGTCAGCAGGATAAAAGGAGGAACGAAAAATGACAAAACACAGGATGTATACATCTGTGTCTGGATTACAAGAAAAATAATCAGGTGAAAGTAACATACACACACACACACACACACACACACACACACACACGGTATCTGTTTGTAAACTCGTCGATAGGTCGTTGTGTAAAAGCGTCGTCACCTGACACAGACGCAGCCTGGTATCGGCGCTGCTATCGCCCAGTTCTGATGTTAAAAGCTCCGCCCCTGGGCTGTATGTTTAACAGATAAGAACTGGCGCATGTTAGGGATTAAAACGACACCACGAGAACATGCACACGCCCACATGCACCCGAGGGAGCATGCTATAACCTGCTCATTATCACACTTTCATAAATCCATTTAATAATTCAACTTAGCCTCCGCCTCCACCTCCTCCACAGCCTCTTCAGCCTCCACCGTCTCTGCCACTTCCATCACAGCAGCAGGTGGAACAGCAGCAATAATAGTAATAATAGTAGTAGTAGTAGTATTAGCAGTAGTAATATTAATAATAACAATAGTAATAATATTAGCAGTAATAATAGAGTAGTATTAGCAGTAGTAGAAGCACTGGTAGTGGTTATAGTAGTAGCGGTAGTAGTTATAATAGTAGTAGTATTATCAGTAGTAGTAATAATAGTATATAGTAGTAGTAGTAGTAGTATAATGGTTGTAGTGGTAATACAGTAATAATAAGAAGAACAGATGGATGTTTACGAATAAGTGAAGTCTACTTTACTGAACAATCTGAGGCTGAATCAGTGACATTAATAATGTAGAAGTAGATGAGGAGGACAGAGGAGGAGGAGGAGGAGAAGTATCCTGCTGCTGTGGATCAGATCCACATTCTAAACTCCTGCATGGAATGTTCCTCTTTTCCAAAACCATAAACCAACATTTTCAGAGCTCTAATTTCTGAATCCTGGGGAGTCCCTGAATGCACCATCTGGCCCAAATCACAAACCACTTCACAAGACGACAATCCAAATGTCAACAGGGGTTAGGGGGTTCAGTCCAAATGTCCACAGAAGTGGATGGTCTAGATGTCAGAAGTCAGACCAGATTCATGAGAAGAAAAACAGAGTAATGACAGAAAACAGAAAATATGGAAAAAAGAGTTGACTTGTTTGATGGATGTTGAGTGGAGGAAAAGATGGGAAGAGAAGGGAATGTTTGAAACAAAACAAAACACAGACAGTACAGTCTGATGTTTCCACTGGAATAAAACTGAACAACATCCACCAGATGTGAATCATTTACTGACACTGAACTGATGGCACAGACAGGTGGACACAGACTGGACCTGGACTGGAACCTTTAAGGTAGAGGTCTGCAAGGGACTGATTATTCTGTCATGCTCCCGCAACTTTCTGTCTCACTTCCGCCCGCACCTGCAGATATATATGTAATATTTTATCCCGCTGCTGCCGGAAAATATTATGGTTTGTCCCACCCCCCACCCCACTAAAATCCCACATTTTCCCCCAAGCATTCGTTGTGCTTCCATTCTACCCTGCCAGAGATTCACTGGTAGGGGGTGGTGGATGGTGGTAGGTGGCTGGTCCACCCTGATTCAGTGGCACATCCAAAAACTACCTTGTGGATCTGCCACTGAGGCTCACCTACCACATATCTTCCCTGGATAAAAAAAAACCCCAAAACAAAACAAAACAAAAAAAACACATTTGGGACTTTTCAAATACACATTTTTACCATATTGTGAAATGTATTTAATGTAAATGTATACTTTGTGGGACTCTAAAGAATATGCCTATGCCTTGCTACAGTGACCACACCTCTCCATTCCTACCCACTCCCGCACAAGGCTGTCATACCACAGTGCCTGTGGAGTCCCGTTCCATTGTAGCCTCTACTTTAAAACTCATATGTTGGACCCTCGTGCTCTACAGGTTTCCTTTGTATCATCTTTATCAGTTTTAAATCATTCGTTGATTATCCATTAATTTATTGTAAAGGTAAAGTACCTTTACCTTAAATAATTTATGATTCATTATCCATTAATTTATTGTTTCTACGACAACAATATCTACACCAGTGTTCCCCAGCTCTGGTCCTAGAGGAACACTGTCCTGCATGTTTTAGATGTTTCCCTCTTTGAACACACCTGTCATTCATCATCAGTCTTCTGCACAGCTGGATGATAGGTTGAAACATCTAAAACATGCAGGACAGTGTTCCTCCAGGACCAGTGTCACACAACACTGGTCTACACAATAAAACTGATGAGTTTGTGTTGAGATCAAGACAAACAGACACACATATAACACCGTACTGATGCAACAACACAACAACATCTGTGAATCTTTCATCAGAAACCAGAAGCTGTGAAAAATACATCAGATCCACCATGTGTGTTTGTGTGTGTTTGTACATGTATGTCCAAACACATACAAACACGTACCTAGTGTGTGTTTACTCGTGGTCCTACCTGTAAAATGTGGCTGCCCAGGTGAGGCTCGAAGATCTCCGAGGCAACAGCGCTGGGGCTCCTCCTCCTTTGGGCACCGATCGCTAACCACGCACATGCGTAGGCACACACAAGGAGAGAAAGAGCACAGGACAGGACAGAAGAAGACCGGTGAGACTCAGACACATTGATACAAGCAAAGCCTCACGCACTCGCCAACACAAACACGTCTGCACACGCTCACAACACGTTTATACAGCCTAGCGTGACGAACACACATGGCACAAGACAAGAGGAACCAGTGAGGTCAGCTCTGCAGAACAGCCAGTACAACACAGGAAACATTAGCATCATTAGCGCCTCTCACTGGAAACAGGATCTGCCTGATATTCAGACATCCTATTGTTCTGACATGTCAATGTTCCATTGACCCACTGTTCCATAGTATGGCTTGCATAGTCTACTACAACAGTTATGCCTATGTTTCAGTACAATATTGACTAATTGAAACAGTACATGAAACACGCAAAAGTAAGAAAACTATCACACGAAGCTCATCAGAAATTTTTTTGTGCATGTTATTAGGACTCTAGTGAAAAGGATAATTTAGGCAAAAATCTATGGTTGATTTCCTATAGGCCTATTTCATACAGAGGAATCGCATTTGGAACATTGAGCTTTCAGAACAATGGGATGTTTGAACATTGGGATGTCACAATAATGCTGTTATTCCCTGGAAATAACAGGACCTGTTAGCCTTATGCTAATGAGGCCACACTGAGCGTATAGGAACTAATGATGCTAAGGGATTAGGGAAACTTTACAGTAGTTAGAACTTCAACATCATAAAACACCAACATGTTCAAGTTAAAGGTGGTTGGTGCAGGATTTTAAACATTTAAATTTAGATAAAGTCCAAACTAAACATGTTCGGTTAACAATCAGAGGAACTTTTGTACTTTTATATATGTAGTGAAACAGATTTTACAATAAGATAAACAAAGAAATGTGAGGGTGCAAAACAGCAACAGGAAAGAGCAAAGTAAACAGTAAAAATAACACAATATATTATATATAGTATAAAACAGAACAACAGCAGTAAAACAGAAACAAAAATTGTTCAGGATTAAAGGAATATGTGAAAGAGAATTAATACCTTAAGAGAAACACAATTACAAATATACACAACAATAGTATAAACAGAAGCTATATACTACATATATAGTATATAGTACAGTAGAGGTACGGATAGTTAGGTAGATTAGACAAATATTGCATAATAAAGGGGCTGAATTTCATACAGTAATGTAGTAATTGTACTAGAACCTGTACTAGCACTAGTACCTGTACTAGTACTAGAAACTGTACTAGTACTAGTACCAGATACTGTTTGTCTGAATGTGATGTAATACTGTTTCTTTTTCTTTTCATTGCTGTTTTTTTCTCTTTCACTGTTCAGTTCATCTCTGGAGGGAAACACCAGAGGAGAGAAAGAAATGGTTTATAGTTTTCTAAAATATCACCCTGAGGGCAAAAGAGTGAAAAAAGACGAATAAGGGGTGAGAGAGAGAGAGATAGAGATAGAAAACTGCCTCAGGTCGATCTCTTTCACTGGTTTAAAGCAGCAAACGGATGGTCAGGTGGACATACAGACGGACAGACAGACGGAAGATGGAAACACAGGCAGATGGACGAATGGACATACAGATGGACAGATGTTAAACCACCTTTATTTGCTGCTTGGACACTTTGTCCACATCTTTAACCCTTTCAGACCCACAGCTGGTTTACCTCCATGTTGGTGTGTGCCAGTAAACCAGTGTTAGTGCCAGTAAACAACTACCAGTAGCCACGTCAGTACAAGTACACCAGTATTAATAGTAATAAGAAGCTATCAGTACCAGTAAACCAATATTAGTACCAGTGAACCAGTATCCATCCTTCCTCTTTTCCAGGGCCAGGTCGCACGGGCATCAGTCGAAGCAAGGATGCTCTGACTCAACCTATAGCTCCTCCCTCTCCCCCTTGACTCTTTCTGTAGCTCCTCCCTCTCCCCTGACTCCTCCTCCAGCTCTTCTAGGGGGACCCTGAGACATTCCCAGTCCAGCCCACAAGGATTCCTCCTGTTAGGACATGCCCAGAACACCTCCCCGGGGAGGTGTCCATGATGCATCTGAAATAGATGCCTGATCCACCTCAGCTGGCCCTTCTGGAGGAGCAGTGGTATTACTCCGAGCTTCTCCTTGGTGACTGACTCCCTCAGGGTGCACACAGCCACCTGGCATTTTGGTCGATCATATCCAGGATCTTGTCCTTTGGGTCTGATCCAAAGCTCATGAGCAGAGGTGTCAATCTCCTGCTCCGTCCTTCCCTCATTCGTAAAGAAGACCCAAGATACTTAAACTACTGGACAAACACCTATTGGACAAACTCCTAAGGGACAAACACCTATTGGACAAACACCTATTGGACAAACTCCTATTGGACAAACACCTATTGGACAAACTCCTATTGGACAAACTCCTAAGGGACAAACACCTATTGGACAAACTCCTAAGGGACAAACACCTATTGGACAAATAGCATGTTGTAGAAGATGACAGTGTTTCCATGGTAACTACACAGCCTCTAAATGTGCTGATATCGTTATATTTGATTACCATGAACAGATGAACAGTACTTACAACCGTTATTTCTGTGTGTTGGTTGCATCAAAGACTAGCAAGTGTTCAATGTTAACTCCACTGAAAATAAATATTTTTTGGGCGGGAAAAGCCACTGGATGTGGGAGGAGGCAGGGGAGGGGGTTGAGGGTTTACACAGAGCCTTAACCCAGGTTTTTGTGCCCTGAGGTAATGTTGTGGTGTGAACAGAACCTGGGTCCTGGTCTCCCTGTAGACCTCATTAGACCCAGTTAAAAGAGCCACAGTGGGACTCCTGGGGTCGTTCAGCACTAATGGGCCTGGATTAGAGTCAATTAAACATGTAATGAGGAGGAGACGGAGGAGAGAGGAGGAGGAGGAGGAGGAGGAGGAGGAGGAGGAGGAGGAGGAGGAGGAGGAGGAGGAGGAGGAGGAGGAGGAGGAGGAGGAGGAGGAAAGAGACCGAGGAGAAGGAAGAGGAGAGAGGAGAGAGGAGGATGAAACTAAGAGATGACAAAATGGGGGTGAGAGGCAGGGGGAGACAGAGGAGGAGAAGAAGAAGAGAGGAAAGTGATGATGAGGAGGAGGAGGAGAAAGAAGAGGAGAGCGGAGGAGGACGAAGCAGAGAGATGAGAAGAAGGGGTGAGAGGTGGAGGGGGAGACAGAGGAGGGGAAGGAGAAGAGAGGAGAGAGGGAAGTGATAATGAGAAGGAGGAGGAAAGGCAGGAGGAGAAGGAAGAGGAGGAGCAAGAAGTGCAGCGGAACAGAGGGAGGAGGGGCAGAGGAAAAGAGGGAGGAAGTGCAGAGGAGCAGAGGGAGGAGGTGAGGAGGAGCAGAGGGAAGAGGTGAGGAGGAGCAGAGGGAGGAGGTGCAGAGGAACAGAGGGAGGAAGTGCAAGAGGAGCAGAGGGAGGAGGTGCAGAGGAACAGAGGGAGAAGGTGAGGAGGAGCCTGCTGGTCTTACTAGTGTTGAATTCTTTGTTCTTCATCCTTTTTAAAAGTTCAGACTCAGATTCATTTGTTCATTTTGTTCAACAAATACAATGATATACAATTAATTTAAATCAATAATAAATAAATAAATGCAGTTGAAGTTTCTGTTCCATATGATTCTATGTTAAATTCACTGTGAACTAAATGGTTTAGTTTTTCCTCCTCAGACTCAGTGAAAACATTCATCCTCTCCTTCACTTTTAAAACCACAGACGAGTCTGGGAATAAAAACGGGTCCAAGTTTTCTTTGTGTCGTCGTGGCCTTGGATCAGGTAAACAACTAGTGTGTGTGTGTGTGTGTGTGTGTGCATGTTGGTTTTCATGAAGCCCTGCAGCATCGCTCTGAGCATTCAGCAGCCGGGGCTGATGGGTAATGGGGGGGGGGGGGGGGGGGGGGGGGGGGGGTGTACACACCAGTCGACCACAACAATCTGCTGAATCTGAAGGAGCTGTTGTTTAACCAAACTCACATGACTGTTGTACTGTTGTTTATTTATTTATTTTCTGTTGTCGTGTGTGTCCGTCCTCATCCTACATCCGTCTCATTAAAATACTGCCCATTTTGTTCTATATTTTATTTGTTTTTTGGATTATTTAGCTGATTTTGCTCATTAACTTGTTCATTTTGTTGCTGACTGTGTTGAATTTTATTCATTATTTTTTATTTGTATTATTTTTGATCATTTTGTTGATTATTTTGTAAATTTTCTTGCAGTTTCTGTCAATATTGTATTCATTATTTGGCTTATTTTGTTGACATTTGTTGATATTTGGTTCATTTTGTTGTTTTTTGATGATTATTTTGTAACTTTTGTTGATTAGTTTATTTTTTTCTTGATTTTTGTTCATTATTTCATTAGTATTTTTACATTTTCAGTATTGTATTTGGTGCTTGTCTTTTGTTGTTGTTGTTTTTTGGAGGGGTCTTAAACCAACCAACTGTATCTTATAGGGAAGTCAGTTTAACTCCAGTGTCTCAAAGTCAAACATTACTGCTGCTGTTAATTTATTTTCAGTTTAATATGAAATTGGCGACAGACCAGGAGTGTGTTCATGGTGGTGTGTGTGTGTGTGTGTGTGTTGACGGTTTTACATCCACTACGGGGACATGGTGCAGCTGTTTCTGCTGTAAATCATCAGGTGAAAGAGTTGGAGTCAGGTTGAGATGAGGCTAAAGGAAGCATTTGTGTGTATGTGTTTGTGTGTGTGTGTGTGTGTGTGTGTGTGTGTGTCTGCACTATAATACACACATATCCATTTTAATTAGCAGGGGTGTATGGGTGGGGGGTGTTATTCATCATAACGTCACTAAGGAGCTGGAGGACGGAGCTGGGCTCAGCATGAAGCTTCAGTTTCACAAAAAATGGAACTGATTGGTCTGATTCCAGCTCCATCTGAGGATGAAATAGTTAAGCTGTCAGATTTAAGACGCATTTTATTTTATTCACGTCCAAGAAAAGACAGGAAACATGTTCACAGACTTAAAAGACACACACACTCAACTACAGAGGTTAAAAATGAGGTCAAAGATCATAAATAATGATTTTGACCCATGATGACGAGGACATGAATCAATCTTGATGATTCTGTTCATTTTGTTCAATTTGTTGATTATTTTGTTCTTTTGGTTAATCATTTTGTAGATTAAAAAAGTTTGGATTGATTTTCTATTTTGTTCTTGTGATTAACTTGTTCAACAGTGTTTGTTTCAGATGTATTTGTAGTTGTTTGTGTTGATTTTTTTTATTGATTTATTTGTTTTTGTTTGATTTTCAACTATTTCATTTATTTGATTCATTTTGATGAATATTTTGTGCATTTCAATCCCTTATTTAACTAATATATTAAAACAAAAACAGAAGCTTTTTGCTTAAGTCCTGTTTTTAATATTTGAATTTTTTCCTTTAATTTACATCGTATCTGTCCATCACAGTCTTGTGTTTAACAGAACCACTAAAGGACTTAAACCACATTGGTTTCGTGCAGAATTCATCATTTAAATGAACCTGTCGGATTTATGTGACAAACTGAAAACCAGTTAAACCAGTAAAAGTAGTCAAACCAATAAAGCCAGTCAAACCAATCAAACCAGTTTAATAAACAAAACAAAACACACCAGTAAAACTAATAAAACCAGTAAAACCACTAAAACCAATGTAACAAGTAAAACAATCTAAACCAATAAAACTAATAAACTGGTAAAATCAATAAAACCAGTAAAATCAATAAAACCAGTAGAACCAGTAAAACAAGTAAAACCAATACAACTGGCAAAACCAGTAGAACAAATAAAACCAGTAAAGCCAATAAAACCAGTAAAACCAGCACATCTACTGAAACCAATAACACCAGTAGAACCAGTAAACTCTCTGGCCTTTTCTATCTACTGTGGCTTTTTCAGTCTGGTTCAAATGCTCCACAGATGATCCACCCACTGGTTGGTTCTGACCCATTCTGACCCGTTCTGACCCAGCCACAGCTCTGAGGCTCCGCCCTCTGAGTTCAGGCCACGCCCTCTGGGTTCAGGCCGCACCTCTGTCTCCCAGAGCTGCTTAAAAAGTCATCAATGGTTTTAATGAGAGTGTTTTCAAAGACGCCATGAACCTTTCATGAGCCATTGACATCAATAATCCACCTTTTGCATCTAATTTTAACTACAGATTCAAATGGTCTGATACTTTAAAGGACCGGTGCCAGGACCATATACTGGATCGGACCTAACCGGACCGGACTAGGTTTTTGTCATTAGTCCAAACATGTTGGTCTGAGTTCATGCATTATTTTTTATCTTAGAAAAACAGTAGATATTTTATTTTCCAACATTTACAAACACACACAATGTTCTGCATAAAAGATAAAGAGAGAACACAAAAGAAAGAAAAAGAGCAGCTGCAGATTCCAACTGATGAATCATTGACAGTATTTGACGTGTAGACGTGTGCCTGTAGATTTAATTAATGATGAGCATCAAGAACCTGAGTGGAAAACATGAACGGACCGGAATGAGTTTAACACAAACCGTTTCATAAATACGATACATTCATGCTGTTCTGACTCAAATCTGAACAAAAACTCAAAATAAGTATTTGTTCACATTTCACAAGCACATGACTTACCACATACTAGTGGTAACCATGGAAACAACAGACATCAACTGGGATAGGATTTATTAAAAAACACACCTGACCCTGCAACAGTACAATACTGGGGAAAAACAACATTAGTGCAATCTCATTTGTGTGTCTGTTATGTCTTGTACTGGACTCCATTGTTTCTGCCCCCTCCCTCCCTCTCTCTCTCTCTCTCCCTCTCTGTATGTCTGTCTGTCTCTCTCTCTTGTCTCTCTCTCGGACGTCCCCCTACTGTCACTTCCATACAAACTCCGCCCACTCCTGTACAAAGACTATGCACTGGGCTGAACGCCAGCTGGTGTTGGAGTCAAGGACGACAAAGGACAGAGAGCGAGGTAAAGAAAGAGCAACAGAGAGAAGAAAAATGAGGACCTAGAGGAGGACAAGGAGATGGATGAAGAGCAGAAGGATGGAAAAATGAGAGGATGATGAAAGACAAATGGAGTCGAGTGAAAAGGAGAGAGGACTGTAAATGAGGAGATGGGTGGATTAGTCCCAAAACTTGTAAAAAAGGATGAAAACATCAAGCACATGTTGACTGGTTTGAATTTGATCATGTTTTAATAACGTAGGAGTCATACTTGATATTTACAGATTAAAGGTGGGATTGTAGTGAAAAACATTAGTCTCATCTACATATAGTGTTATGACAGAATTCATATTGACATTAGTAGCTTTTTTTAAAAATGTTATCGGAAAAGGTAAATGCTGCCATATTTGTCATCAGTTCGTTTCATATTCAGTAATGATAGACCAATATATCAGGCCGATATTTAAATTTTTTTCTTGTATTGGTATTGGACTATATGCTCTTTTTTTACTGACAGGTGAAGTTCACACCACCTCTGTGTTCTTACAGATACTGTACTGCTGTCCACACTGATTTTTTTCTTGTTGTAGTAATTCTTATTGTGTTAACTGTCACAATTTTTATTTTGTAATTGTAAGATTTTGGGACATTTATTATAAGTTGATGAAGGAAAAAATTCAGTATCAACTTCAAATATTGCCAAAGAAATATCAGTGGTCTGTATCCGTCATCACCTAAGGTTGATGCAAAAAAGAAAGTATCAGCCCCACATAATCAATATCAATCAGTCACTAATGTTCAAACTCCACAATCAGAAAACAAAATAATGACTGGTTATTTCATTATTCATGTACAAATAAAAAATGGTTTTAGCTTTTAGTTTTTGATTTGTACATGAATAGTAAATGACAGTTTTTCATTTTCCAATTGTGGATTTTCACTTGAAAATGAACAGAACCAATAATCCACATATTATATCTGACCAGAGAATCACATCATTAGTATTTGAAGGATGCAAGACTTTGGACAAACAACAGAGAATCATCTGCATATGAAGTTAACTCCTGTTCCAGATTCAATTTAAAATCTTGTTTTGATGACAGTTACATGAGAAACTAAAGGCTTCCTTTCGTATGTACACTTGTTTGGAGTCTGTCAGAAATGGAACATGACAGAAATGAAAAAAAAAAAACACAAATTGATCAACTAAAGTGAATGTAATTTACACTTAAAGATGCAATGAAGCCTTTTCCCAGTAGACTGTACGCATCCTGAGTCTGTTTTCAGATTCTGCTATTTGACAGTCAGAGCAAATCACAAACCTAATGAACTCAACTGTCCATCAACTGTCATAAGGCTGTGGACCAGAACCAGTCTGGACGTCAACCATCAGGTTTTCAACAGAGGAACGGATGCTTCAAAACAAAGAGAAGACAGAGCACAGCGTTTACAACAGGGGTGTCAAACATGTGGCCTGTGGACGGCCAAAGGGTCTGACTGTAAATAATTGGTGAAAACAACGATCATTATAAGTGACAGGATGTTCTGAGGGACAAGCAGATATATGTATTTTTCCTGTACTGTGAAAAATATGTGAGATACAGCAGTTTAAAACCACTGAACTCACCAAAATGAAGCAGATCTGTTAGTCTGTCAGTCATCTTAAAGCCCCGCCCACAGTGCCAGGAGCACTGCTGCCATGGCGATGAGCAGTGGCGGGAAGTTCAAAGGGGAGACGTACAGAGATAACTCCACACTGCGTTACATGTAAATAAATTGGTGTGAACATACTGCCGAACTCCTGCGATGTTTGGAAAAATATAAACATAAATAATCGGTGAAAATGAAGTTGATCATGAGTGGCAGGAGGGTCTGAGGAACAAGTACATGTATGTCTGTACCTTGAAAAATAAGTGAGCTGGGCAATTTAAAAAACACTGAACTCAACATGAAACAAATTATTTTTTACTATGAAAATCTATTGAGAGAAAGCCCTGACATCATCCCAAACAGGTTCCAGTCATTTCACTTTAAAAAGAGCTAGATCTTCAAACCCTGGTTTGTTTTAATTCTGAAAACCATGGCAACATTTGGGGAAAAAGATTGATTGCCCACTATTTATAGTTTTGCTGTGAGGGTGAGATATTGAGCCATTTTTCAGGTAAATCTTTATGACTGAGGTATTAGCATTCTAACCAAAACCCAACATCAGGTCTGAGAAAATGGGGGAAAAATGCATTTCTGGTCCATTTTTCCATTTGTCAGGAAGGAACTTTATTTTTTGTTATTGGAAAAAACACAAACCAATCTGTTTTTAAATATAAAATGAAAATCAATTAACCACAAGTTTTTCTTTTGTTTCTGAAAAGAAAATCCAATTACCAGCAGATAGACGGACTCAGAACCGACAAGTAAATCAATAAAACCTGTAAATACAGAAGAACAAGGGCATGTTTTTAGTTTAGCCATATCCCTAATAAGTCATTTTAATCCATTATAGATGAACATGAACATTTAAGATCGAGAAAAATAAACCAATTAACAAAGTAACTATGTATATGTGTATATATATATATATATATATATATATATATATATATATATATACAGTGACGTTCAGTGAGGTCTGTGGCAAGTGAGGTACTGACTTTTTCTAAATCAGATTTTCAAATACACCAAATATTATTAGCTGAACATTCGTGTTTTTGAAAGCTTCTTCGTAGGTTTTTTTAGGTCACAAAATACCATCCTAGTCCAGACATTCTCACTGGTTGCGAACAGGAGACCGGGGTAACAGAAAAGGCGGTTCCTTGTCGCACAGCCACACAGCCAATCTTTTCGTTTGTACCACTCAACCTGAAATGATTGCGTTATCTTCTGCCCAGTCCTTTGAAGTAGATCCTTTAGCTCTGGTGTCGGTCATCCATTCTTTATCAAGTCCTGTTTTCCTTGAAAGTCCAACTTTGAAAATCCTTTCAGTTTAGCTATAACATCCTGATCCTCCATGGTTTTAGATGAAGCCAACAATAACACGACAACAACGATTCATAACCTAGTAACCAGATAAAACTGAGTTCACGTAGACCACGCCCTCTACTGAGGCAGAGTTACTGCCTGCCTCACCTCATGTCTTTTCAGTTTTGTTTTATGTAAAATTGTTAACACTGTATAAGTGGAAAACATACTTAAAAAACACAACACATTATAAGGAAAGTGAGGCCATATAACAGACATATCTAAAGTGTATAAAAGCGTCTTTATACAGCTGTACGTTGTTGGCATGCACAGAGTAAGTGCAAAGGGCACGCGCTCCAACAGTTAACAAGGGATTGCGCAATCTGTGGTGAGGCATGGCTTGGAGCTGCCTCATCTCACTGCATATTTGCTGCAGTTGAATAGGAAACAAACAAATACAGCGATTTTGGTCACGAAAATGATTGAAAGCATTCGAATCATACAGATATGTGATTTATAGCACAGACACTTAGACAAATCTTTCTTAGTATTATTTACATTGATCATAACTGATGATGGATTATGTCTGATGTGGCACTGCCTCACCTGCCTCCCTTAACTGCACGTCTCTGATATATATATATATATATATATATATATATATATATATATATATATATATATATATATATATATTGTCATGGTACTAAAGGTTCGGTAAAGGATGTGACTGTTTTGTGGTGCAAGTAAAATTTTTGCAAAAATCCCCTATTTTTCAAAGCAAACATGGATGGTAATAGAAGGCTGAGGTAAAGGAGACATGTATCCACCATCCTGCTCAGTGTGTGTCAGACCTAAACCCCGGAGGCTTGAGGCCATGATCGACACAAACACACACAACACACACATCAACACAGCCGCACACGAAGGTTCAGTGAGGCAGGAAGGTGTTGGCGCTGGGGGAGTACAAGCAGCAGACAGTAATTAGGAGGCAGCTACTGTACCGTCCACGCACACACCAGGCTGTAATTAGGTAGGGGCCCCGACGCCCCAGCGCTCAACTCAACAAGCCCCCGAATACCCACACAGGGAACGCCGGCACCGCGATATGTGGGAAACGCCGGCACACACACCGACACACGGTGCCGTTAATTAAGTGGCGGCCTACTGTGCGTGAAGGGAACAAGGCGGTGGACAGGCGCACTGGGAGTGTTGGTGGACCAGCGGCAGTCGGGATTAACACCAGTCAACCTGCCTTCCCCCCTCCCCTACCCCCTGACCCCCTCCCTTTTACTCACCATTCACCATCTCGTTTTCACTTGGCGGGAAGTTCTCACACCTTCCTTCAACATCTTAGACTGTTTTTATCAGCTGCTTCAGAAGGTTAGAATAATTTTCGCAAACGGATATCAAGTATTGACGCAGGAGGGCAGAGTTACAGATGAGCCAACAGGACACATAGAAAAATACTGGTATTGTGCTAAAGGGATAGTTCATTATTTTTCACATGAATTCGTATAGGATCAGTGTCTTTACTCTGGGGCACCCACAGTGACTTACCCCCAACAGGGTCCTGCGAGTCGAGTTTTGGTCCAGTTTCGGTCAAAACTAAACCTGGGGCCATAAAATTAAAACATGTCTTCTCAAAACAATATGTGATTTCTGAGTGAGTTATTTATTTGTATAACAAGACCATTATAGAACAAAAACTCACACCTCGTAATTGCTTTGAGTTACTTTCAGTAGTGATCAATGGTGACTGAAAGATTGTGATGCTGACACCACCTGTCATCAACACCAAACCTGCATGTGCATCTGACACCACCTTCAACTGGAAACACTACACAATGGAGAGTTTTGAGAGTTTAAATATATTTTCACTGTTACGGGAACAACAGATGTCAAAAAGACTGGCAATAACAAAAATAACTAAAAATAACTAAAATGCTGACAACATACAAAAACTAAACAGAAATATTAAATTGTACAAAAAGCCAACTCTATAAAACAGACAGAAGAAATATGCAGAACATGTCATTTATATATACAGTACAAGGGAAATCATATTAAAACTTTTGTGTGTTTGGGAAGTCCACAAAAGGGCGGTAAAATGTACAGTAGACTGCACAGTTTCCTAAATAAAACAAATTAATACAAAAAAGAAAAAAAACAAACTGAAAACTGTCACTTTGTAAATATTATTGATATCTGAGCCAAATAAATACCTGTTATACATGAGTTTTAACCCTGTTTCTGAAATAAAATATGATGAATTGTTGTAGCAACAGTTTGAAGAGTTTTAGGATGTGGTCTTAGAGGAACAGGTGGGATCTTTGTTGTCATGGTGGCTTGAATCGCATCCTTTGTAAATATATGTTCATAAATATATATGTATATATACATGTTCTTGTTGGTGGCACTGCAACCTCCTTCATTTGCCACCTGCTGCTGTCTTTCTGTTTCTACAGGTTCAGATTATGGATGTTTTCCACAAAAGGCAGTCCGACCTGATGACTTGGCAGTGGTTGGGTTTTTCTTTAACTATTACGATAAACCAGATCAGTACAAATGTCCCAACGACTTGGAGGCGGAGCCAGAGCGCTATGGCTCCGATTCCTGATGCTAGACTTGATTGCAGATTTGTGTGTAATTCAACTCAGATAACAGCACTTAGCTGCTGAGCCACAGTCATCTTTTCACCTCGTTTCACCGCTGATTACAGCCTGGTAACCGTAGAAACCCATCCTGTACCCACCAGCGCTCGGTCCGTGGAGGAAACTGCCTCAGCAGTAAAAATTAATGAACTCTGACCAAACTGACAAGACAGAGGCAGCTGATGCAAGGAGACTGACTGAAGGAGTAATAGGAGGAGGAGGGAGGGAGGGAGGAGTCAGTGCCAGAACTACAGAGAGGGAGGAGTCATGAGGGAGGAGTCATCACCAAAAACACAGAGAGGGAGGAGTCAGCACCAGAACTACAAAGAGGGAGGAATCATGAGGGAGTGAGGGAGGAGTCATTACCAAAAACACAGAGAGGGAGGAGTCAGCACCAGAACTACAAAGAGGGAGGAGTCATGAAGGAGTGAGGGAGGAGTCAGCACCAGAACCACAAAGAGGGAGGAGTCATCAGGGAGGAGTCATCACCAAAAACACAGAGAGGGAGGAGTCAGCACCAGAACTACAAAGAGGGAGGAGTCATGAAGGAGTGAGGGAGGAGTCAGCATAGCCATTGGATAGCATGCCAGGTGGTTAGAGTAGGGAGGGGGTTAGAGCAATAATAAAGCTGTTGGAGACGGCAGAGATTCTAAAGTGTCACAATTTAATGTCAGCAATGCTGTCTTAGTGTCTGAGATTGACAATGCATGACTACTTCAGGTTTTTTTGTTCGTTTATTTGTTTTTCGAGGAATGTTGGCAAGGCACTGGTGCGATTTAGCTAAGGCCTAAAGCAATATGGGAAACGAGTCAGCGCTAGGACCACAGAGACAGAGGAGTCCATAAGACTTCATCCCAACCCCCCCATGCCGGTCCACAGCATGGGGGGGTTGGGATAAACGGCCCACGGTCCCACCCACAGCTCTGTCCTCAGGCCGTTTGCTTTTAGATGCAATTAAGAGACGGATGATGAGAAATGACTGGACATCAGGAAGAGGAGGAGGAGCAGGATGGAGAGGAGGAGGAGTAGGAGGAGGAAAATTTCATGAGCTCCAATTATTCTTCCTCTTTTTGCTCCTACTCTTCTTCCTCCTCCTCCTCCTCCTCCTCCTCCTCCTCCTCCTCCTCCTCTTTCCTGGGATTCGTTCCAGCTCTGTAATGACTCTTTGGTTCCACTTCTTTTCTTGCCTCTAATATTTTCTTTTTCCTTCCATCTCTTCATCATCTTCTCATTTTTTTTGCCTCTTTTCCTTTTGTTTCCTGCCTCCTCTTCCCATCATGTCATTCTCTCTTCTCCTCCTTCTCCTTCATCTCTTCATCTCCTCTCTGCCAGCCCATCGTCCTCATATTAAAGTTGTGACATTGAGACGTCTGGGACTATTTTCAGCTTGAGTTTTTACTTCCTGGAACTGAATGAAATCACTGAAACAGCGGCAGCCAAAAAAAGACTCCACTTCCTGCCAAAACTCTTTAATTCATCAAATGAACACCGCCGTTCGCACAAGCGCCGTAAATTATGAGTTTTATCCTCGTACTGTAAACGCTCTCCTTGAAGGCGACCGGAGTCCGACCTCAGTGACGCTGGGAGGTTCATCTACGGTCAGACGGCGGCGTTGGATGCATGAGCGCCCCTGCAGGAAGTAGGGGGAGCTACGGCAGCAGATACGGGGCAGAAGGAGGAGCTGCATGAATAAGAACGACGCCAACATTCCCACCTATTTAAATATTTAATTAGGAATTAATTATCAATAGGCAATAAATCAATTGATTTCTTTATTTACTGTTAATCCACAGCAACCCTGTGATTAATCTGATTAAAATGGTTAATAATTTGACAGCCCTTATTTGTTTATTTATCTATTTAGTTAGTTAGTTACTTTACTTTTTTAATCATATTTCTGGTTGGGGTTTCTTTTGTTAATTTTCTCCCTCATTTTAAATGAATTATTTGTTTTATTTAGTCATAATTCTTTGTCAATCACTTCATTAATTTTGATTTATTCATTTTATTGAAATATTTTTTTCGAATATGTAGACAATAAAATCAACAAAACCAAAAAAACATGAACAATGATAAACTAAATGAATTTATATTTTTCTTTTTTGTCAATTTTGTTGATTATTTTTTCATGTTTCTATGTTCTTGACTATTTTTGGTCATTTTATCGTTCATTTATAATCCTGTTCCATATTTTCCATTTAATAAATTATCACATCCTGCCCCCCCTTAATTAACATGTTTTTGTTCATTTTCTCAATTTACTAGGTAACTTATCCATTCTGTTTTGACATAACAGTGGCAGTCAATTCGTTAATATTTCTTTTTTGTATTTTGCTGATTATTATTATTATTATTATTATTATTATTATTATTATTATTATTATTATTATTAGTAGTAGTAGTAGTAGTAGTAGTAGTAGTAGTAGTAATAGTTGTAGTGTTAGTATGATTAGTATGATTATATCTTTTCAGTTTCTTGTTCATGTTATTCTTAATCACCAGGTATTAAAATATGTGGTTTTCCTTTCTTTTTAAAAATATTTTTCTGTTGGTTTTATCTGGTCTTTTCGACTGTTCACCTCCTTTAACCACCCTAAACATGAATCTGAATATAGGTGTTGAATTTCCTCTTCCCGTTGGTCTTTTGTCTGATTGGTACACATCCCAGATGTCGGTAATAACCACCTCAAGTCTGCCATCATATTGCAGGTGGCGACCATGACGTTGACTAATGCGACATGTTGGCATTAATCGATTAGTGCCGCGGCCCAACAGCACATGCCGTCGCCATGAAATCACAGGAAATGGACAAAGAAAGCAAACCTAGCACACAGACAGACTAGAAACAGGACGATTCTCTACCAGAGGCCGAAACGATCCACGGCGGAGAACATCATCAGCACCATTTATCAGTAGGCGCCATGATGGAGCAGAAACGCAGACAGAAGGAGGTAAAAAAAGCCCATCAGGTAAGTGGCTGAAGTTGGTGTGGAGGCAGATAGAATAGGCTGCGCTGTAAACGCTATCGGCCTCCTGCATCTCCTTCAGATAAAACCAAATAAGAAAATAAAACACAAAACCATTTTTCAAGGCCAACTCATCTGATCTGTGTCACAGAAACGCAAAAGAATTATGATGCATCGATAACAAACAGCTTCTGCTGACTGTTAATGAGCTCAGACCCAACAAAAGATGCAAACTACACCAACCAGTGTTAAACAAACTCACTCTGTTTACGAATGACAAAGCTATTATTTACGCGCGGAATTCAGCTTTGTCAGATACAAGCTGCAAATGGTTTGAAACTGTGGAGTTTCAGCAGTCTTCTGTTTCACAAAAACAGACACAGACATTGGGTCATCTGAAAAAGAGAGGAGCGATTTAGCGTACGTGGTAAACAGAGTCTGTCTGAGCCCTTCTGAGTACCAGGTTCATACGGTGGTGTGTCTTTTTCTGGTTTCGGGCAGGCTCATGTATGTGCTTCCATAAGTTACATATTTATTTTTGAAGGCCTTGATACACTAAGGCCCAATCCCAATTAAATTTCATCCCAACCCCTTTTAAATGAGTTAACAACCAACCAACCAATCAACCGAACAACCGCCTGATCACTGCCTGACTGACTAACCAACTAACCAAGTGATCGATCGACCAACTGAAAGACTGATCAAATGACAGATTAACCAACTGATTGACCGATAAATCGACTGACAAACTGACTGACAGACCAACCATCCCATTGACCAACTGAATGATCAACTGACCGACTGAACCAACCACCCACCCGACCTACCAGCCGATCACCAACCAACCATGAACGTAACTAAATATCATTATTATTATTATTATTATTATTATTATTATTATTATTATTATTATTATTATTATTATTATTATTATTATTATTATTATTATTATTATTATTATTATTATTATTATTATTATTATTATTATTAACAAACAACATGTTTAGGGAGCATCAGTAAATATACTGTTATTAATGAAAGCCATGTTTAGGGAGCGTCATGAATAGACATGTTCATCCAAAGCAGTAAATTATTTCCAATAACACCATGTGTTTCACTGTGTGTGTGTGTGTGTGTGTGTGTGTGA